>SJYV01034433.1:246757-325570 GCA_006410875.1 Neotragus pygmaeus | reverse complement strand
CCGCCTCCCCGCCCCGGCCCCGCGCGCCGGCTTTAGGCAAACTCAGCAGCTTTTCCTTGGCATGGACTCAAGGCTGGGGCTTGTTTTGGAGCTGCAACAGGGCATGCTTTCTCATTGCCCTCACCTCTTTTCTGTGGCTCTCATCACCTAAGTGGTTTTCCAGCCTCTAATCTCTTCCCGTTTGAACATGCCCTGTGTATCGTTGCTACATCCTCAAAATTTGATTTTTAACATACTGTGGTTTATAAACAGCTCCTGGATTCCTGTCAAGTCCCCCGACTGGGAAGCAAGGCTCTCCGTGATCCAGTCCCTTCCTGCCTCTTTGAGAGCTTGTGTTCTACATACTACAGGCACATTGACTTCCTTTCCTTTTGGCTGTGGCAAACTTGGCCATTTTCTGTTTTCACATCTTTCTCTACGCTTCATTTAGATTGCTGCCCTCATCCCCATCTAGAACAAGACCCAGTTCATGTTCTTCCTCCTTCATGGACCATTTCCAGACCAGTCTAGTTCAAGCTATGCCCTCATTCCTCTGATCCTTAACAGGCTGAGCCTCTCCCAGTGGTGGGGCAGGCATTTTGTTCTCCCATGAATTGTACCTACCAATGTGCTTCATCTCTGTACAGTGCTGGGCTCTCCTTTAGGAAAAAAATGTCACGCTGCTTCTGCCTCTTTGAATTTCTTGCAGTGCCTAATATAGGGCTTTGTACCTAGAAGGGGCTCTTCAGATAACTTTGAACGGCTAGGATAAATATCAAACTCTGAGATCCTGGGACTTCCCTGGTGATCCAGTGGCTAAGATTCCATGCTCCCAAAGCAAGGGGCCTGTGTCTGATCCCCAGGCCTAGATCCCACATGCCACAACTTAAAAGAACCCGAATGCAGCAACTAAGACTAGGCACAGCCAAATAAATAAGTAAATGAAATAAAATAAAGCTCTTGAGATCCTGATACCCTGTTTATCAGAGGCAGAATCTGTATGAAGTTGTTAACCATGAACAGAGCCAGATAAGTCTCATGTTATTATTTGCTAATGTAAACTCTCTACCCTAAAGGTCAGATCGGGTGATTTCTATGGTATTTAACTATATCATTTAGTCATTCTAATCTTGTATCTTGTGAGTCCATGATCCTGAGAGATACTGCTTTGAGATCCTGTTCTGAAATATTAACAGTATCTAGAATGTGCTGTAAGCTGATAAAAATATTCTTAAAGAGCTTGATAGTATGCCAGACTATTAAAGTTTAGTATACATTCTGCAAAGTGAAATGTGGAATTTTAAAGCCACAAGTTAGCTTGGGTATTTCTTTTATTGCACACTTTTAGAAGAAGTTATTTCATTCTTTCTGTGAAGTGGCTTTTCTCGATAGTTTCTGCCAGGTTGAGAAATTATTGCAGACTATAATGTAATCTATAGGAGAAGAAGATTGGGAAATATCAAAATGTCAGCATTGAGATTCTTGCATCACTTGGCAGATTGGGTCTCATGATGTCTACAAGCCTTTCCATCTTAAAATCCTACGTACCTGTCCATGGATTTCCATGCTAGGAATGTTGCATCATAATCACTTGGAGAGATGTTAAAAATATAACCTAGGTTCCACCTAGGGAAATGTTTATCCTGTAGTTTCGAGCAGAGTCAGTTATTTTTTTCTCAAGTGTTCAAGGTGGTTTGCTGTTCCAGATTTTGGAAACCCTGCCCAAGGGCAAGTTTCAGTTAAAAATCTCTTATTTTTTTAAGATGCTTGTCTCTCAGACACATGCAATTTTATTAGTCAGAGTTCAGTGTGGACAATGAAAACTGCTCTAGGCATTAAAAAAAAAAAAAGACTTTAAAATGAGAAGTTGGGTCTTAGAAAGTTATTGGAAGGGCTCATAGAATGGGTTCAAAGTTGGATGACCCTCCAGGAATAATTCTAGAACTGAACAGAACTGACCCATCATGGGAGCTATGCTAAGATCAAGATTATTGATGGAATCACCAGTTGGTAGTGGTAGCACTGTTGCCTCCACTTTGGCAATCTCTAAACTATCCAGAAACTGGGAAAAGGGGAGTCTGGAGCTGCAGTCCAAGGATCTGAAAGCCTCATCAACAGGTTCTAGTGACTCATTATCCCTTGAAGCTAGAGATGGACCTGGAGTGCTAGCAAAGAAACCTCATGTATTACTCATGGCTTTGCCAGTAGCAAAAACCAGAAAGAAGGCATGTAAATATGGCCTTGCCTTATTTCTACATGCCAAATATTGAACAAATATATCCAGGAGGCAGATCCCATCACATCCAGCTCCCTAGCTCAACAGGAGTTTGAAAAATTTTGCTTTCGCTTTCCAGCTTCTCCAATTAGAAGAAGGAAGAAAGGGCAGTGGTTGAATCAGTCATCTCCAGTCTCCACGATAGGAGAACAAAATAACCTTTGATATAAAGGGTGTTTCTGTAAAGTGGAACAAAGTCATTTGTCTGATTGTTGTGGGGAATACAAATAGGAGTCTGTCAGAAGGCATGCAAACTTAGGATTTGATTCTAAACCACTGAAGGATAAATAATATGACCTGATCTTTTCTGAAAGCTCACTTTTGTTGCAGGGCTTAAGATGGATCAGAGTCGACCAGGAGTGGAAGCCAAGTACACTTGTGTTACTCACTGCAAATAGAACCACAGTTTTGTTTATATCTTCCAAAAATATTTCATATATTTTGGTTTGATACTGTTATTTTAATTTTTTTTTAATTTTTATTTTTGGTGACATGTAGGATCTCAGTTCCCTGCCAGGATGGAACTCATGCCCTCTTCATTGGAAGCACAGAGTCTTAATCACTAATCTGCCAGGGAAAGTACTGATAACTGTCATTTTAAAATTACACTCTAAGTTTTAAAATATTATTCTGTTCATTTCTTTTGTTAAAATTTTTTACTATAAAAGCTTTCAAACATACAGAAAAGTTGAAAGACTAGTATAATGAACACCATGTACCTAGCAATTAGTTTCAATACCCATAAACGTTTTGTTATGTTATTCTTTTGTGTTCTCGATCTCCCTCTCTCCAAATTATTTTGATGAATTATTCAAAGTAGTTTGCCAACACGATGTTACTTGACCCCAAGAATTCAGCAAGAATCTCCTAAAACAATGAAATTCTCTCCCATAATAAATAGGTCAATATGATACCTAATAAAATTAATAATCATTCGCTCGTATGTCTAGTCCCTAAATCACATTATATGTCCTCAAATTGTGCTCCATTTAAATTTCTGTGCTCAAATTAATTTCTGACAAAACTTTGCACATTACAGTTCTTGACTGATAGCTTTTCTAGTAGAGAAACTGTGCTAGACCCCCCTCTTGCTTCTTTTCATCTTATAGACTGAACTATTGTTTTATCAAATTGTACAATCTGAATTTGACGATTGTTTCTTTTAACTTGTTGTCCATCTCCTCTATTTCCATTAGACTGGAACTTAAGTCTATAAGTTGATTAGATTCAGATGAGATGTTTCTGATATAACTTCGTACTTGAGGTTCAATTTTATGCTTCCCTTCACCAAGCACACAATGCCAGTTTGTTCCATTATTAGTGATGCTAATTTGGCTGCTTGGCTAAGACGATGACACACATCTCTAGTATTTACCTTCAGCAATGTGAACAATCTGTAGGGTAATACTATGACATCATGTCAATATTCCCAGTATA
Organism: Neotragus pygmaeus; assembly: GCA_006410875.1. NCBI lineage: Eukaryota > Metazoa > Chordata > Mammalia > Artiodactyla > Bovidae > Neotragus > Neotragus pygmaeus. The sequence continues at coordinate 321,879 of SJYV01034433.1, read as the reverse complement.
ATTTACATGGTAGTTTTATATCCACTGAAGATCTCGCATGAATCAACTGTTACTTTTGTGGTTGAAAATACCTTATTCTTTGGACTGTAGCCTGCCAGGGTTTTCTGTCCAGTGAATTCTCCAGGCAAGAATATTGGAGTGGGTTGCCATGCCCTCCTCCAGGGGCTCTTCCTGACTGAGGCATCAAACCTGGATCTCCTGCATTGCAGGCAAATTCTTTACTATTGAGCCACCAGGGAAGTATCTCCTTTTTAAATATTAGCTGGAATTCTGCTGTAAAAAGCTTTCTCCCAGTATCTGGCTTGCTATATAGTTCTTCCCCCAAAGTTACTGCTTTTCAGAGGAAGGATTTGCTATAATCAACACTGCCAATGATAACAAATGTCTCCTTTTTTCTTTTTTGAGTAGTAGTATGGATTTTTATTTATTCAGTGTGTCACAACCACTTTTTGTGGAACCCCAGTGTCCTAAAATTTGACACGTGCCCGTCCACTTGTAAGCATTTCTTGCTTTCTGTAACAAGATATCCCAGGCTCGTCTTGCTCTTTCTCTACCTCAGACTTGGGGAATTAGATATCTCTCCAAGAAGCCACAGTTATGTCTGGGGTAGGGTGGGGTGAGGGCAAAAATGTTACATACAAACCAAGATCTGCAATATATAAGGTATTGATTATAATTAAGTGCATGGCTTCTAAAATCTTCCGGGGAAGAAGAGCTGGAAAATGCATTTTTAAAAATGTGTGAGTCCATATTGATGTTTTCAATTAAAATGTAATATCATTGAGTTTTTACTCAGCCTCTCGGATTTTAGTTTTAATTGCTTATCTTTTCACACTATCTAGGACGCGCACCATCAAAGCCCCTGCCCCGTGCTCTTTCTGTTCTGCAAAGTCTCTGCCATTTGATCATGTTTTTTCCTCTTTAGTGATGACATTCTCTTCTTGCAAAAAGTTGCTTATTCTTGGCATTTAAATAATAGCATGGCTGACCAGGTGGGCAAATGTGTTCATTTTCAGTGATGTTTTAAACCTCTTTTTGTTCCATTGATTCAAAACTATAATTCACTAAGAAGAATTCATTCATCAATTAGGAAAGAATTTGATGAGGTTTGTAGAGGCTGATAGCTAGACAGATTGAAGTGTGGAGCATCTCTCTTTTTTCATATCTCAAACATCACTTTTTTAGAGTGTTGCAACAATCTACAAAATTTCTCTAATGGCAAGTATTCTCTTTTACTATCAGGTTTTGAGTAATTTCTTCTTAAAGGGAATGGCTTCTCTGATAGGCATGCATGTAACATTCAGTTTGAAGAACACTTTTAATTGACATTATCCAAAAAAGGAAGTATTAAAAATGAAAAAAAAAAACTTTATAGATGAGAATTTTAAACCCACTTAGCACAGAGGCTCTAACCAAGAGACATTTATAGACTGTTAACTCATACACTCAGTTAACATTTGAATTAAGGGAAACATTTGTTCGTAGGTGGGGAAATTTTTATTAGCAATACTTCACTGGCATTAAAAAAAATCCTTGAAGATGAGTTTATAAGTGGCAGTTATTTTATGCTTTGTAACTTTATTTCATATCACTTTTACTACCACTCTCGTAAATGATTCCAGAGAAGTATAAAGATCACTTTTTTAATGTAAGAAAATCCATCTATAGGGACTTCCCAGGCAGTCCAAGGGTTAAGACTCCTAGCTTTCACATAGGGGTGTGGGCTCCACCCCTGGTTAGGGAACTAAGATCCTTCGTGCCAGAAGGCATAGCCCCAGAAAATTAATCTGAAAGATTGTCATTTTAGAAAAATTTACTAGTGGGCATGTATTAATACTCTGTGGTGGGGGTTAAAGGGGCAGGGGCTACCTGAGATAGGTAGGGATGCACTGCCTGTATCCTGCCTCCAGAGGCAGGAGAATTCCACAAAGATTCCTAGTACATTCAAGTCTCTTGAATCCAGAACTATTTTGTGAGACAGAGATGGAAAGTCTCCTTCTGATCTCAGGAATGGAAGACTCAGTGGGCATCTTTCATCCCCATCTTAGGGTTAAAGACTAGCTGGGTGATGGACTGCAGTCTCCCTCACTCTGCTCCATACAAATTTTGCCCTATAGTCCAATAGTACTAGTGGACTACATCTTTTTCCATANTTCATATACTGAAGTTCTAAGCCCCAGGACTTTAGAATATGGCTGTATTTGGAGACAAGGCCGTCAGGAGGTTAATTAAAGTTAAATGAGGTCATATGCGGGGTGCCCTACCCAACCTGACTGGTGTCCTTCTGAGAGCAGGAAGACATCCCAGGATACAAGGGAAATGCATTCACAGCAAAACTGACCACGTGAAGACACAAAGGGAACTCTGAAAGTCAGAGCAACAGGCTTCAGGAGAAATCAATCCCGCTGACACCCTTGATCTGGGACTTCTGGCCTCCAGAACAGTGAGAAAATAAATTTCTGTAACTTAAGTCACCCAATGTGTGGTATTCAGTTATGGTCACTCTAGCAGACTAATAGAGCCACTCTGAAGGGGGAGGTAATGACACATACCATAAGAGGAAAGTGGAATTTTACTTACTAAAGGAATCAGGAGAGGGTTCATGGAAGCTCATGGGATGGGTGGACGGAATTATGAAACAAAAAGGGGCGGGAAGCATGGGGGGAAAAGTCATTCCAGGAATAAACCATGATTCCAGGGTAGCAAAGAGGCCATTTAGAAAGCAGCCAGTTGCCCAGTTTGGTGACATTCTAATTTCCTGTGGGCAAGGAAGTGAGACCCTATTAAAGGCATACTTTAGCAAAGGGCTTTGAATGTCAGCATGAGGAATGCATCCTAAATTTGGTAGCGGCAGGGCTGCACATATAAGAAATAAACTGTCAATTATATCACCCTAAGTGCAGCAGGAAGGATTATTTCTGAATATGAAGAAGAGTCTTATATACAGCAGTGAAGTTAATAAAGTTTCTCAGTTCTTCTTTTTCAAAAAATACATGCACTAAAGTTTCAAGTTTAAATTTATTATAAAACTAAGATTAGAGTAATACAAACATTTCTGGGATTACATTCTTAGATAGACATTGATATTATTTCACTGCAAGCTCATCTGAATTCTGAAGAGCTTGCAAAAATAAATGTTACTCTCTAAAAAAGGATACTAACCCGAAGACTAAATACATATTCATTACATAATCTGTTAGGTGTCACATACAACACTGGAGTGATACATATCTTTCTAGGAAACTGAATAGAAAAAAAAATGACTGAACTAAACATACCCGTCATGAGAAGCATGCTAAGTTTGATAGTACAAGGAGACACACTCCTCCTAAATTGAAATTTTCACCTCAATTAAGAAATGAGAAGGTGTAATACTTTANATATATATGGAATTTAGAAAGATGGTAACGATAATCCTGTATGCGAGATGGCAAAAGAGACACAGATGTATAGAACACTCTTTTGGACTCTGTGGGAGATGGAGAGGGTGGGATGATTTGGGAGAATGGCATTAAAACATGTATACTATTATGTAAGAAATGAATCACCAGTCTAGGTTTGATACAGGATACAGGATGCTTGGGGCTGGCACACTGGGATGACCCAGAGAGATGATATAGGGAGGGAGGTGGGAGGGGGGTTCAGGATTGGGAACTCAGGTACACCTGTGGCAGATTCATGTCAATGTGTGGCAAAACCAACCCAGTATTGTAAAGTAAAATAAAATGGGGCTAAAAAATTCCATGTAGAATATCTGGAAATAAAAAGTTAATATCTAAAATGAAAAAGTCATTGGTGGACTTAACAATAGCTGACTAAACACAATAGACAAGAAGATTAGTGAAGCTGAAGACATACTAATAGGAACTATGCAAACTGAAGCACAGAGACAAAGAGTGAAAATGAACACAACTAAAAAGTACCAAGTGGCCTAACAAACATGTAGTTGAGGATCTGAAATAAGAGGCTACAAGGAGAAAAAAATACTGGAGGAAATTATGCTCCGAATTTTTCCAAATTAGATGAAAACTAACTCTAGAAATCCTAGAAAGTCAGGAACCAAAGAGGACAAAACCAGAGAGAAAGACAGAGACCGAGTGTGTGTGTGAGCTAATATAAAGAATTAGTTCATCCTGGTGTCTCAAATGGTAAAGAGTCTGCCTGCAGTTTGGGAGACCCAGGTTTGATCCCTGGGTCAGGAAGATCCCCTGGAGAAGGAAATGGCTACCCAATCCAGTATCCTTGCTGGAAAATCCCATGGATGGTGGAGACTGGCAGACTACATACCATGCGGTCGCAAAGAGTTGGACACAACTGAGAGACTTCACTATCACTTTAATGTCATATGATTATAGAGGCTTGCAAGCCTAAAATCTGCATGGTGAACCAACGGGCTGGAGACTTAGGACAGCTATTGTTTCAGACTGAGTTCAAAAGAGGAAGAGCCAATGTTGAAGATGAAATCCAAAAGCATTCTTCTGCAAAAGGTGCTTTGCTTAAAGGAGGCAAATTTCTTGTTGTGTTCAGGCCTTCAACTTATTTGATAAGTTCCACTCACATTGTGAAAGGCAAACTGCTTTACTCTATGTCCACTGATTCAAAGGCTAACAACACCCAAAAGAACTTTCCAGAATAATGTTTGAAAATCTGAACACACCAGCCCATAGCCCAACTTTACGCATAAAATTTAATTATCACAATATAGAATACTAAAAATAATTCAGTCCAAGGAATTTCAGGAAAAGGGAAAAAATAGAAAAAATAGGACCAATGGGAAAAAAAAAAACACACAAGCAACTAATTATAAATTTAAACCTAAGTATGCCAATAACTGAGAAGAGGCATAGCAACCCACTCCGGATTCTTGCCTGGAGAACCCTGTGGACAGAGGACCTTGGTGGACTATAGTCTATAGGGTCACAAAGCAACTCACAAAGCAATGACTGAAGCAACTTAGCACACATGCACACATGCCAATAATTGGAGTTTCCCAGGTGGTGTTAATGGTTAAGAACTCACCTGCCAATACAGGAGTTGTGGGAGACGAAGGTTCGATTCCTGGGTAGGGAAGATCTCCTGATTAAGGGCATGGCAACCCACTCCAGTATTCTTACCTGGAGAATACCATGGACAGAGAAGCCTGGAAATCTATACAGTCCATAGGGTCCCAAGGAGTAAGACACTACTGAAGTGACTTAGGACACATGCATGCATGTCAATAACTGCATTATATGTGAATTTCCAACAAAGTCCAATTAAGATGTGGAAGATACCAGATTGGATAATATAGACCCAACTGCATGTCTAATAAGACACTTACTTTAAATATAAATGTAGAGGTAGATTGAAAGTAAAAAGACATACCGTGCAAACACGAAGCCTACAAAAACTGGATTGGCTATGGTAATAACAGACAAAGATCTCAGGACAAGAAATAGAGTCAGGGATAAAAAGGAATATTTTATAATGATAAAACCTTAATTAATTAAGAGAATATAACTATTAAATGTATATGCACCTTAGAGAGAAGGAAATGGCAACCCACTCCAGTATTCTTGCCTGGAGAATCCCATGGACAGAGGAACCTGGTGGGCTGCAGTCTGAGGGATCGCAAAGAGTTGGACATGACTGAAGTGACTTAGCACCTTATAGAAAAGCTCAAAATATATAAGCCAAATCAATAGAACTTCAAAACTTCTTTCTCAGTAATTGATAGAGTAGTAGACAGAAAGTAAGTAAAGATATAAAAAATCTACAAAACATTTTAAACCAATTTGACCATTTATAAAACTCATCACCTAACAACATAAAACACATTGATTTCAAGTGTACATATTAATTCACCAAGATAGAAAATATGCCAGACTACAGAACTATTCTTTAAAAAAGTTTTAAAGGGTTAAAATCGTACAGAGTATTTCCTCTGGCTTGAGGGCACTAAATTAGACATCAATAGCATAAGATAGCTTAACAAATTCCCAAATATTTGAAAATTAAACAATGTACTTCTAAAATTGTCCATGAATAAAAAATAAATGAAATTACTCATGAATCAGAAAAGAAATCAAAACTGAAGTATGAGCATTGGGCAAACCAAAAAGATGAGTTTTCTTCCCTTTAGGTTCTCATAATCTAACAGAGCAAATAAATAAACCATTGAAAGAGAAATGGAAATTACTGTAATGGAGTATTCAGTAGAGATATATGATATAAGAAGGAGACAAAAGACTGTTCAATACATCTATGTCTCTTTTGCTGTCTCGCATACAGGGTTATCGTTACCATCTTTCTAAATTCCATATATATGTGTTAGTATACTGTATTGGTATTTTTCTTTCTGGCTTACTTCACTCTGTATAATAGGCTCCAGTTTCATCCACCTCATTAGAACTGATTCAAATATATTCTTTTCAATGGCTGAGTAATACTCCATTGTTTATATGTACCACAGCTTTCTTATCCATTCATCTGCTGATGGACATCTAGGTTGCTTCCATGTCCTAGCTATTATTAACAGTGCTGCAATGAACATTGGGGTACACGTGTCTCTTTCAATTCTGGGAGAATGGCATTGAAACATGTATAATATCATATATGAAATGAAACGCCAGTCCAGGTTCGATGCAGGGTACAGGATGCTTGGGGCTGGTGCACTGAGACGACCCAGAGGGATGATATGGGGAGGGAGGGGGGTTCAGGATGGGGAACACATGTATACCTGTGGCATATTCATGTTGATGTATGGCAAAACCAATACAATATTGTAAAGTAATTAACCTCCAATTAAAATAAATTTATATTTTTTTAAAAAAAAAGAGACAAGTGGAACAAAGGAAGTAGATATGGGTCTATCTCATTAAAACACTATCAATGTCCTGAGGTGGGCAGGATTCCCAATTACTCACATTTAATGTATTCCTTCCTCTTGTGGCTCCCTGAGTAAAATTGTAAGATAATTAAAGTGTACATCAAAATGATTTTATATACATATATGTGATGAAGGGGCCTCTTGAGTTTCTTCCATCTAAAGGGCTAAAGAGATAATATCTACTTGTGACTGAGAAGGAGAGAAGAGAGCCAGTAGGTAATAGATGACTAAGAATATAAATTTGACCTGATGAAACATATTAATCTATGTGTCTATTGTTTGTTCATCCAGTATTTATTGAATAACAAATGAATTAATTAATGAATAAATAAATATTGCTAGCCACTTTGCTAGACCAGGTTCCAGGCACTATCCTAGACATGGTGACAAGAGGTGAACAGTACAGACATAAGCTTTATCTTAAGGGGCTTGCAGGTAAGCAGAGAATGCAGATTATTAATAAACAAATGCTAGTGTGATGAGTTCCCACCTTGTTAAGATGACTCTGGGGAAACCATCCCTCCTTAATGAGATTCAAGGCTTATCCAACAAAAGATAACTCTGAAAGAAGGGAATTTTTGGTCCTCTATTTACTAAAGTAGAATTACAGCTATCAAAAAATTTGATTTTAATACAAAAGTTTGAATTTTGGAACCAATCTTAAATTTCAAATGTAGTTGGTTTTTACATATTTTTTTAGATTTGTGTATTTTTCACAAACATTTATTTTAAATGTTTAACAGAAGACTATTTTTAGGTTTACTGAGGTATAATTGACAAATAAAAGTGTAAGATAAAGTATACATCAGAATGATTTTATATACATATACATGGTGAAGGGACCTCCCTTCCATCAACTTAATTAACATATGTATCACCTGTTTATTTTTTATAAGAATTTTTAATTATAATCACCATGTTATACATTGAGGTTCCCTTGTGGCTCAGCTGGTAAAGAATCTGCCTGCAATGCGGGAGACCTGGGTTTGATCCGTGGGTTGGGAAGATCCCCTGGAGAAGGGAAAGGCTCCAGTATTCTCTACTCCAGTATTCTGGCCTGGAGAATTCCATGAACTGTATAGTCCATAGTGTTGCAAAGAGTCAGACATGACAGAGCAACTTTCATACTTGTTATACATTAGATCCTCAACACTTATTCATATTGTGGCTGAGTTTGTAGTCTTTTATCAAGCTCTCCTTATTTCACCATCCCCTAGTCCCTGGCAAATACTTTTCTATTCTAAGATTCTATGAATTTGACTTTTTTCTTTAGATCCCTCATATAAATGACAGCATGTAGTATTTGTCTTTCTCTGGCTTATTTCACTTGGCAAAATGCCTTCAGGTCTCAGGGTTCAACATCTCACAAACAGCAGGATTTCCTTCTTTCTCATGGCTAAGTAATATTCTATTGGTATGCAAGAGATACACACACACATACATATCATATCTTCTTTATCCACTCATCTATTGATGGACACTTGGGTTGTTTCCCTGTCTTTGCTACTGTAAATAATGTTGCAGTGAGCCTGGGAGTTCAGGTTATCTTTTCAAGATCCTGTTTTTATTTCCTTTGGACATATATTCAGGAATGGGATTGCTAAGTCATATGGCAGCTCTGGTTTTAAATTTTTGAGGACATTTGATACTGTTTTCCATAATCGCTGTACCAGTTTACATTTCCAGCAACAGTGTACAAGGGTTCCTTCTTCTTTAGATCCTTGCCTACACTTATCTCTTGTCTTCTTGAAGGTAGCCTTTCTAACAGGGGTGACATGATATGTTATTATGGTTTTATTTACATTTTCCTGTTGATTAGTGATGTTAAACACCGTTTAATGCACCTGTGGCCATTTGTACATCTTATTTGAATCAGTTCTAATGAGGTGGATGAAACTGGAGCCTATTATACAGAGTGAAGTAAGCCAGAAAGAAAAACACCAATACAGTATACTAACACATATATATGGAATTTAGAAAGATGGTAATGATGACCCTGTATGAGAGACAGCAAAAGAGACACAGATGTATAGAACAGTCTTCTAGACTCTGAGAGAGGGAGAGGGTGGGATGATTTGGGAGAATGGCATTGAAACATGTATAATATCATATATGAAATGAATCACCAGTCCAGGTTCCATGCATGATACAGGATGCTTGGGACTGGTGTACTGGGATGACCCAGAGGGATGGTACAGGGAGGGAGGTGGGAGGAGGGTTCAGGATGGGGAACACGTGTATACCTGTGGCATTTTCATGTTGATGTATGGCAACATCAATACAATATTGTAAAGTAATTAACCTCCAATTAAAATAAATAAATTTATATTTAAAAAAATAAAATATCCCACATGTAAAAAAAAAAAAAGAAATGTCATTTAGTTTCTCTGCTCATTTTTAAATAATTTTTTTTCCTGTTGAGTTTTGTGTGTTCTTTACATAGTTTGGATATTAACCTTTTATCAGATATATGATCTGCAACTGTTTNTTAAAAAAATAAAATATCCCACATGTAAAAAAAAAAAAGAAAATGTCATTTAGTTTCTCTGCTCATTTTTAAATAATTTTTTTTTCCTGTTGAGTTTTGTGTGTTCTTTACATAGTTTGGATATTAACCTTTTATCAGATATATGATCTGCAACTGTTTTCTCTCATTCTGTAGGCTGCCTTTTTATTTTCTTCATGACTTCCTTTGCTATGCATAAGCTGCTTACTTTGTTGTGGCCCCATTTTTAAATTTTTTTCTCTCTTGCCTTTGCTCTTAGTGTCAAATCCAAGAAATCATTGCCAAGACTATTGTCAAGGAGCTTATTCCTTATATTTTTCTTCCAGGATTTTTACAATTTCAGGTCTTAAATTTGTCTTTAACCCATTTTGAGTTGATTTTTGTATATGTTGTATAATATGGGTACGGTTTCATTATTTTGCAAGTGACTGGGCAATTTTCCTAAAACCATTTATTGAAGAGAGTATCTTGTCCCAAAGGAAGCCCAGGAATAACGGAGTGGGTAACCTGTTCCTTCTCCAGGGGATCTTTCGAACTGGAGTCTCCTGCATTGCAGGTGGACTCTTTACCAATTGAGCTATGAGGGAAGCCCACCATATATTCTTGGTTCATTATAAATTAACTGACCATATATGTGTGAGATTATTTCTGGGCTCTCTATTCTGTTCTATTGATCTCTGTGTCTGCTTTTATGCCAATATTATACTGCTTTCATCACAATGATTTTGTAATACAGATTGAAATCAGCAAATATGATACCTCCAGGTTTGTTCTTTTGCCTCAAGATTGTTTTGGCTATTTGGGGTCTTTTATGGTTCCATACAAATTTTAAGATTATTTGTTCTATTTGTGTGAAAATTACAATTGTGATTTTGATAGGGGTTGCGCTGAATGTGTAGATTGCTTTGTGAGTATGGATATTTTAACAACATTAATTCTTGCTATCCATAAGCATAGAGTGTTTTTCCATTTACTTGTTGCTTCTATTTCTTTCATTGATGTCTTCAGCATACATATCTTTAGCTTCCTTGGTTAAAACTATTCAAAGGTATTTTATTCTTTTCTATGCAATTGTAAATGGGATCATTTTCATTCCTGATAGCTTATTGTTAATGTACAAAAATCATACTGATTTTTGCATATTGATTTTTTTATCTTGAAACTTTACTGAGTTTATTAGTTGTAACAGCTTTTTGGTTGTCTTTATTTTTTATTTATATCATGTCATCCACAAATGGAGACAATTTTACCTCTTTCTGATTTGGATGACTTTTATTTATTTTTCTTGCCTATTGCTCTGCCCAGGACTTCTAGTCCTATGTTGAATAATAGTGGTAAGAGTGAGCATCCTTGTCTTGCTACTGATCTTACAGGAAATGCTTTCAGTTTTTTATTATTATGCTGTTAGCTGTGGACTTGTCATAAATGGGCTTTACTATGTTGAAGCATATTCTCTTCCTACCTAGTCTGCTGAGTGTTTGGTCATGAATGGTTGTTGTATCTTGTCAAATGTTTTCTCTGCATTGAGATGATAATATGAGCCTTCATTTTCTTATGTGCTGTATCATATTGATTGATACATAGGAATTAAACCATCCTTACATCCCACTTGATCATGGTGTAATATCCTTTTAATGTATTGTTGAATTCAGACTGCTAACATTTTGTTTAGAACTTTTGCATCTATGTTCAACAGGGATATTGGCCTGTAATTTTTTCTGTGCATTTTTTGTTGTTGTTGTTGGAAAGATTCAAACATTTTCCGGAATATCAACCATCTTCAATTTGAAGCAGTATTCTACTTGGCTCATGTTTTTTAACTAATTATGCAAAAGTGGGAACCATTTGCAATTGGCTCCGGAAAAGGACAGACTTGATGCCTATCTCTTTGGGACAATTGGAAGCAAAAGGACACATTTTCAGTCTATAATTCTGCTTTTCTATTCAGAGACCCAACAGGACAAAGGGTCTCTCTTGTCTGACAAGGTAAGAAAGCCTCTATGGTGTTGAATATCTATAGATTTGTCACAGAGGTTCTTTGTGGGGTAAAGTAGATAATGCTATACTCCATCCTGAAATGGAGCAATAGAGGTCAGGTTGGTGGTTGTAAACTACTCAAAGTCTCAAGTTTGCAGTTATCATATTACTTGTAAAGGAGATAGCAGATAGGAATGGTTGAGTTATAGAGAGTTATTGAGATTATTAATAAAACACCACATCCAATGGGCAAATAAATGATGGTCAATGAGCATGCCACTTAACCTTAATATATAGAAGCTTAATATATACAATATAAGGTTAATATATATCATATACACAATGCAAAGAAAGCAAGAGACTGAAGGAAACTGCCCTAATAAAATATTCTATCTTTCTAAATTCCATGTATATGTGTCAGTATACTGTATTGGTGTTTTTCTTTCTGGCTTACTTCACTCTGTATAATAGGCTCCAGTTTCATCCATCTCATTAGAACTGATTCAAATGTATTCTTTTTAATAGCTGAGTAATACTTCATTGTGTATATGTACCACAGCTTGCTTATCCATTCATCTGCTGATGGACATCTAGGTTGTTTCCATGTCCTGGGAGAGAGAGAGGGTGGGATGATTTGGGAGAATGGCATTGAAGCATGTATACTATCATGTAAGAAACTAGGCACCAGTCTATGTTAGATGCAGGATGCAGGATACTTGGGGCTGGTGCACGGGGATGATCCAGAGAGATGTTGTAGGGTGGGAGGTGGGAGGGGGATTCAGGATTGGGAGCTCGTGTACACCTGTGGTGGATTCATGTTGATGTATGGCGAAGCCAATAGAGTACTGTAAAATAAAATTTAAAAAATAAATTAATTAATTAAAAAAAAAACTTAAAGATTCAAAATTTTGCCACTTTAGTGGAGTACTTTAGGGATCCAGTTCACACTTGTTATACATTAGATGCAATGTTATACATTAGAGATCCATTGGTCAGGGCATGCTAGGCCATGCACTCCAGTTAAAAGACAAATTCCTGAATCTTGTACCTGCTACCATAAAGAAAGAAGCAAAAGCACTTGACAGAAATTTTCAGGTTCCAAAGGCATCACACTGCACACCTTGGAATAATGTTCTGGTCATACACAAAATGACAGGAAAGGCTCCAGCTTAACCATGATGAATACTAAGTACTCATGTGTCTAGGACTGCCATTAGTCATTGGATGTGAGCAGCCCTGGGAAAAGTTTGACCTTGAAGAAGGCAGAACTCTGCAGCTGAGTTGACCCCCAAAGGAGCTGACAGCTGAATTTTGTCTGCTGGTAGTACCCTAGCAGCTGGGGCAACAAATCCTTTCTTGAAGAGAGATCTGGGCAGCACATCTCCATGTCATCAAACAGTGTATAGAATGATGGTTAAAGAGCTGGGCGAGACAGATAAACTTAATGTTGAAATCTGGCTCCTTTACTTTCTAAATGCATTAGCTGAGGAAATTTACTTGAACTCTCTAAGGCTCAGTTTTATTATCTATAAGGTGAGGATAATAACAGTACTTTGATTGTGAGACGTATTATTACACATAAACAAGTATATGCTAAGAACTTAACAGAGTGCTCAAAATTGCCACCTATCACTCTTATCATTAATTATTTGTAAACTGAGATTAAGCAGTTAAAATCAGGCATGTGCCAGGTATAATCATGATTAATTATGCCCCAATTATTTCTCCTTTTTCTTCTAATTTCTTTCTGAACAATGTTTCAAAGTCTCCATATGGTTTTCTCTGATGAATGTTTGGCATTGAGGAGAAAGGTAATATCTGCAGAGGATTAAGAAGGGAAAATTCTTTGTTGTGTTTGCTTACTGCATCAGTAGCCCTAGCAACTCAGCTACAGGTTGGCTCTGTAGACACTGCTGTTCAACTTAGATTTATGCTGCACAGGTTGCAGACATGCATCAGAATTCCCCAGGCTTCTTGCTATCCTAACACTCTTCTGAGACACCTAAATATTCTGATCAAAGATTTCCACTTGCTGGAGAAGTGAAGCATAGTTTGACCAAATCTAATTTTGTGTGGATATGGGTATGTTTTCATTTCCCCTTCCATAAAAAAAAAAAGAAAGAAAGAAAAAAGGGGGGAGAAGCATATGTTATTTCTTTGCTGCCATTTGAAACAGCCAAGTTGAGAGCCAATTTATTCAGCCTAATTCATTCCAGATTTCTTAAGGAATAAACAGTGTTCTTGAGAATTCTCAGATGTATGGCCAGTAGAGATCCAGTTGCCCAGGAGAGCTAATGTCTAAATGCAGGTACCCCTTAATCAGGATGCAAGGCCTTGGCAGGGGGGTGGTGAACTCAGAACACTCTCTGGGATGCCCCCCAAGACCCCAGAGCTGTGTGATGTGACAATTGCTTTGCATAGCTAAGCATAGACTTAGGACAGCCTGTTAGGATCCCTGGAAGCAATATTGGTTTCATTGTTCAAAACTCAAATCAAATCTGCAGAGAGAGAAGAGATTTCTCAGAGAGGAAAAAACAAAGGAACTTTACTTACACTCTTTTCATGAGTCCTAAATATCCTTCAAGACCCCCAAAGAGCCCACCTTTTCTATAAAGCCTTCCTAGGTGATTCTGGCCTATAAAGTTAGAGGACTCCTACTGAAGCTGTTTCAAATCACATTTCTCAGATGAGGAAATAGAGATTTGCTATTCTCCAAACACCCCTCTTACTGAGAACATCTAATTCTTACTGAAGAAAATTATGTCCTTTGGAGGCAGGTGTTGTAGGATCAAATTTGGTTTCATTTTTACTTTATAAATTTAGGCAAGTTAGCCCCCTGATCCGGCATCCTCATCTGAAAAGTGAAGACAATTTCAAGGTTTCAGATAACACATATGTGTGAGACAGTACAAATATTATTGTAATTTTTGTTGCTTCATCATTGTGAGTTTGGTTTCCTCCAGGACATCATAAGCTCCTTGGAGCACCAAGCACCACAGTGAGAGGGACAGCCTATGTGCTATTTGTGCTTAGATCCATTCCTTACCTTTTGCTTTGTATCACCGGGGATGACTCCTGAATTTCCCACTGGGTTGGGCCCTGGAAGGTACATGTTGGAGATAAGAGGCCGAAGAGAAAACAGAATCCAGATTATCCATCCTCCTCTCTCTGACTTCCACAGTGTCTCTGGCCCTGGCTGTGTTTCCTCTCCGGCCACTAGATGATTCTGTCCGGGTCCATCTCTGCCCTGTGCTAGGCTTCTTAGTCCTTTCACCCATGTAACCAGTTTCCCCTGAGCTCAATTTGGAGGGCTTCCATTTTGAACTCTGACTCATATATTGAGTATGGAGCAGATACTAAATAAATAATTGCTGTATATTTTTTAAAAGACTTTAAAGAGTCCTGGTTAATATAGTATACTGGAACTCAATAGATCCTGTGCTATGCTCAGTCACACAGAGTTGTTTCTGACTCTTTGAAACCCTATGGATTGTAACCCACCAGGTTCCTCTGTCCATGGGATCTCCAGATAAGAATACTGGAATGGGTTGCCATGCCCTCCTCCAGGAGATCTTGACTCAGGGATTGAACCTGCGTCTCTCGCGTCTCCTGCATTGGCAGGAAGGTTCTTTACCACCAGTACCACCTGGGAAGCCTCCAATAGATCCTAAATATGGGCAGAGTCCCAACATAACCATTTTATAGATAAAGAAACTGCAGCCCAGAAAAGGAAAATAAGTTCACCAAGAAACACAACTTAGAAAGTATGCAACATTTATGCTCACATGAGAGACATTTCTACCAAATCTACAGTGCACATTTCTTCCTAGCACATGGCTTGATAAAGGGAGGTGCTATAAATGTTTATCAAATGGGACTCATTCACTGGTCAAATGTAAACTCCTTGGACTAGGAGACAGAGAGAGACTATAAAGATGCTAATACATATCATAGAATCTGACTTATAGTTAAAATATTAGTGATAAAATTTGACATACAAATTTCCTGCCAATACTCTGGGAGTTACAAATGTTACATAGTTTGCAAAATAATTTCTCACATAAGCCACAGAACAACTTTGTGGGATAGGAGGCAAAAATCAGTATTTATTAGGTTTGTTTTATAGTTGAGGAGGCTAAAATTATGGGATTTAAAGTGACTTGTTCAAAGTAAGATCCCAGTCTGAATTCAAATAGATCTTCTGATTACAAAATGAATATTGTTCCAATTACACTCCCCCATTCTCCCTATCTAACATCTGAAGTAGATACACCATCTGGAAGCTATAATATATTTAGCCATTATGGCAGCATTAACAAGTTAGAGATATCCTTCTCAAAATGGGTTACTTACAGCTCTAGGGGGCTCACAGGGCTGTCCTGGGGCTACTTGAAGCCAAAGAATAAACCTGCTGGACTTTCCTTTGCATGAAATTTATTTGATGGCTTGAGAAAATATGTCAGTACTTAAATAAAAGATCATTTTGCATTAAAATAACATGATTATGAGGAAGAATACAAAATTCTTGTGAATTTTTTTTATAAAATACAATCCCTGAAAGCATTTTTGAGTTTGTCATTGCAATTTTAGGTCATGCCTATGTATCTGGGGAAGTGTCTTCATTCTCCAACCCAGAAGTACTTTTGTAAAAGTTTAATAGATAGTATATATATATTTTTTTACTTTGTTTTACTTTACAATACTCTATTGGTTTTGACATACATCGACATGAATCCACCACAGGTGTACACGAGCTCCCAATCCTGAATCCCCCTCCCACCTCCCACCCCACAATGTCTCTCTGGATCATCCCCGTGCACCAGCCCCAAGCATCCTGCATCCTGCATTGAACATAGACTGGCGCCTCATTTCTTACATGATAGTATACATGCTTCAATGCCATTCTTCCAAATCATCCCACCCTCTCCCTCTCCCTCAGAGACCAAAAGTCCATTCTATATGTCTGTGTCTCACATACAGGGTCATCATTACTATCTTTCTAAATTCCATATATATGTGTCAGTATACTGTATTGGTGTTTTTCTTTCTGGCTTACTTCACTCTGTATAATAGGCTCCAGTTTCATCCATCTCATTAGAACTGATTCAAATNATCATCCCACCCTCTCCCTCTCCCTCAGAGGTCAAAAGTCCATTCTCTATGTCTGTGTCTCTTTTGTTGTCTCACATACAGGGTCATCATTACTATCTTTCTAAATTCCATATATATGTGTCAGTATACTGTATTGGTGTTTTTCTTTCTGGCTTACTTCACTCTGTATAATAGGCTCCAGTTTCATCCATCTCATTAGAACTGATTCAAATGTATTCTTTTTAATGGCTGAGTAATACTCTATTGTGTATATGTACCACAGCTTTCTTATCCATTCATCTACTGATGGACATCTAGGTTGTTTCCATGACTTGGTGTTTTAAAATGAGGACATTTTTGCAAAAATGGAAAGAGATTGGGAGCTCATATACACCTGTGGTGGATTCATGTTGATGTATGGCAAAACCAATACAGTATTGTAAAGAAGAATAAAGTAAAAATTAAAAATAAAATAAAATAAAATAGTTGATTTGAAAAAAAAAGAAAAGAAGAGGAAACTAAGGAAAACTTAGAAAACTGAAGCATAGATAGAAAGGAGAAGAGCGTAGAGGGGATGAGTTAGGAGGGAGTTAGAGAGGAAAGATATTAAAGACGTAAAATGTAAAAACGTAGGCAAGAGTGAGAGTGAAAAAAGGGAAGAAGACAGAACAGATCTAAGACACTGAGTTGTGAAGACCGTTTCCCTCTCAGGTGAAGGAAGGGAAAAATAAATGAGAGAAATTAGGAAAAAAATTTTTAATTTTTGTTTATTAAAGTTTAATTTTATATTGGCATATAGCTGATTAACAATGTTGTGATAGTTTCTGAAGCACAGCAGAGCGACTCAACTACACATGTACATGTATCCATTCTCCCCCAGACTCCACTACCCAGGCAGCCACATAACCTTGAGTTGAGTTCCCTGTGCTATACAGGAAGTCCTTGTTGGTTGTGCTGTGTACATGTCCATCCCCAACTCCCTCAAACAGAGTTTTAACAGAAAAAAAGAGAGAAATTGATCAGAAATGTCTAACGGGAATGTGAAAGGTAAATGTGTGCAAGGCAAAAATAAAATGAGGCTTATTTTTTAGAAGAACAAACATTTATAGAGAACCAAAGAGGCTCAAATTTCAAAGATCGACAAAACCAAGTAGTGGAAAAACCTTTACAAAAGAAACCAGAATGGCATAAGAGAAAAATCCTAATACGTTAATCGTTCAAATGATAAGGGAAATCATAAGGCGAAAGGAGCAAAAAAAAAAAAAATTTGTGTTATGAGGCAGGTGAAGTTATAGATGAAGAAAAAGGGTAAAAACTGTTCAATTGTCTAAATTTCAGGACTCTTTGCATCTTACTGTACTAGAAGTAAAAGAATAATGGAGGGAAAAGATGAAAAGCACCACAAAGCCATCCATTTTGAGTCACTCCAAGTCATTAAAACAGGGGAAAATCTATCATTGCAGGAAGGAATGGGAACCTGGTGAAAGTTGGGAGGAGGATGGGAAAATAAAAATAGAGAGATGTCAAAATCGTGAGTTTACTTTTCCTTGGGGCTGTGACACTCCCTCAACTGGAAAGTCAAGTTTCACTCAAACTAAGGGAGCAGCTAGGAACTGACTTCATGAAAGCCTTCCTCTCCTCTGGGGCAATTTGTGCATTTCATGATTTAACTCAGACTACCACATCATGACCTAGTTGAAAACTGGGTCAGACCATTTTTTCCTTCAACGGAAGCCTAAAAACCACCCTTCTTTAAACAAATTCATATTTTGAACTATATTTTATGTTCAGTTTTTTTTCATCTTTTTGGAGATGTTAACAAAAGTTGTTTCAGCTGTCTGAAAACCTGGTCTCTAAATGTATAAAGAACTGAAAAGAAATATGGGATTTTACAAGGTAGGATACTTACTCACAGCCCCTCCTTGTATAGCCCTGGGTATTAACTTATGTTACACTTAGCTCATCTTTTGGTCCCAAATTTTCTGAGGAATTACAGAGGTCTATTGATTCCATTTTGGCTCAGAGATTTATATGAGGTACTGAAGGAAGACAGTGTGGAAGAAGTTGAAAACTGCAGAGTGAGCCATAAATGAAGCTGCAGAAATAGGTTAAGGGCAGGGATTCCTAGGCAACATAAATTATGTTTGAGAGGATGCTGCACTTTGCTGGAGCAGCCGTGAAGAGATACCCCACACCCAAGGTAAGAGAAACCCAAGTAAGATGGTAGGTGATGCAAGAGGGCATCAGAGGGCAGACACACTGAAACCATACTCACAGAAATCTAGTCAGTCTAATCACACTAGGACCACAGCCTTGTCTAACTCAATGAAACTAAGCCATGCCCGCGGGGCAACCCAAGACGGGCGGGTCATGGTGGAGAGGTCTGACAGAATGTGGTCCGCTGGAGAAGGGAATGGCAAACCACTTCAGTATTCTTGCTTTGAGAACCCCATGAACAGTATGAAAAGGCAAAATGATAGGATACTGAAAGAGGAACTCCCCAGGTCAGTAAGTACGCAATATGCTACTGGAGATCAGTGGAGAAATAACTCTAGAAAGAATGAAGGGATGGAGCCAGAGCAAAAACAATACCCAGCTGTGGTTGTGACTGGTGATAGAAGCCACCTCATGTGAAGAGTTGACTCATTGGAAAAGACTTTGATGCTGGGAGGGATTGGGGGCAGGAGGAGAAGGGGACGACAGAGGATGAGATGACTGGACGGCATCACTGACTTGATGGACGTGAGTCTGAGTGAACTTCGGGAGTTGGTGATGGACAGGAGGCCTGGGGTGCTGCGATTCATGGGGTCGCAAAGAGTCGGACATGACTGAGCGACTGAACTGAACTGAACTCAACTGATGTACAGATTAGCATTTGGATGCTGATCAGAAAGGAGCTAGAGTGGCTGCAAAGTGATGTGGAAGAAATTTTCCTGAAGGTAGAGCTAGTAATATGCTGTTCATCAGTGAGCAGACTTTCATCCTGGCCTGGACCATAAATGCCCCTTTGAGAATGCTTGTCTATGCTCTTTTCCCTATCTTCCCTATCTGGCTGGTTGTAATGGATATACTCCCCAAGGAAGTTTGCCAGGTAAAATAGAGGATACCCAGTTAATTTTGAATTTCAGATAAGCAACATACTTCTTTAGCATTATTATGTCTTATGCAAAATTTGAAACATATTGATACTAAAAGTATTACGTGCCATTTATCTGATATTCAAAATTACCTAGAGAATTTCATTGACTGTATAATCTATGGGGTTGCAAAGTCAGACACGACTGAGCAACTTTCACTTTCTTTCATAGGCTAAATCTGACAATTGTATCATCAAGGAAGTCTAGGAAGCCAAAAGTAGTAGAAGATGTAGTCAAAAGATGAATTTCCATTTGCATGGAATACCTTTTTCCATCCCCTGACTTTCAGTCTGTATGTGTCTCTAGGTCTGAAGTAGGTCTTTTGTAGGCAGTCTATAAATGGGTCTTGGTTTTGTGTCCATTCAGACAGTCTGTGTCTTTGGGATGGAGTATTTGATCCATTTACATTTAAGGTAATTATCAATATATACATATTCCTACTACCATTTTCTTAACTGTTCTGGGTTTGTTCTTGTAGATCTTTTTCTTCTCATTTGTTTTCCTTCTAGAGAAGTTCCTTGATTAAAATAGTATGTTTTATTTATATTATGTGACTTTTACCATAACAAAAAAATGCTTTTAAACGTTTAAAAAATAAATATAGAGTAGTTCCAGGGGGAAAAAGCTGGAAAGAGTCTGGGTCTCTGAATCAAAGGCTGCGTGAAGAATACACGGGAGGACTGCCTAGATTGTAGGGCTTCCAACCTCCAGAACTGTAAGAGAAAAAAATCATGCTTTAAGCCAGGAAGGTTGTGGCAATTTGTTACAATGACCGTAGTGAGAAAACACATGATCTAATTCTCTGGAATTACTGAACCTCTTTTCACCTCTTTTATTTCTTTTTCTTTCTTTGTGTATTCCAGATACACAAAGAATGCCAGAGCTGAAAAAGACATCGGAGATCATAAAAAAACAATTTGCTTGTTTTCAGAGGAAGAAACTGAGGACAAAATCACCATTTAATTCACCTGCAGAGTAACTCTCAGCAATTTTCCCCCTCCATGCTACCTATGCAGTCTCTTCTATTTCACTTCCTTTTTCGCCCCCTCATCTAACTATCTCCTCTTCCCAATTTCTTCTAGTCTTTCTATTTTCATCCTCTTTCCTTTTCTCCTTCAGTTATACAAGCTCCATCCATCCATCCAACATTCTTTTCCCTGTTTTGTTCATTATGTCAGAGAAGCCTTTTTGATATGTTACTAGTTATATATCCATTTGAGCAAAGAAACTTCCTTTTTAAAAATGCAGTATCTTAAGGGATGGATGGGATGAATTGTGAGATTGGGGTTGGCATATATACACTATTGACACTGTATATAAAAACAGATAATTAATGAGATTCTACTGTAAAGTACAGGGAACTCTGCTCAATACTCTGTGGTGATCTAAACAGGAAGGAAATCCAAAAAAGAGAGAATATATGTAAACATGTAGTTTATCCCCTTTGTTATACAGCAGAAAGTAATACACTGTAAAGCAACTATACTCAAATAAAAATATAAGAATGTATATCTTTGCCTAGTTTTCATATGCAAGAACCATCTGTGGCCCTTTTTAAGATGCAATTATTTTGGAGAAACTCATGCGTGTATGCATGTATTCATATATTGCTTAATATATGTGTAATATACATTGTCTATTTGCATACTGTTTAAATAGAGAGAGTCCGTGACTTAACAATGGCTTGACTTGAGATTTTTTTGACTTTACGATGGTGTGATATACACTTATTAGAGACTGTACTTCAAAGTGAATTTTGGTTTTTTCCTGGGCTAGTGAAGCGTGTGGTACAACCCTCTCTTATGATGTTTGGCAGAAGCAGTGACCTCAGCTCCCCATCAACCACACAGTCATGAGGGGAAACAACCAACCCCTTTCAGTGTGGGTTCCATTAACTACATGAGATATTCAATATATATTTTAATAAAACAGGCTTTGTGTTGGACAGTTTTGCCCAATTGTAGGCTATTGTCAGTGTTTTGAGCTTGTTTAAGATAGGCAAGTCTAAGCTATGATGTTCGGTAGGTTAGCTGTGTTAATAAAAGCATTTGGACTTCTGCTATTTTAACTTACCATGGGTTTATTGGGACCCAACTCCCTCATAAGTTGAGGACAATTTGTACTTTGAAAGGCATTTTGCATAGGCTGCCTTTTTTCCAGACTCTGGAGTTTCAGAGATCAGTTTTTAAAAATTTTTATTGGAGTATAACTGATTTGTTATGTGTTAGTTTCAGATGGACAGCAAAGCGAATCAGTTATATATATAGATATGCTCAGTTGCTTATTCATGTCCGACTTTTTGTGGCCCCACGGACTGTAGCCTGTCAGGCTCCTCTGTCCATGAAATTTCCCAGGGAAAAATACTGGAGTGGGTTGCCATTTCCTTCTCCAGGGGATCTTCCCAACCCAGGGATCAAAGGTGCATCTCCTGCATTGGCAGGTGGGTTCTTTATGACTAGTGCCAAATGGGAAGCCCATACTTATACAGATACTGACTTTTTTTTTTTTTAAGATTCTTTCCCATAGAGGTCTTTACAGAGTACTGAACATAGTTCCCTGTGTTACACTGTACTTGCTTATTAGCTATCTATTTACATGTAGCCACATATATATGTCAACCCAATCTTCCGATTTATCCCTTACATAGATCAGTTTTAAAAAAGAAATGAGGCGTTCACAATGAAGGCAGGTTGATGAACAGAGTTACCAATCCTTTATTTTTCAAGGCAAAGTCATCAAAAACAAATGGATGAACAAATACACCATAATTTTATTAAAGGAAGGATGTTTCCACACCATAAGTATGGGAAGAACAATTTCAGAATACTGGGAAATCCATCTTAAGAAGCATAGGAAGTAAAGTTATGTTGATATCTAAAATTAAAAAAAATATATATTAAATAATTTGTATAGATAAAAATAAATAGCAACATGACAGTTTTTCTTACTTTATTTGAGTGCACTTTGTTTTATACAAACTTGTCAATTTGCACATCTATTTTTGGTATGGTGTGATATGAAGTGACAATATCCTACTTCTTCCTGGATTTAATCTTTATCAGTTATTGTTGAAAATCTGTTCTCACATGCATATATTGATGGAAATAGGTGCAACTTTCTTAAGGCTATTTTACTCAATCTAAAGTACTCAGGAAAATTATAAAGAAGGGACTTCATGGCTCCAGTCATTTCTCCTGGCTTTCTCATTCTCAGTGACAGAAGCTGCTCTAGTTGGTGATTTTTCTGATTGAGAAGGAAAGAGCCAGAGGCTGCAGAGCTCCCGGCCTACCTGGTAGCATCTCCCCCACAGCGGGTTCCTCTAGAGGGGAGCTGAGCTTGAGCACCTGGGACCAGATTAGAGGAGTCTGGACTGGGGAAAACATCATCCCTGACAGATACTGTATCTCAGACTACTTTTGGGGGAGCAAACTTTTCATCATCACCTTTGGAACAGTGATGAAAATTTGCTGGCCAGTGGTTTCCCAAAGCACATTGGAATCACCCACATAGCTTTAGAAATGTAGAGATACTTGGTTTCACTTCAGAACTGTGGGATCAGAGTCCCTTGGACATCAAGGAGATCCAACCAGTCCATCCTAAAGGAAGTCATCCCTGAATATTCACTGGAAGGACTGATGCTGAAGCTGAAGCACCAATACTTTGGCCACCTGATGCCAAGAGTTGACTTATTGGTAAAGACCCTGATGGTGGGAAAGATTGAGGGCAGGAAGAGAAGGTGACGACAGAGGATGAGATGGGTGGATGGCATCACAGACTCAGTGGGCATGAATTTGAGCAAACTCCAGGAGATAATGCCAACCCACTTCAGTACTCTTGACTGGAAAATCCCAAGGATGGAGGAGCCTGGTAGGCTGCAGTCCATGGTGTCACTAAGAGTCGGGCATGACTGAGCGTCTTCACATTCACCTTTCACTTTCATGCATTGGAGAAGGAAATGGCAACCCACTCCAGTGTTCTTGCCTGGAGAATCCCAGGGACGGAGGAGCCTGGTGGGCTGCCATCCGTGGGGTCGCACAGAGTTGGACACGACTGAAGCGACTTAGCAGCAGCAGCAGCCAGGAGATAGTGAAGGACAAGGGAGCCTGGTGTGCTGCAGTCCATGGATAGCAAAGAATTAGACACTACTTAGTGNGCTGCCATCCGTGGGGTCGCACAGAGTTGGACACGACTGAAGCGACTTAGCAGCAGCAGCAGCCAGGAGATAGTGAAGGACAAGGGAGCCTGGTGTGCTGCAGTCCATGGATAGCAAAGAATTAGACACTACTTAGTGACTGAACATCAATAACAATATGTATGTATCCACACAGTGACCTTAGAAGAAAGGACTGGACAGTGGGGTTTCAAGGTGGTCTTAAAGGACACTTAGCCAGCTTCCACTGGGCTCTCTTGTAGAAGATGGATTTGATTTGCTTGATCCAGTCTCAAGGGCTGAACTGGTAGTGGATGCCAGCTGAGAATTTATCCTATTAGAAGAAAGTTCTCCCTAACTGCCCTGAGAAATGTTTATTATTAGAAAAAAACAAGATATGCTGAACAATGGCCAAGGGCGGGGGTGGGGAGCGATGGTTTGTAGTTGTCCATATCTTTGGAATTGACCTGTGATTCTGTGATGATTCCCATCCTCATTCAGTGATTGAACAGGGCTTATTGTCCTTGTACTAGGCACAGGAATACAGTGGTAAACACAGACTTGGCAAGCAGAGAAGAAAGAAAAATAAACAGCTTCATTCCTACACTTATGATCACTTGCCCTAAAAACCTGAATTGGAATTCAGATTATTTAGCAGTGTGTTTATATCTTATTTTAGACTCACTGTTTATTATATTTTATATTTTAGACATTATCTCTCTGGGTTTGTTCATATGCCCTATATTTTCCTCTTCTTTGTCTATTTTTAATGCCTCTTTTCCTCCCCCATAACCCATCTGTCTTTTTCTCTCTTTTATTCCTTATTTTCCCCTTTACTTCTTCCTGTCCTCATTAATAAATAGGTGGAGTTAATACATTTATTAAACAATATCTAAGTACTATACATATAGAGGTATATACCTAAATGTCAATTCATCGTTTTACCATTCCTGGTTATGTCAGAAGCATCAAATGAATATAGTCTGGGAGAAAAAAAAAGTTGACATGCAACTCTCTTTAGGCTCCTGAAATACTTTAATAAAAGAGGAAATAAATTTCTTCACTCCTCCAAACCCGTTCTCAAAGGTAAACTTCTGCCCCTCACCTTGGGTCTGGAAAGTACTGAACAGTTTATAACAGAAAATTCATCATATATTGCATATCTTGTTACTTGATAGTGAATAGCTTTCTTGTTCTGCGCTGGATTATCAGAGACCAGATATTGACAGAACAATAGCCTCAGCAAGACAGGCAGCCCTGAGAGGTAACTTTACTTTGTTGTTTCAAAAGTGGTGGTTTCCACTGTGAAGAAACACAGGCAGAATTTTTATTCTTTTCACCTCTGCAGGTTCAAGCCATGGGTGAATTCTGAGAACAAGCAATTCAAACAGTTCTGCTTTAGCATGAAAGTCAAGAGCATGTAACAACATATTTTAGGAACTTTAACTTGGAAAGTACTAAAATAAAAAAAACAACACTCTAGGCAATTGCTAAGTATTAAATGACACTTCCTGTTCCATGAGAGAAGTAAGACGTTAGAGGAATCAGGGCACTGGGGTTGGGGGCTGCACAAAAGTACAGTTCTACCATCTGAAAACTGCATAACTACAAGTGATGTGGTCCCACGTTTTAATGTGATATTGGCCCTACATCCTAATGGGGGTTTTTGTCCAGATAAGCTTCTCCTTCTAAAAAGAAATCAGATCCTAGCTGGAGAGATATTTCCCCTGTTGTTATGCCCAGTTAGATAATATCATAATTGCTTTTCCTTCCTGCAATATTGCACATTTTTCACTTCTTGTATCTGAGGAAAAGATATGACCAGTTGCCAAACTGGCAAACAGATCTGTCAATTGTTAGGAGATGAGGAACCAGCCTTTGGTGATGTGTGCCAGGTACTATACTAGGTGGTTTACACGCACGATCTCTCTTATTTCTCACGGTAATTTTCCCAGGGAGGGGTTATCATTATACCCATTGGATGTTGAGAAGGTCAGGAGATTGCCGACATTCTCATAGCATTTTGTAGCAGAGAAGGGATTCGAACTCCCATCTTTCTGACACTAACTTCTCTGAACTTTCTGTTGTAGCTGAGAACATAGCCCAGACCTGGGTTTAAGCACTTCTTCCCCCATTTTTTTTTTTTTTAAACAGAGGGCTCAAGTGGCAAGGTCACGTGGGAAACCTGAGCTAGAAGGATGTTTGGGAAGTGTAGTCGTGGGTGTCTCAGCCCTCAGCTTGCAACAAAGCCTGATACAATCAACACAAGGGGCTTAGAAAGCACTTGTTGGAATCAATATCCGATTCTTGCCAGCAACAACACCTTTGATTACTGGACACCCAAGAATTTCCTTCTTCCCTCAGAAACTCTCAAATCATAACAACAGCAACAAAAATAAAGCCCCCATTATTGCAATGAAAGCTTCGCTCATGCCAATAAGAATACAATTTCCCACCCAAAACAGAGACCCCAAATGTCATCAGTTGCAGCACTCCCCTCTGGGCATCAACATTTCCCCCTTTAGTTTAATCATAGTCTCGATTGGTATACCATAATGTGTGGAGAAAATTAAGCCCTATGTAAAGTGGGAGAGAAAAAGAAGTAAAAATACAACTTAAAATGTAGAGAAGGAATATGTTAAGCACAACAGTGTTCATTTCTGCACCACTTTTTTGTTTGTTTGTTTCTTGTATCTTTGTTAGTCCACCACCCATTCTGTGTTAGCTTTGTCTTCAGCCAGCCCATCATCAGGTTAGGATCCTTTGTTCAGAGTGTAACCCAAACCTTCACTCCTAAAGGGTTTGAATCTCAGGAAGGTCCTTGTTACATTGGTTCTCACAGTCTTCCATTGATTTTTATCACCTGACAGGACATGAAATGGGGTCCCCGCAGAATTTCTTGGTTTGAGGAACATTTTCCCATTGTTTTCATAATTTAATAGGAATTTTGTTTCCCCTTGATAACCAACCTACTCTCCCCAGTGAATGTGGCCACCCTCTTTTCTTACTAGTTTATCCAGGGACACAGGGGCCTGAAACGGCCAAAGGGCAGCTCTTAGCTCTGGGAATATGGTTGTGTCTAATTTAATAATTTTGTTCCCAGGACTCAGACTTCTAAGCTAGCAAAACCACACACTTGAAAAGTGTAATAATCAGACTTTTGCAGGTGAATTATTAGGTGGAATATTGAGAGATGCTGCTCTAATATCCCATCCTTTGTACGCCAGAACAATGGATTCTATGGGAAAGTCAGCACCCTTTATGGTTGCTGGTTCAGGACAGACAACCAAATCAGGAACAAATCCCTCAAGCTAACCAAGTATTGCTTTCCCTTGGCCCTGGAACTATGTCCTTTGTCGGCCAGTTGCTTCAAGGTGGTGAGGCTGATATAAGAGCAGGAAGTCCCCTGGCTACTTCAATTCTTGAGCAGGTACACGGTGCTGTGCTCAGTAGAAACATTGTTTGGATATCACTATGATACATGATTTAGTCTGTTCATGCTGCTATAACAAAATACCACTGACTGGGGAGCTTATAATCAACAGAAATTTATGTCTTACAGTGCTAGAGCCTGGAAGTCTGAGACTAGGCACCAGCATGTTTGAATGAGGGCCCTCTTCCAGCTTATAGCTATGTCCTCATGCTGGAGAAAGTTTGAAGGCAGGAGAAGGGGATGACAGAGGATAAGATGGTTGAATGGCCTCGCCAACTCAATGGACATGATTTTGGGCAAACTTCAAGAGACAGTGAAGGACAAGGAAGTCTGGCATGCTGCAGTCTATGGGGTCACAAAGAGTTGGACACAACTGAGCATCTGAACGACAACGACACATAGAAGAAGGGGCTTGGGAGCTCCCTATTTTTTATTTTTATTTAGTTTTAAAATTTTAATTGGAGGATAATTGCTTTACAATGCTGTGTTAGTTTCTGCTGTACAACAATGTGAAACAGCTATACATATATCTCCTCCCTCTTGAGCCTTCCTCCCACCCCCATCCCATTGCTTTCTGACTTCTTTGTAAAGAGAATTAATCTCATTCATAAGGGCTAACTCTCATGACCTAATCACCTCCCAAAGTCCCCACTGTCTAATATCACACCTGGCATTAAGATTTCAACACATGCATTTTGAAACTACACAATCAAACTACAGAAATGCATGAGGCAGGTTGTCCAGCAGGAGGGAGCATGGCTGGGCAGAGAGGGAAAATTCTTATCCAGCATCAGCGTTTTTCCACTTAGGGCAACTTTTGTCCTGTCCATCCTACCAGTAAGGAAAAACAGAACTGAGTGAGCCGAGCTGTCAGCTCTGCCAGAGTGGCCAGGTAAGAGTTTCAGGAACAAAAGTACTTATCAGCTGATTAAGTATGAGAAAAAAGAGAACGGAAAGTCTGGGAAGTCTTTGAAGAGGAGCTAGTTTGGGAAAATGATGCCATTACGTAAATTGAGTTGGAAATGTTGGCAATGTGGAAGTGAAACACCAGAAAGAGAGAAATAGATTAGAAAGGCAGGAGGAAGCCAAAGAAGTTTTGAGAAGGAAGTGCCAGTGAGTTCAGAGAAAGAGAAGGGGGGAAAGATGTGGAAACTCACCTATGCCAGATCAACTGAGAGTCAGCTACATTTTCCCAGAATTACCCACCTATTAGTGCTGTTCTGAGATGCTGGGGAGGGGGTGTAAGGCCTGAGAAGAAAGAACAACAGTGAAACAGAGCAGCACCCTGTGGTCCTTGCCCACCATGTTCTCTGTCTTCCTTTTGTCTGTGGAATTTAGCCAAAGAATAAGTTTAATCAGAGTACCGAGAAAATGCAGGAACAAAGGAAAACAGTCCAGGGAGACCAAATAATAATTATGTAGTCATTAAGCAAAGTCAAGTACTTTTAGTTCTTCACCAAGAGCTATAGACAATCAGTTCAGTTCAGTTCAGTCGCTCAGTCCTGTCCGACTCTTTGCGACCCCATGGACTGCAGCACACCAGGCTTCCCTGTCCATCACAAACTCCTGGAGCTTGCTCAAACTCATATCTATCTAGTTGGTGATGCCTTCCAACCATCTCATCCTCTGTCGTCCCCTTCTCTTTCTTCCTTCAATCTTTCCCAACATCAGAGCCTTTTCAATGAGTTGGTTCTTCACATCAGGTGGCCAACGTTTTGGAGTTTCAGCTTCAGCCTCAGTCCTTCCAGTGAATATTCAGGACTGATTTCATTTAGGATGGACAGGTTGGTTCTCCTTGCAGTCCAAGGGACTCTCAAGAATCTTCTGCAACATCACAGTTCAAAAGCATCAATTCTTTGGTGCTCAGCTTTCTTTATAGTTCAATTCTCACATCCATNAGTGACTTCAAGATGTGTATAAGAGACAGGAACAACGAAATTCTGTAAAAAAAAAATATATATCCTTCAATAAAAAGTAAATTAAAAATAAAAAAAGAAAGAAAAACAGAAGCATCACTTTGTCAACACAGTTCCGTATAGTCAGAGCTATGATTTTTCCAGTAGTCATGTACTGATGAGAGAGCTGTACAGACCATAAAGAAGACTGAGCATCTAAGAATTGATGCTTTTGAACTGTGATGTTGGAGAAGACTCGAGATTCCCTTAGACAGCACGCTGATCAAGCCAGTCAATCCTAAAGGAAATCAATCCTGTATATTCATTGGAAGTACTGATACTGAAGCTGAAGCTACCATACTTTGGGCACCTGATGTGGAGAACCAACTCATTGAAAAAGACCCCAATGCTGGAAAAGATTGAGGGCAGTAAAAGAAGGGGGTGACTGAGGGTGAGATGGTTGGATGGCATTGTCAACTCAACGGACATGAATTTGAGCAAACTCCGAGAGATAGTGAAGGGCAGGGAAGACTTCATTGCGACCACTGTCGCAATTCATGGGTCAGAAAGAGTTGGATGTGACTGAGCGATTGAATAACAACAATCTATTGAATACTGTGCTGAAAGTGAAAAACAGAGTGGTTGTATGGATACACAATGGTTGTAAGTGTATTTGTTGCTTCTGCTCCTAATCGTTTGGCTGACTTGGTGCTGTGGTTGCCTTGGCAGTGCTCAGTCATGTTCCAGTCCTAGAGGGGAGCCTCTAGGGTCCAGAGAAACTATGGATGTCACTGTGGTCTCAAGACTGTATGTAAAATAAGCTAACTGATAAAATGATAGCACAGGCAGAAAGAAAGAGGCAAATAGAAACAGGGAGAATGGTAGGGGAAACAATTAAGTTATTATTATTTTTTTAATTGAAGTATAGTTGCTTTACAGCTTCCCTCACGGTCAGTAGTAAAAAATCTGCCCGCTAGCACAGGAAACACAAGTTCTATCCCTGGGTCAGGAAGATCCTCTGGAGAAGGGAATGGCAGCACACTCCAGTATTCTTGCCTGGAAAAACCCATGGACAGAGGAACCTGGTGGGCTACAGTTTCTACAGTCCAAAGAGTTGGACACGACTTAGCATCTAAATAATAGTTACTTTACAATGTTGTGTTAGCTTCTGCTGTACAGCAAAGTGAATCAACTTCATATATTCTCTCTTTTTTGGATTTCCTTCCTATTTAGGTTCACAGAGCATACAGTAGAGTTCCCTGTGCTATACAGTACAGTAGGTTCTCATTAGTTTTCTGTTTTAAACATAATATTAATGGTGTATATTTATTAATCCCAATTTCCCAATTCATCTCACCCCCTTCCCCCTCCATATGCATATGTTTGTTCTCTACATCTGTATCTCTATTACTGCTTTGAAAATAAGATTATATAATTTTCTAAATTCCACGTATATGTGTTAGCATACAGTATTTGTTTTTCTTTTTCTAACTTAATTCTTGCTGTATGATAGTCTCTAGGTCTATCCACATTCTGCAAATGATAGCTGGAAAATTCTGGAAATATAATTTAGGATTATTGGATGCTAATCTAACCTTGACATGTGTACCATGAAATTTAAAGAGCTTCTGAGATATAAGAATAACAACAGTAATAATAAATGTCTTCCTTGAATTGGAGAAGGTAAAAAGTAAATGATTTGTAAATGCAAATTCATCCTTTTCTCTAGACCATGCAGGAAACCTAGGATGTCACCCTCAGCAGAACAGCAGGTAAATGCTAGCTTTATTTCTTACAGGTTTTGGACTTTCTGCAAGCTCCTTCACCTCCATGGCCTTCAGTTTCCTTGTCTGTCTCATGAAGATAATTACATTTTCCTTGCAGAGTTGTGAAGAGTGAAGATTGTGTGGGAGGTGTTGAGGTCCCTGAAATATAGGAGTCATTTATAAAATGATCTAAGAATGGTTTATAAATAATAGTTTTTAAAGTTATTATTCTGTTTGGCAGCGTAAATTATAAGCCTTTCATCATGTGACTTTCATGTTCAAAAACCTTCAATATTCATTAAAGATCATGGGAAGAGAACTATGACCCAAGGAAAATATAAGAGTTTCTACCTGTCGAGAGAGACAGATTAATACATTGCATAATAGCAGGGATCCTGCCTTCAACCTAGTGTAGACTTGAATGTGATCACTGCCATTTACTAGCAGTGTGTCCTTGGGTGAGTTATTTAACCTTTCCAGTCAGAACTTCAGTTTCCTTACCTGTTAGATGAAGATAATGATAATACCTTCTTAGAGTTGCCCTGAGAATTAAATGTGTTCGGTTCAGTTCCTTTCAGTCACTCAGTTGTGTCTGACTCTTTGCAACCCTGTGGACTGCAGAATGCCAGGCTTCCTTGTCCATCATCAACTCCTGGAGCTTGCACATGTGTTACTGCATATAAAACACTGAGCAAAGTGCTTGGCATTTAAAAAAATTCTCAAAAGGTGACTGTGAAAATAATTAGTTATACTACTGTCATTAGCGGAGAAGGCAATGGCACCCCACTCCAGTACTCTTGCCTGGAAAATCCAATGGATGGAGGAGCCTAGTGGGCTGCAGTCCATGGGGTCACTGAGAGTTGGGCACGACTCAGTGACTTCACTTTCAGTTTTCATTTTCATGCATTGGAGAAGGAAATGGCAACCCACCTGTGTTCTTGCCTGGAGAATGCCGGGGACAGCAGAGCCTGGTGGGCTGCCATCTACAGGGTCGCACAGAGTTGGACACGACTGAAGCAACTTAACAGCAACAGTAACTGTTATTAGAGAGGATCATGAAGTCATACTGGGAAAAATATACTGATGAAAAGTCAATCTCCTCTCTCCCACCACCACTCTCTCCTTTTCCTTATTCAGACCCTCCCTTACACATTCCCGCAAACACTTTCAATATGTTATATTGGGGTGAACTCCAAAGCATCAGAAGAAGCTTTTTCCACCCCTAAGCTGCAGTGGTTCAGAGAGGTGCTCACCCTCTGAGAATCACAACAGGACTGAACTCTGTCTGTGTATGTGGCTCTCACCCTGAAAGCAAAATTACTGTGAACAAGTCTAGGACATGGCTTCTTGGAGGAGTCACCAGAACAAATAACCCAGCTCTCTCCTATCTTTACACAATTTACAGTTTTGAGGGAGAAATGATACCTCTATAAGGAACTCAAATATAATGTTAACTGATTTATAAGGTAGAAAACTAGCATGAACAAAAAAACGGCAGGAATTTGGAGGAAAGAATGAGAACCTATATACGGATGATAAGGTGACTTTTCAAGCAGGAAGTGGCATCTGAATGGTACTTTGAAAGACAAGTCATATTTCAATAAAGTGAGAAGATAAGTCAGGTTGTTCTAAGCTGAAGAAACAGTGCACATATAAAGGCATAAAAACTTGGGGTATCTTCTAGAAATGCTATATTTGTAAATATTAATTTGTGACTTTTCTAAGCATGTATATTGGTTGTTTTTCAACTTCTTTCTTTCATTGAATCTGAGTTATTGGCTCAATTCCTGAGACTCAAATAATTCCATAAGTCTCTTTTCAGTTCACAGGAGGTCTGGAGATAGAGATGTCTTTCTGGATCTCTATGGGAAGCCATTTCATAGGGAACTATATCAGCTGGAATCTGAGGTTTGACCTTGAGAAAGCTGGCTTCTAAGAATTGCTGGGAAGGAATTTTCTGACCATGTCACCCAGATTAGATGTGTATAAGAGACAGGTCATGTACTGATGAGAGAGCTGTACAGACCATAAAGAAGACTGAGCATCTAAGAATTGATGCTTTTGAACTGTGATGTTGGAGAAGACTCGAGATTCCCTTAGACAGCACGCTGATCAAGCCAGTCAATCCTAAAGGAAATCAATCCTGTATATTCATTGGAAGTACTGATACTGAAGCTGAAGCTCCCATACTTTGGGCACCTGATGTGGAGAACCAACTCATTGGAAAAGACCCCAATGCTGGAANGCTTTTTCACTCTCCTCTTTCACTTTCATCAAGAGGCTCTTTAGTTCCTCTTCACTTTCTGCCATAAGAGATATGGCTCAGAATATGGATATAGACAATATTCTGAGCCATATCCTGTGAGCCATTTTATAGATACTGAAATCCCCCACCAGGTGGAAGAAGTTAACTAAATGATGACCGGACTGTAGCCATGGCATAAGCTGCCACAGTTCTGAGAATTGGCCTCAAGAAATGGGAACGAAACAACCCTGGGATTGAACATTGAACTGAAGTGAAATCGTTCAGTCGTGTCCGACTCTTTGCGACCCCATGGACTGTAGCCCACCAGGCTCCTCTGTCCATGGGATTTTCCAGGCAAGAGTGCTGGAATGGGTTGCCATTGCTTTCTCCAGAGGATCTTCCTGACCCAGGGATTGAACCCAGGTCTCCCGCACTGTAGGCAGACGCTTTACCATCTGAGCCCAAGATTAACTGTACCTAAAACAATCAAGCTGACTCTGGGCAGAATTCTGACAGCCAGTTTTAAGATGATGGTCAGAACTGACTGTGCTGTGTCTGCGCGTAGCCTCCTCCCTCAGCCTATAAAAACTCTTGCCCACTGATTGCCAGCCTTCAGACAGACATCTGCCCTCCACCCTGGTTGCTAGCATCCAAAATGAAGCAAACTTTCCTTTCCATCAAACTGGCCTCTTGGGTGGCTTTTGAGCCATGAACAGCTGAACCCCACTTTAAGTTATAATAGAAATGAGAGCAATAATAATAGCACCATAGAATTCCAAAGTTTTTATTTTGAAAAGTATTTTTGTATATATTCCGATGGAAAACAAAACAACACAAAAGAAAATGGATTCTCTTCCTGTTTTAAAATATTATTTTTTATCAACCATGCATTCACTTCAGTAGGCACAGGTAAAGTCAGAAATCCCGGCTGAGAGGGAGGCAAGCCCTCATGGTCTTGCAGTTTTTTAAGATATGATACAGTGAGCCCTGCAGGGACCATAGATAGCTCTTGCGTTGGCACAGACTCAGCTCAGGAAAGTAGTATTATGACCAGTTCTTCATTTGTGGTGAATGTGTTACTACATTCTTAAAAAGAGAGAGAGAGAGAGGAGAAGATAGAAATTTAGGATTTTTTTAAAATTAAAAATTTAGACTAAAAAGCAAGCAAAAAAAGTTGGTTAAGTAAAAGAACTATTTTAAAAGGCCATAAACAGAGAGAAAGAAGGTCAAACTATCTTATCATCTTAGAACCTCAGTTTCTTATCTGTAAAATGGGGATCGTTTCCATCATGGAGGTTTTGTGAAGATTAAATCAAGTAATAATTTGTGCAATGCACTTAACCCAGTGCCTGGCACAAAGCAGGCACTCAGTAAATGTTAACTATTATTGCTGCCATTGCTAACATATTTGCTTATCATTAACATTGCATAGCATTATCTCACATGTTTTGATTTCTTATAGTTA
Organism: Neotragus pygmaeus; assembly: GCA_006410875.1. NCBI lineage: Eukaryota > Metazoa > Chordata > Mammalia > Artiodactyla > Bovidae > Neotragus > Neotragus pygmaeus. The sequence goes on along the minus strand of SJYV01034433.1, from coordinate 287,346 downwards.
TGCATCTATGGGGTTTCCCAGGCCAATGCAGGATCGATTGCTGGGTTGGGAGTGGGAAGATTCCATGGAAAATGAAATGGCAATCCACTCCAATATTCTTGCCTGGAATATTCCATAGATAGAGGAGCCTGGCCTACTATAGCCCATAGGATCACAAAGAGTCAGACACAGCTGAGCACATACACATGCCACCTATATTTATCATTATTATTTTATTATACATTCAAAAATTGATGTTTTTTGTCACTCTCAAATACATTAAGTGACAATTAAGAATACAGTAGTAACTTATTAGGAAAGTTAAGTGCAATAGCACACAACAACAAATGTCTACCGCCCCCATTTTGAATATTCTTTCAAAACAAGAACACTTTCAAATTATAAAGCCTCGACAAATAAATACAAAATTATAAAAAGATAAGAGAATAATAATCTGTCTTCTGAACTGTTCTGGTAAATCCTGAGATTGACTTTTAAAGATAGTTTTCGAGAAGGCAGAAGAAAAGTGCGTTCTTGGCACACAGCTTACACTTTTTTGTTGAACTCTGGCTCTGGACTTGGAAAGGAAACAAGTGTTACTGCTCATCTATACCATATGTACACTGCTGCCCTCTGCCGCCAATGGCTTGCTTAACAGCTAAGTAACAAGATCATTTAAAAAAATCCCTCAGAGATATTTTATTCTGAACAGATGGTTGAATATATCGTGTATGTATGTGTTACAGAGTGAGGTAATTCAGTTATAGAGACAGATAACTGTATCATGGTAAAACTTAAAGAGAAAAAAATTAGGTGCCTACAAATTGAGAAGGGTACACACTGCAATGCATATATTTACATCATTTAGGCAGAAGGAGAAGAGGGTGACAGAGGATGACATGTTTGCATGGCATCACCGATTCAATGGACACAAACCTGGGCAAACTCCAGGAGATGGTGAGGGACAGGGAGGCCTGGCGTGCTGCAGTCCACGGGGTCACAAAGTGTCGGACACAACTTGGCGACTGAACAGCAACAACAATCTCTACAAGAATCCCATGGGTGGGTACTCTTAATATTATTATCCCTCCTGTAAGTAGAGGAAATTGAAGTTTGAAAACGTACTCAGATAGTAAGTGGCAGAACTGCCATTCAGCCTTCAACTCCTCTGACTCCCCTTTGAACCGTTTCTAAATCAAATCTCTCTGAAGAGAATATTAGACCAACTAGGTTCATTGAAAGTGTGACCCTTGGCAAGTCTAACCAAACGGCATGGTGTACTATTTTCCCCTGCTTTCTTTTGCATTGAAAAGGAGCTTGCAAGCAAATGCACTTCAGTAGACTACACACCAAGTAGGGAGCTTTAGCGGAGTCAAGGCTATGAGCCTTGGGCAGGTTGTAAGTATCAGGTGGAGGGCTGCCCTGGCTGATGGGTGCTGCAGGCAGCCTGGGCAGCCTCTGAAGACCTGGCAGGGAGGATGAGTTGGGGGGAGACTCGTCCATGCTTCTCTTGGGTCAGCCAGCTGTGGGAGTGTTTCCTTGAAGCCTGGCCCTGGAAGTCCAGGAGGAGTGAAGAGATACCTTGGTAATCCTCTAACCCATAGGAGACATCTATTTTTTAAAAAAATTTATTTGTTTTATTTTTGGCCATGGTGAGTCTTCACTGTTGTACACGGGGATTTTCTAGTTGTGGTGAGCAGGAGCTACTCTCTAGTTGCAATGCGAGGGCTTCTCATTCCGGTGGCTTCTCTCGTTGCAGAGTACAGACTCTAGGTTCACAGGCTTTTCTAGTTGCAGCGTGTGGGCTCAGTAATTGTGGTGCCTGGGATTAGCTGCTCCATGGCATATGGGATATTCCCATACCAGGGATCGAATCCATGTCCCCTGAATTGTAAGGTGGATTCTTAACCATTGGACCACCAGGGAAGCCGCGACATATTTTTATAATTCACCCAAAGGCATGACTTTGGCTGGTGGTGGCACTAAAAAAAAGCCCTGATGGATGTGTTTACCTGCTTGCTCATTATTCACAAGATAAAGACGGACTTTTTTTTCTCAGGCAGGCAGAGGGCATTGGCAAACTGATCTTAAACCAATCCCATCCCCAGGCCCGGCACCACAATCAAAAGCATATTTAGGAAACAATCCTTTCATCTGGGTAAAGAAAGAAGGATGAGAGTGGTGGGAGGGTAGGGGAGAGGATCGTTGGAGTTTGGGGATTCAAGCAGAATGAAGAAAGATACCAGCTTTCTGAGATGATATTGGAATTCAACAAACCTCCCAAAGGAGCTTTCATGAATCAAAGGAATGGATGGAAATTGGGTAGAAGTGGCCTCTCAATGTAAACTGGAGAGAGCCCCCTAGATTCTCCTGGTCAATCTGATGAGTTTAGATAACTACGTTTGCTGGACTCCCTAGTAAGGCATGGAAATTAACAAAGAGCTAACAGCTTTCTAGGTGGCACCATGGTAAAGAACCTGCCTGCCAATGCAGGAGACATAAGAGATATGGGTTTGATCCCTGGGTCGGGAAGATTCCCTGGAGGAGGGCATGGCAACCCACTCCAGTATTCTTGCCTGGAGAAACCCAGGGAGAGAGGAGCTTGGTGGGCTACAGTCCATAGGGTCTCAAAGGGTCAGATACTACTGAAGTGACTTAGCATGTGTGCGTGCGCGCACGCACGCACACGCACACACACACACACACACACACACACAGAGGGCCTCCTAGGTCTCTCTCCTAGAGGAAGCAATTAAGAGGTGATGTTTAGTGGAGTGTCCAGCTGGGACCAAAAGCAGGACATAGTTACATCTCAGTAACTGATGCAACAAGGTGGGAGGGAGTACTCTGACAAGCAGGGGGAGGGTTATACATGTGAGTAGGGGCCGGAAGCCAAGGATAACCAAGACTGAGAATTTTAGACCTTTTCTCCATCAATTTGTAAGAAGTGGCTATGTTGTAAGACTCCTCAGGAATTTAGAATACACTCCATTGGAGATTTCTCTGGAGGTCCAATGGTTAAGACTTTTGCCTTCCAAACCAGGGGGTACAGGCTAGAATCCCTATTCAGAGAGCTAGGATCCCACAGGTCTCAGGGCCAAAAACCCCAAACATGAAAACCAGAAGCAATATTGCAACAAATTCAATAGAAAGGGTTTTAAAATGGCCCACACATATATGTGTGTATATATATATATATATATATATATATATATATATATTTTAAACTCTGTTGGAGGAAGGAAAAAACAACAGTTCTGAGGGTAATGTGGTTTTAAACATGAAATGACTGAGGAATCAGTGGTTTCTCATGAGTTTACTTGAGAGTGGCAGATGCAGCTTTCCAAATAGGGGCTTGAGGCAGGAATTGTCTGGAGGTAATAATTCAGAAACTGTGATGTGAAACCCAGGCCTACCACTTACTGCTGAAATGAAATAAGCCTGTGCAGAAGGTGATATAGCCTGGTAAGGCTTTAGAACATGTGAAGTGGGAGGCTTATCAGGTGGAAGGAATGACAAGAATAAAGTCCCAGAGCATGAATAAGTAAGTCGTGGTATGCTGAAGCTGTATGAAATGAAAGAGAATGATTTACAGATGAGTAACCAAGAGTTGAAATGTGACAAATGACTTTCTTAAAGGTCGCTAATGAGAAGGCCAAAGTTGGAACTTCTGTCTTTCAACTAGTGACCCACTGTGGTTCACCTTTCCACATACATTCTCTTATAAAAACACATGAGCAGCACAAAATCATGGAATCGTGGCATCAAAGGGGAAACTAGACCTCTCTTATCTAGCCCTGTTCTCAGCCAATTTAGCACTGCATTCTGCAATAATCTGGCATCTGGGCAAACTGCCTCAGTTAGAACACTTCCTGTGATGGGAAATTCTCAGCACTTTTTCTGGCATTACTGGAAACACTGGCACAAAATTCTTTATTTTGAGCTGAACTCTGCCTCCAGGTATCTGGCTTTCTTTACCCTGCCCTGTCTCTGCACATAATCAGCTCCTTCCTCTTGCCAATGCATGCTCCACACTCTTGAGCATCAAGAATCAATGGAAGACCTACTATGCACCAGGCATGGAAGGCAGCATCAGGCCCACCCCAGATATCCTTGTTCATGTTCCAAACATTTTCAGGTCTGTTTATAATATCTTGTTCTTTTCTGGACTATCACTAGACTTGATCAGGCATAGAACCCTCTCCATACTTCTAAATTCTCACCAGCCATTTCTTTAAAATGACAAATCTATTTGGATCTACAGAGAAAGTAGTTATTTCTTAAGAAATGTAAGCTAGTTTTAATATTTACACTAATTGCTCAGCCACTCAGTTGTATCCGACTCTTTGCAGTCCTATGAACTGTAACCTGCCAGGCTCCTCTGTCCATGGGATTTTCCAGGCAAGAATTCTGGAGCAGGTTGCCATTTCCTCCTTCTGGGGATCTTCCAGACCCAGGGATTGAACTCCCGTCTCCTGCATCTCCTGCATTGGCAGGTGGATACTTTACCACTGAGCCATCTGTTATGATAATGCAAAATATCATAATTAGTAAATCATACCTATTGTTAAATACCATACAAAAGACTCCAAATTGAGTGTAAGTGATTGCCAGAGTAATTTTTGATCTAGACGATCAGTTTCAATAAGAACAATATGGGCACATTCTTTCCCCAACTTGAAACACACAATCATAGGATAATAAATGCTTATTGTTATCATTACCATCCTTGATAGTTACAGAATGTTTCTGATTGAGCCAGACTCAGCGACAACAACTCTGTTATTCAGAACCTGTGATCATTCCTGTCGTTCCAATGAGGAAACTGAAGCCATAGGGATTATGGACCATGCCCAAGAGCACACAGCTGATAGATGGCAGAACGAGGCTTCCAGTCAGGCAGTCCACGCTAAGGAATTACAACTAGCTGCAAAGCTTTGTTAATTGGCCCTGTTGGTATGCCTGCACTTCTCAGTAGTAGCCCATCTATGAATGTCAGTGTGCTCTCACCTAGAGACGTGCCCCTCTCCATAAATGCAATAATTTCAAACCCATTTGAGGTCTGAGTCTTTCTATGAATGAGTCCCCTGAAGTATTTTTTCAGAATTAGATCCCTTTATAATTGGAACATTCCTGGAACTCACAGGTCCTCAATATACACTGACTGAATGATAAACTTAGCAGACCTCGGCCCCAGCAGTTTTCTGGTCTTGGGAAAGATCAGATGCTTTGATAGTCCTTCAATAGGATGGAAGCTGGATGGGAAAAAAGTAAAAAGGGATGCGTCATCAGTGTGTCTGTACCCTAATGCAGTTCCTTGCTTGGGGGTCTGCTGGGGCAGACCGCTGTTAACAGGTTGCACAGCTGACCTCTACTATCAAGCTCTGATCTTCTGAAGGGATTGTCTTTCTCTCCAAAAGGGAACTGCACTTCCCTTTTTAACCTACCACTCTCAATGAGGACTAGTGATGTAGATTTTCACTGATGCCATCGCTCTCCAAGATAAACGCAGTCAAATGGGAACCACCAAGCCCCACTGTAGCGGGAACCCTTCCTGCCCCATCTGTCCCTCATCAGTGCTGAATCTGGATCCCCAGACCATCTCCTGCCTGCCTCCCTTCATCCTTCTCCCCCTCTCCCATCTGTAGGGATTGCCCTGCTCCCCACCTTCCTTCCCAGGGCACTTCTTCTCCAGCCCTCTGTATGATGTCCATCGGTCCCTCTCAGGGTCTTGCAGCATCTGAAACCCAAGTATGCAAAGCATTCCCTCTCTTCCCATGTTGTTTCTGGGTCTTATTCACATCTTCTGAGCAAACAGTTTACTGTCCCTGACAACCAGGGAAGATAGTTTATAATACAAAACAGGCCAGATGGCAGGGGGAGGATGTCCAGTTTCACTCAGACCTGGCTGAGCCACTGTAACCTACTACACTGGTGCAGTGGCTTTCAGACTTCATCATTCATCAGCATCACCAGGAAAGCTAATCTAAACACAAACTGCTGGGCCTCACCGCTGGGACTTCTGATTCTGTAGGTGGTGTCAGGTTGGGCAAAAATGTGCATTTCTAACAGGTTCCCAGGTAATGCTGATGCTGCCACTAGTCCAGGGACATACTGTGAGAACTGAATTTCAGGGGGGCTTCAATGCGTTGGACTGAAGTGGTTTGCTCGAATAAAATTATTATCATTAACGTTTCAGTTTCTGATAGTTCAAGGCAGCTGTCAGTGGGAAGAAACCCAGAGTTGAATATTACATTTATATGTACAAATCTATATGTATGGCAATTGCTGATCTAGAGAGTCAATGGTCAGATCAGCACAGAATGCCATGAATTGATGAAAAGTGTTCTACAACTTTTCATTGTTATTTTTCAGGTGCCAAGTCCTTTGCAACCCCAGGGACACAGCCCTGCAGGTTCTTTTGTCCATGGGGTTCTCCAGGCAAGAATACTGGAGTGGGTTGCCATTTCCTTCTCCAAGGGATCTTCCTGGATCAGGGATCAAACCTGCATCTCCTGCATTGGCAGGCAGATTCTTTACCCCCAAGCATCAGGGAAGCCCACAACTTTTAGGGGGCCTCTAAAGCACTGGAGAAGGAAATACCAACCCACTCTAGCGTTCTTGCCTGGAAAATCCCAGGGATGGCGGAGCCTGGTGGGCTGCCCTATATGGGGTCACACAGAGTCAGACACGACTGAAATGACTTAGCAGCAGCAGCAGCTAAAGCCCTGTTAGAGTCTTAGGAGGTTCTCTGCATACTGAGATGAGCACTCATCATCATCACCAGGACAATGTAGGGGTTTTACTAATGTATATTTCTGTACATCATTCACAACCAGTGGCTCTGATCTAGAGGTGACCTTTAGGACTGACTGGTTTGATGTCCTTGAAGTCCAAGGGACTCTCAAGAGTCTTCTCCAGCACCACAGTTCAAAAACATCAATTCTTCCGTGCTCAGCTTTCTCTATGGTCCAGCTCTCACATCCATACATGACTACTGGAAAAACCATAGCTTTGGCTACGTGGAGGTCTGTCGGTAAAGTGATGTCTCTGCTTTTTAATTTAATACCTTTTCTAGGACTCAGACTTTATTTTTTGGGGCTCCAAAATCACTGCAGATGGTGACTGCAGCCATGAAATTAAAAGACGCTTACTCCTTGGAAGGAAAGTTATGACCAACCTAGACAGCATATTCAAAAGCAGAGACATTACTTTGCCAACAAAGGTCTGTCTAGTCAAGGCTATGGTTTTTCCAGTAGTCATGTATGGATGTGAGAGTTGGACTGTGAAGAAAGCTGAATGCCGAAGAATTGATGCTTTTGAACTGTGGTGTTGGAGAAGACTCAATCTTGAGAGTCCCTTGGACTGCAAGGAGATCAACCAGTCCATTGTGAAGGAGATCAGCCCTGGGATTTCTTTGGAAGGAATGATGCTAAAGCTGAAACTCCAATAGTTTGGCCACCTCATGCGAAGAGTTGACTCATTGGAAAAGACTGATGCTGGGAGGGATTGGGGGCAGGAAGAAAAAGGGATGACAAAGGATGAGATGGCTGGATGGCATCACCGACTCCATGGACGTAAATTTGAGTGAACTCCAGGAGTTGGTGATGGACAGGGAGGCCTGGCGTGCTGCAATTCATGGGGTCGCAAAGAGTTGGACAAGACTGAGCGACTGAACTGAACTGAGGACTGTGAATTAGCGCAGTATGTGGCACAGCGACCCGATATGTAGGCGATCACGCTGAGGTCATTTTTCTTTTGTCGGGGCAGGGACATGAGCGGCCGGGAATGGTAACCGCGAGCGGGAGTTTACTCCCACCCTCCGGATTAGAAAGTCGGTGGGTTAAAGCTCGTGTGGCCCAGGCTGCAACTGAGGCCCGCGGTCCCCGGCCGCGCCTCGCCCCTTGTGAGATCACCCTGATTGAAGACACCAGGGGAGCTCGTCCACCCACCCCGTCCACCTGCACCGAGAGGTGCAGATTCAGGCGCAGGCGGCGGGGGCGGGAGCGTTCTCCCTGCGCGGCACCTGAACCCTCTGTCCCGCCCCGGGAATGCCATGCAGATGCGGGCGGCGGAGGGGGCAGGGTGCGCTCTGCACCCGCGCATCTCCGGGACCTCCCAGCCCATCCCGGGACGCCTGAGCGGCTGGATGAGCTCCAACAGCTACAGCGCCAAGCCCCGCTTCCCAGGAGCTTGCAGCGGCCCCCGCGCATGCGCGCCAGAGCTGTCCGCTGTTTGGACGTTTCCATGGTGACCAAGTAGGTTGGCTGGTGGTAAGCTAGCGAGAAGATGAAGCTCAAGAGCCTCCTGCTCCGGTATTACCCGCCAGGTACGGGCCGGGCCCCCTCTGCTTTCACGTGGAGTTCTGCACCGGGAGGGTCTGGGGCAGAGGAAAAGTGCCGGGGCCCGAGCGGTGGTGTCCAGAGCGGGTGATCCCTAGGGAAGCCTGGTGCTTCCTAACTTGGCGCTCTTCACTGTTTGGGATGCTGTACTCGTTGGGTTCGCAAAACTTAAAAAAAAAAAAAAAAGTCCTTAAACTTTTAAATGGCTGAGTTGTAATGCTTTCTGGTTACTTAGGAACGAAGTGGAAGGGGAAGGAGGGGGGCGATTAGTGATGTTGTGGAATATTGTTTCTGAAAAGGAAGACGCTGACAAGGGTCACATTGTTTTTTATTTTAAAGGCACCAGAGAGACGATTTGGGGTGACAGGTGGGAGGGGGATTCAGGATTGAGAGCTTCTGTACACTTGTGGTGGATTCGTGTCGACGTATGGTAAAAACAATACAGTATTGTAAAGTAGAATAAAGTAAAAAAATAAATTAATTAATAAAAAAAACCTTTTTAAAAAATCAAAAAAAAAAAAAAAAAAAAAAAAAAAGGGCACCAGAATGATCAAGTAAAGGTTTGTTGAATATGGGAAGAAAAACGCATACTTAAAAAGCATATTACCTTAGTGACCGAATTCCAGACTGTACATATCAATCCATCGACACGTTTACTGAAGCCCTGCCTGTTGGCTCAGATGGTAAAGAATCTGCCTGCAATGTGGGAGACCTGGGTTCGATCCCTGGGTCGGGAATATTCCCTGGAGAAGGGAATGGCAACCCACTCCAGTATTCTTGCCTGGGGAATTCCATGGCAGGCTCTTGTAGGTGAGGTGGCAAGGAGTCAGACAGGACTGAATGACTAAGGCTTTCACTTAACTGTGTATGCTTTGTGCTCTTGCAACATGGGGCTTTAAAAAGTTCCAGTGAGCTCAGGAACTATGAAATAAACCCAGAGAATGCGAGAATGCTCTAGTTTTAGAGCAGGGCATTGTTTCTTGGTCTTTTGGCTAAAATCAAGTGTAGAGTAGGACACTCTCGCTTAGCCCTCTTGACCTTTAGAGGATAAATGAAGTCCACTGGTCATACAAATTGATACGGATAGAAATAGGAGCAGAATTCTTGGCTTCTAATTCGGAACTCACATTGAAAATAAAAATATAAAGTAAAAAGTCCTCAAAACTTGCCACAGGCAGTAGAAGACAAAATACACTTGCTCAATGAAAAGTCTGAACAAAAACTATCTTTAAGATATCAAATGGGGGGTGATATCACTTTGGAGTGGTTTGATTTAGTATAACTTTGGGAGGTGTGGAACTTGAAGAATTTAGCATTGAAGATCTCACTGTTCACAGTAATGCATCCAACTGCTTACTCACAATCTCCATGAAGATGTCTAATAGGCACAGACCTCATGGGTCATTTTCTCCAGTCCCCTCCTAATCGTGTAGCTCTTTCAGGCTGGACCCAGTCCAAGGATGGCATCACCACCCCATCCACTTTTTCTGACAGAAACCTCAGCCATCCTTTATTTCTCTCTTGTGATTCACTGACCCTCTCTGCACTCCTGTATCCAGTTCATTAACAAATGCTGTCAGCTCTACTTTTAAAGTGTTCTGTGAGTCCATCACATTCTTCTCATTCCCTTGGCACAAGTTCCTTGACCCCACACACCTTCCTGCTTTCACCTCTATGCCTGTCTCCATCTCACCCACCATCGTTTCTACTTCTTCCATCCCTGGGCTTGTCAACTGGATTCCTGGTTTAACTCCAACCTCTAGAGTCTGTATGTCACTAACAGCCAGTGAAATCGGGACTCAGCATCTCCAGTAGTTTTTCATCATGTTCAAAATAAGATCCATAATCTGCAGGATTTAGCTTACACTCACTACACTTCAAATTTCTTTAAATGCTCTTCCAAGACGTCATGGAGGGCATTTCACTCATCTGTCTCTCTTTCTGGACTGAGACATCTCTAGACTTTGGCCACTTTTCATTTGGTCTCAGTCAGCGTCACCTACTCAGAGACCTTCCATTATCACTATTCAAAGAAGCACTTCCCCTTATTGATCTTACTCTCAACCATTTTGTTTTATTGTTTTTTATTATACTTATCAAAGTACTTTTATTGTCCATGCTTTGAATGACTCCCTCTTTCCCATAAAAAGTAAGCTCCATGAGAACTGAGATCTCATCTCTTCTTCAGCTGTAAGAGACTCTGGCATATGGGAGGCCCTCAGTGTTTACTGAGTGAGTTTATTAGTAAATGAATGTGTATGATAAATGAGGTTGATCTAGACATAGAACTTGTGATTTTAAAACAAATGTTTAAAAACTCAGGAGATCCTCCTTCTGCCTCCCTGCATGAGTGCAACTTCGACATGAAGCCAGTAGCAAGTTTGTAGTAAGGACACTCAGTGTTTTTTTCCCCCTCTTAAGTTTCCAATTAGAATTAATTAAAAAAAATAACTGGATGTCAGCATGTGAAAATGTGGAGCTTAAGGATTTGTTTGGTTTTGATTTTTTAAGGCATCAGTCAGGTGGTGGTAATAACACTTAGCCCATATGTCTACTGACTCCCTTTAGCTAGTCTCTCAAATCTCTCTTGGGAGTGAACCTCCTTGAAAAGAATGTTGTCCCCAGTTTCTCTTCTCCCTTTTGTCTTGAACTCATTCCTATCATGGTTTCACCCTCACCGATCCACTGAAACTGTTCAAGATCCTCAATGGCCGCCTCCAGCAATGCTGAGCCCACTGGCCACATCTCATCTCAGCCTTCGTCTTTGTTGACCGGGCAGCAGCACTTAATGCACTGGCTCACTCTGCCCCGCTGTGCCTTCCAGGACACATGCTCCATGTGTTCTTCTGCCTCACCATCACTCCTTGGTCCATCTGGTTAACTTGTCCTCTTCTTTCTGATCTTAATGTTGGAGTGTCCCTGAGTTCTGTCTTTGGACTTCTCTCCATCCATCCACGGTCATGCTCAGTCATGTCGGATTCTTTGTGACTCTTCGGACTGTAGCCCACCAGGATCTCCTGTCCATGGAATGTCCCAGGCAAGAATACTGGAGTGGGTGGCATTTCTTCCTCCAGGAAAACCTTCTCAGCCTAGAGATTGAACCCACATCTCCTGTGTCTCCTGCATTGCAGGTAGATTCTTTATCTGCTGAGCCATCGGGGACTTCTCTAACTCTATTCATTTGCTGGACGGTCTCATCTATTCTCAAGGCTTAAAAATCATCCTGAGTAGTCCTAAGTACCTGCCTGCCTGCCTGGTTCTTCACTCAGATGTCCAACATACATCTCACATAGGACCTTTGATGGTCTACCTCCTGTCAGTCAATGGAAGCTTTGTTCCTCCACTTACTTCTGCCAAAACCTTAGACTTGTCTTTTTCTCCTTTCTTGCTCACTCCATGTTTGGTCCAGGGACAAACCCTGCCAGTTCACCTTCAAAATATACACAGAGTTCAACAACTTCTCTCCAGAATCATGGCCACCATTCTCTATTGCTAGAGGCTCTGTACTTGCTCCACTTCTGTGGAGGTGAGTCTGTTAAAGTTGTGTGTACCTGTGGTGGATTCATGTTGATGTATGGCAAACCCAATAGAGTATTGTAAAGTTAAATTTAAAAATAAATAAATAAATAAATTAAAAAAAAAAAAAANTCACAATCTCCATGAAGATGTCTAATAGGCACAGACCTCATGGGTCATTTTCTCCAGTCCCCTCCTAATCGTGTAGCTCTTTCAGGCTGGACCCAGTCCAAGGATGGCATCACCACCCCATCCACTTTTTCTGACAGAAACCTCAGCCATCCTTTATTTCTCTCTTGTGATTCACTGACCCTCTCTGCACTCCTGTATCCAGTTCATTAACAAATGCTGTCAGCTCTACTTTTAAAGTGTTCTGTGAGTCCATCACATTCTTCTCATTCCCTTGGCACAAGTTCCTTGACCCCACACACCTTCCTGCTTTCACCTCTATGCCTGTCTCCATCTCACCCACCATCGTTTCTACTTCTTCCATCCCTGGGCTTGTCAACTGGATTCCTGGTTTAACTCCAACCTCTAGAGTCTGTATGTCACTAACAGCCAGTGAAATCGGGACTCAGCATCTCCAGTAGTTTTTCATCATGTTCAAAATAAGATCCATAATCTGCAGGATTTAGCTTACACTCACTACACTTCAAATTTCTTTAAATGCTCTTCCAAGACGTCATGGAGGGCATTTCACTCATCTGTCTCTCTTTCTGGACTGAGACATCTCTAGACTTTGGCCACTTTTCATTTGGTCTCAGTCAGCGTCACCTACTCAGAGACCTTCCATTATCACTATTCAAAGAAGCACTTCCCCTTATTGATCTTACTCTCAACCATTTTGTTTTATTGTTTTTTATTATACTTATCAAAGTACTTTTATTGTCCATGCTTTGAATGACTCCCTCTTTCCCATAAAAAGTAAGCTCCATGAGAACTGAGATCTCATCTCTTCTTCAGCTGTAAGAGACTCTGGCATATGGGAGGCCCTCAGTGTTTACTGAGTGAGTTTATTAGTAAATGAATGTGTATGATAAATGAGGTTGATCTAGACATAGAACTTGTGATTTTAAAACAAATGTTTAAAAACTCAGGAGATCCTCCTTCTGCCTCCCTGCATGAGTGCAACTTCGACATGAAGCCAGTAGCAAGTTTGTAGTAAGGACACTCAGTGTTTTTTTCCCCCTCTTAAGTTTCCAATTAGAATTAATTAAAAAAAATAACTGGATGTCAGCATGTGAAAATGTGGAGCTTAAGGATTTGTTTGGTTTTGATTTTTTAAGGCATCAGTCAGGTGGTGGTAATAACACTTAGCCCATATGTCTACTGACTCCCTTTAGCTAGTCTCTCAAATCTCTCTTGGGAGTGAACCTCCTTGAAAAGAATGTTGTCCCCAGTTTCTCTTCTCCCTTTTGTCTTGAACTCATTCCTATCATGGTTTCACCCTCACCGATCCACTGAAACTGTTCAAGATCCTCAATGGCCGCCTCCAGCAATGCTGAGCCCACTGGCCACATCTCATCTCAGCCTTCGTCTTTGTTGACCGGGCAGCAGCACTTAATGCACTGGCTCACTCTGCCCCGCTGTGCCTTCCAGGACACATGCTCCATGTGTTCTTCTGCCTCACCATCACTCCTTGGTCCATCTGGTTAACTTGTCCTCTTCTTTCTGATCTTAATGTTGGAGTGTCCCTGAGTTCTGTCTTTGGACTTCTCTCCATCCATCCACGGTCATGCTCAGTCATGTCGGATTCTTTGTGACTCTTCGGACTGTAGCCCACCAGGATCTCCTGTCCATGGAATGTCCCAGGCAAGAATACTGGAGTGGGTGGCATTTCTTCCTCCAGGAAAACCTTCTCAGCCTAGAGATTGAACCCACATCTCCTGTGTCTCCTGCATTGCAGGTAGATTCTTTATCTGCTGAGCCATCGGGGACTTCTCTAACTCTATTCATTTGCTGGACGGTCTCATCTATTCTCAAGGCTTAAAAATCATCCTGAGTAGTCCTAAGTACCTGCCTGCCTGCCTGGTTCTTCACTCAGATGTCCAACATACATCTCACATAGGACCTTTGATGGTCTACCTCCTGTCAGTCAATGGAAGCTTTGTTCCTCCACTTACTTCTGCCAAAACCTTAGACTTGTCTTTTTCTCCTTTCTTGCTCACTCCATGTTTGGTCCAGGGACAAACCCTGCCAGTTCACCTTCAAAATATACACAGAGTTCAACAACTTCTCTCCAGAATCATGGCCACCATTCTCTATTGCTAGAGGCTCTGTACTTGCTCCACAGCTGTGGAGGTGAGTCTGTTAAAGTTGTGTGTACCTGTGGTGGATTCATGTTGATGTATGGCAAACCCAATAGAGTATTGTAAAGTTAAATTTAAAAATAAATAAATAAATAAATTAAAAAAAAAAAAAAAGAAATCTGATTATGTCACCATTCTTCTCCAGCCCTTAAGAGGCTTTCATTTCTTTTAAAGTGAAAGGGCCATGATGCCCAAGACCATACAGGATCCACCCACTTTGGCCTCTCTGACTTCACTCCCCCTCCAGCAGCACTTCTCTGCTTTGTGTTCCTCGGGTGGGTGAGGCATGCCCCCAGTCAGGGTCTCTGCAGTTGCTGGTGTTTTGCTTGGGATAATCTTCCCCTGGATATTGTTACTTTTAGCTTTAGCTTTTTAAAAAAATAAAACATAAGTAAAGTGAATAAAGTGAAGCTCCCTCCTTCCTAGAATTTGCAACTTCTCCTCATGGTATTTCAGAACCCCCTTCCTTGTTTTGTCTTTTCTTAACATTATCTCAATTCAACCAAAATAAATTTTACTTATTTATCTTGCTTAGTCTCCCTGACTAGAATATCAACTTCATGAGGGCAAGGACTTTGCTAATTTCACTTACAATGGTATCTGTAGCTCCTAGAGTAGAACCTCTAAGGCTCATGATGGGTGCATAAATGAGTGCCCACATATTTATTAAATAAATGAACAGTTTAAATGAGATGATGTGGGTTAAGCAGAATGTGTAGAATCCACCTTGAAATGTGAGTGGATCAGACTCTGAATCCAGAATTCTAAAAGCAAGTAAACTCAAGTAAAGCTTTAGACTCGTGGCTGTGACTATTGCCCTAATGGTTATCTTATAATAAATAAGATCATCTCACTTAGCATGTTAGATACTTAAATTCTGATCTTTGGCAAGCCACATGATATTGCAAGTTTCCAAGGTACTACTGAATAGCAGGTGGGTATTAAATAACATTATCAAATAGGAAAAGTATGGCTCACCATGGAATCATTTTCATGTTACGTTTATCCCTTCTGTGTATAAAGCAATTATGTTTCACCTCCTTATCTTTTAATTTCAGTCCTCCCACCTTTTGAATAGCATATAGGTCAGGAGCATTCTTTTGTTGGCATCCACCGAATAATTCCTCTCCCTAACCTAGATTCCCGAAGACCAAAGGAACGTAGCAATAATATGGATAATCAAACTTGGGGCTTTCCCTTTTTACCTTTTATCCTTCAGAATCCCTTTGCTTTGGGAAGAGTAGGTGTTGAATACATGCTTTTCAGTTGACTCAGTTTTGACAGTCTTTGTTGTTTATTTATTGCATGTGGGCTCCTTGTTCTTTGGCCAGAAGAAGGATCTAAATGAGCATTAACTGAACTGGTTGGCATATTGTGCACTTTAAAGGTTTCTGTTAATTGAATATGAGCTGGGTAAGCAATACTATTTTATCTTTTGAAGCTTTGCCTTTTGGTGCATTGCAGAATTTGGGGAGGGGTGGATGTCTTCTTACCCAAGTGTTTTGGAAATCACACATTACCTGTAGTTCACAGCTAGGAGAAGATCAAGAATATTAAGATACTGTGAGAAACAATCTCTGACGAACAACATGTATTCCTGAAAGTATCTTTGTCTATTTTCTGCTTATACTTTTCATTGCACATGTCACAGCCTCTTGCTTGTATTGGAGTTCTGTGAGCATACTGCCTTAATGTCTTGTCACAGTGAAGCAGTCATATAAATTTACATGTTTCAGATTTTACACTTTATTTTCTAGATTCATTTTTACATAAACCCAACTAATTTTTAGTAGTTGGCATACAAATGTTTAACATTTTTCATCTTATTAAAAATAAGATAGTTGTGAATAAGGAAAACAATTTTGCCAATTTGCTTGCTAGATTTTGAAAGTGCATCTATTTAGGAAAATGGATTATGCTGTGTGGGCTCTGAAGTGCTAGTTCTTTCCAACCTTTCTCTGAATTATGAGTGATTATATTACTAAATGTTACATTATTTACTTACTCAATTATTTATTGAATATTGCATATGTTTTAAGTTGAAAATTTTCAAAAATGGAAAAAAAAGAAAAAATTGTATCTAAGTAGGTTAACTTTTGGCCTAGGCTGTCATCATAAATGTTTTATAATATGTTTATTTTTCAGGAATTATGTTGGAATATGAAAAAAGTGGACAATTAAAGACCAAATCCATAGACTTGCTTGATCTTGATCCCAGGTAAGGGAGCTATATAATACAGCATTGTATTTCGTATCCAAAATCATTATTGGGAAACCCTGACATAGGATGGTGCATAGATAAGCTCATAAAACTACAGACAATACATTACTAAATAAATTGTTCTGGGTGTATTATTTCCTCTTCGTTTTAGTGAATTTTATTTTAGTGTCTTGCTGAATGGGCTTCTGGGGTGGCTCAGTGGTAAATGCAATGTAAATGCAAATTCTTACAATGTAGGAGACTCAGGAGACGTGGGTTCGATCCCTGTGTTGGGAAGATTCCCTGGAGGAGGGAATAGCAATCCACCCCAGTATTCTTGTCTGGGAAATCCCATGGGCAGAGGAGCCTGGCAGACTATAGTCCACGGGATCCCAAAAAGTTGAACATGACTGAAGTGACCAAACACGGCTCTTGCTGAATGAGGAGGATGTGGGGAAAGGATTATCAGTCTGTCCTTTTCTTCTTCCCAAACCAAACTTTTTTTAAAAAAATAAACCTTTTGGTTTGAAAATCTGTTTTGATTCAAAACATTTGTTGAAAATCTTTCCATAACGTTTGTTGAAAATCTTTCCATTATTATCTTTTGAATTCTTATGCAGGTCTAACTCTGTTGACCCCTGAGTTTTTCAAAGTCATTGTTAGGAACCATCTCTGATTCATTTCCATTCCAAATATTCACTCTTATTCTGAAAGACTGTATTGCTTGAGAGCTGGCACCATATCTTGGACATTCCCTGGGCCTAACTTATGGCAAGTAATCAATGTTAGTTGAATGAAGGGCCTCCTAGTTCAACGCCTTGCACAAACCTGGAGCTCAGGACATGTTTATTTATGAAAAGAAGGATGCCTATTAGACAATGCATTTTTAATGAATTTGCTGAGACAGAAGTAGACGAGTACAAGGTTGTTGGGAGGTGACCCCGGGACAGATCAGAGAATGAGGCAGGGTTGGGCAGAAGAGGAAATGGCCAGGCTCACAGGGCAGAAGTGGCCAGGCTCTTGAGTGGCCCTCTTGCTTAGCCAGGGGCTGAGGGCTGCAAAGAAGAGCAAGCCCTGGGCTCAGACTCTGAAATGAATTCTTAAGGAGCTGCAGCTGGAGATGTGGTTTGCAAAATGACCCTATTCTTGATGTTTTGTGGTATACAGACATTAATATTTGTATTGAATTAATATTCTGAACTAGCAAAATTTACTAGAATTGCTGCAGATTATTTGAATGCTGGGGGAACTTGCATCTGTATTTTTCACACTGGTTCTCTTTCAGGGAGATAATGTTATAGCATTAAGAAATTAATAATCATGATAGTTTTTGAATGTCTGTTTTAGTGAGGTACTTTCTCTTTCTCCCTAAATATAGCAAATTGAAACTTTCTGAACCTCAGTTTCTTCATCCCCAAAATAGTTATGAAAAGCATTAAATTTTAGAGGGTTGTTATAGGATTAATTGGAAGATCGTAGGTAACATGAAAAGTAAAGTAGGATTGGGCAACTTTAATATATATTTGTTAAAAAAAGAGAAACAGGAAAAAAAATAAAAGAGCTCTTGTTCAGAAGCAGCACTTGGCCTTCTTAGATGAGCAAATCAGAATCTTTGCACACCTTCCTCAAGCGAAGTCTCAGGTAATGGAAAGGCATTGAAGAGAACCCAGGCAGCTTTCATCCATGCCAAGATGCTCTTTATTGATTTCTATGTTTTTTTCCCCTGAAAATCTCTTGGTGAACATGATGATGCTGTTGACAATTTATAAATCTTGAACTTCATAAAGCAATGCAATCCTTCATGTAGTGAATGTACATGCAATTTCTGACACAGAAAAAAGTAACTTTTCTTTTTTTTTTTTTGATGAATTTCAGTACAGATGTCAGTGCATTAGTAGAAGAGATACAGAAAGCAGAACCCCTCATCACGGCTTCACGATCAGACCAGGTCAAACTTTTAATACAGAGATTACAAAATAAACTTGGACAATACAGCAACCACAAATTCTATCTTTTTAAGGTAATGCATGTTTAAAGATAGTAAATAGAAGAACTTCAATGAATTACTTAATTCTACTAATCTAAAATAAAATATAAATCATGTTTTCTTTCAGGTCCTCCACATTTTTGCTAAGACTAAATCTTAAATTTTTGTTGAATGAATGAATAAAATTCAAAAATTGGCTTCTTGACAGGTTCAATAAAGATTTGCATTAGTAACTATCTTTTCTTTATAATGATGACTCTAAAGAATAATCATTAAAGTAGCTCTAAGTTATTAAATAATTAAATTTTTTTCCAGTTGGAGTAATATTAAGATGTATTTCATGGTGTATCAACATTTCAAATTTTCTGCTTCCATATGAACTAAACTATGTTTCAGCAAATTATTTATTGATATAGATTGTATAATAATTTTAATTCCATAAAGATATGCTTATTTTCCAGAGAAGGCAATGGCACCCCACTCCAGTACTCTTGCCTGGCAAATCCCATGGACAGAGGAGCCTGGAAGGCTGCAGTCCATGGGGTCACTAAGAGTCAGACACGACTGAGCAACTTCACTTTCACTTTTCACTTTCATGCATTGGAGAAGGAAATGGCAACCCACTCCAGTGTTCTTGCCTGAAAATCCCAGGGACGGGGGAGCCTGGTGGGCTGCCATCTCTGGGTTCGCACAGAGTCGGACACGACTGAAGTGCTTAGCAGCAGTAGCATGCTTATTTTCATCTATAATCTTGGCAACTAAATTAAAATAAATGTCNCAATTTCTGACACAGAAAAAAGTAACTTTTCTTTTTTTTTTTTTGATGAATTTCAGTACAGATGTCAGTGCATTAGTAGAAGAGATACAGAAAGCAGAACCCCTCATCACGGCTTCACGATCAGACCAGGTCAAACTTTTAATACAGAGATTACAAAATAAACTTGGACAATACAGCAACCACAAATTCTATCTTTTTAAGGTAATGCATGTTTAAAGATAGTAAATAGAAGAACTTCAATGAATTACTTAATTCTACTAATCTAAAATAAAATATAAATCATGTTTTCTTTCAGGTCCTCCACATTTTTGCTAAGACTAAATCTTAAATTTTTGTTGAATGAATGAATAAAATTCAAAAATTGGCTTCTTGACAGGTTCAATAAAGATTTGCATTAGTAACTATCTTTTCTTTATAATGATGACTCTAAAGAATAATCATTAAAGTAGCTCTAAGTTATTAAATAATTAAATTTTTTTCCAGTTGGAGTAATATTAAGATGTATTTCATGGTGTATCAACATTTCAAATTTTCTGCTTCCATATGAACTAAACTATGTTTCAGCAAATTATTTATTGATATAGATTGTATAATAATTTTAATTCCATAAAGATATGCTTATTTTCCAGAGAAGGCAATGGCACCCCACTCCAGTACTCTTGCCTGGCAAATCCCATGGACAGAGGAGCCTGGAAGGCTGCAGTCCATGGGGTCACTAAGAGTCAGACACGACTGAGCAACTTCACTTTCACTTTTCACTTTCATGCATTGGAGAAGGAAATGGCAACCCACTCCAGTGTTCTTGCCTGAAAATCCCAGGGACGGGGGAGCCTGGTGGGCTGCCATCTCTGGGTTCGCACAGAGTCGGACACGACTGAAGTGCTTAGCAGCAGTAGCATGCTTATTTTCATCTATAATCTTGGCAACTAAATTAAAATAAATGTCATTTATTGCTTCAATAACAGCTTTCATTTTTCTTTATGATTTAACAACATTTAATGCTTTATTCTATAAATGATTTATATTACACTAATTTCATTTTTTATTACTTATATAAACTTGTTATTTATATACTCAGCATATTTTGTCTGATGTGAAGTAATCAATAATTTTCTGTATTCCTTCTTTCAACTTACTGAAAGATGATCATTCTTGTAATAGTTCTTTTTCCAGCAGGTGGCACTATTTTACTTCAAATATGAGCTCTATAACATATGATCTTGTAATTTACCTTCCAAAGGGAATATTTTGATAGTGAAGGAGGACACTATTAATAGTTACACTCTGGTAGTAGACATAATTAGGACTGTTCCAGTCTGGCCAGTCATCCTAACTTAAAACAGATGGTCCAATTTCAGTATATTCATTCAATAAATATAAAGCATCCACTATGTGCTACACAACATAGGTATGGAAATATAAATTCGTGACATACCCCAACCCTAAAGAAGCTTTAAGGCTCAAAATCATTGTTAATCTGTATTTCAAACATGTTTGGTTTATTTCCTATATATACTGTTTATGCACATATACAAACCATGTACAATATGTGAAAGAGAGTATAAATTAGTGAAAAGACCTTGGTGCTGGGAAAGATTGAGGGTAGGGGGAGAAGAGGGCAACAAAGGATGAGATGATTTGATGGCAACATTGACTCAATGGACATCAGTTCAAGCAAACTCTGGGAGCTAGTGAAGCATAGAGAAGCCTGGCGTGCTACAGTCCATGGGGTTGCAAAGAGTCAGACACAACTGAGCAACTGGACAACAACAGCTATTTGTATCTCATAGCTGTAATCTATCTAAAGGCAAATTGATAGAAAACATAGATTTGATCATGCTTCTGTAAGTCTTTGTAACCTCCAGATTTTATTGGTCTTAATAACAGAAAGTCCTATGTGTTTTCCTCCTTTGTTCAAATATTGGATACTATCTATTTATTGTATATAATTAAGATGCATTTGAATGTCTTCACTGGTTGGAAGTTAAAATGAATGAGCTGAATAATTTTGTTCGAGTTTGAAATGAATGGTGTTTTCTTTTATTGAAGGTTCTCAGAGCACATATACTGCCACTGACTAACGTTGCACTTAATAAATCAGGCTCATGGTAAGGCCCTCTGTTTATTAAAAAAAAAAGTTATTGGACTTTATTTTCTTAGAGCAGCATTAGGTTCACAGCAAAATTGAGCAGAAGGTGCAGAGATTTCCTATCTATGAATAACCTCTGCCTTGCATCCCCACCCCCTAGCAGCTTCTGTCCCTATCACCATCTCCCACAGAGGCCTACATCTGTTGCAACTGTTGAGCTATATTGACACATCATTATCACTGAGAGTTCATGGTACACATTAAGGTTCACTCTTGGTTTTGTACATTCTGTGGGCTGGCAAATGTATAACGACATCTATACAGTGCTATGTTATCACACAGAGCAGTCTCACTGTCCGAAAATCTTCTGAGCACTGCTTATTTATTTCTGTGTGTATGTCTATTTCTATTTTTTTTATTTCTAATTTTTAACAACCAAAGGATACAGATCTTTTTTAAAATAAAAATTGCCTACCCATAATGTAAGGAGGTGGAGAAGGCAATGGCATTCCACTCCAGTACTCTTGCCTGGAAACTCCCATGGATGGAGGAGCCTGGTAGGCTGCAGTCCATGGGGTCGCTGAGTCAGACATGACTGAGCGACTTCACTTTCACTTTTCACTTTCACGCATTGGAGAAGGAAATGGCAACCCACTCTAGTGTTCTTGCCTGGAGAATCCCAGGGATGACGGAGCCCAGTGGGCTGCCGTCTGTGAGGTTGCACAGAGTCGGACGCGACTGAAGTGACTTAGCAGCAGCAGCAGCAATGTAAGGAGGGCATGGCAACCCACTCCAGTATTCTTGCCTGGAGAATCCCCACGGATACAGGAGTCTGGCAGGCTACAGTCCATGGGGTCACAGAGAGTGGACATGACTAAGTCACTTTCACTTAACTCTGCATACACAATTTTCATTGTAAAAAGCAAGATAAATGAGGCTATAGTTTTGCAGGCAAAAACATGTGGTCTTTATTAACACACTGCTGGTCTCACCTTGTGCTGTATTTCCACTGCTTGTGTTAGCTTTATCACAGGAAGCTATGATCGGACGTGCAAGCTCTGGGACACTGACTCTGGAGAGGAGCTGCATACCCTGGAGGGTCACAGGAATGTGGTGTATGCCATAGCGTTCAACAACCCTTATGGGTAAGAAGACACTTTGTCCAGTGATTCCTTATTAACCCACTGGTTCTTTTATTCACCTCTCCCTCCATCTAGTGGGGAAGGAAAAGAGGAAGATGAAGAGCCAAAAGTTGTTGAGTGTCTGATGTATTCTATAGTGTGTGCATGCTAAGTCACTTCAGTCACGTTCCACTCTGTGTGACCCCACGGACTGCAACCAGCCAGGCTCCTCCTTCCATGGGATTCTCCAGGCAAGAATACTGGAGTGGGTTGCCATGCCCTCCTCCAGGGCATCTTCCTAACCCAGGGATCCAACCCGTGTCGCTTACGTCTCTTGCATTGACAAGCGCGTTCTTTACCACTAGCGCCCCCTGGGAAGCCCAACTCAGCCATAAAAAGAAGTGAAATTGGGTCATTTGTAGTGATTTGGATGAATCCAGGTCTTCCCAAGTGGCGCTAGTGGTAAAGAACCCTCCTGTCAATGCAGCAGATGGAAAAGATGTGGGTTCGATCCCTGGGTCAGGAAAATCCCTGAGGATGAGCATGGAAACCCACTCCAGTGTTCTTAATTGGAGAATCCCATGGACAGAGGGGCCTGGAGGGCTATGGTCCATAGGTTCGCAAAGAGTCAGACACGACTGAAGCGAATTAGGATGTTTGCTGGTTCAGATGAACCTAGAGTCTGTCCTACAGAGTGAGGTAAATCAGAAAGAGAAAAACAAATATTGTATATTAAGGCACATGTATGAAATCTAGAAAAATGGTATAAGTGAACCCACTTGCAGGGCAGGAATAGAGAATGCAGACATATATGGACACTGCGGGAAGGAAAGGATGGGATGAATTGGGAGAGTAGCACTGACGCACCTACATGTATGTGTGTGTATGAAAGGGATAGCTAGTGTGTCAAGCAGATGACTGGGGTGCTGTGTAGCACAGGGAGCTCAGCTCGGTGGCCTGTGCTGACCTCGAGGGGTGGGATGGGGCAGTGGGAAGGAGGCTCAAGAGGGAGGCGATATCTGCACACATATAGATGATTTTCTTCATTGCACAGCAGAAACTAATTCAACTTTGTGAAGCAATTATACTCCAATAATAAAATAAAAAAATAAATTTAAATATCTTCTTCAGTGTTCAAAGTAGCTTTAGGAGAGGTATTACTGGCCTCACATAACATAGATGAAATTCAGGCACCCCTCCCAGGATCATACAGTATAGAGTGGTGAGCTAGAGTTCCCGTTGATGCAGGGCTGACTCTCTGCCCTTGGAAGTTCTCTGACCGGAAGATGAACCCTGACCGGAAATTCCTGCTCATGTTTGTAGCACTGGATCACGAGAGAATAGCTGTACATGCGTGACATGGTTTGCTTTGTGTAGAAGTTAATGTATAGTCTTATCAGGTGGAAAACCGTGTATAGTGACATGCTAAATAACAGTACCAAATGCCGCAGAACCATTTTTAAGCTGACTTCTAGTTAACCCATTCAATAGATCTTTCCAAGGTCCTCTATCCTTCTGAATGACTTACTGCTTGTACCTATAGCTGTCTGAATGCCCGCAGCAACCAGTCTATCCACCAGTACACTTCTCTTTCCACTGGGGACGTTTTCAGCTTACCAAGAGTTAGTTGTATTTGTCCACAAACCTGCTTGTGGGGGGCTATGCTTTCAATTTGTAATAATCTAATTTAATTAGATGTTGCTTAAGCTAGTGAAATATGATGTGTGAAATTAAAGCTATTGTCTCCTATGAAAACACAGATAAGGTAAATATTTGAAAAAATTGTTATTAAATGAAGTTGTAGATGAGACCATTATAAAAATTAGAGAAGACATTATAGAAAGGACCCTCTTTTCATTTAGTATTAGAAACCACAGAAAACCATTTGGGAGGGGACTGAGAACAAAGGAGCGATTCAAGGCATGAGAGTTAGTCTGGATAATTATAAAGTCTGCAGCTGTGCTGAGCACTTATAATTTTCTTTGGGATATGTATTTTGGGCCATAGAACCCCTCACATTTTTGTTTTACAAAGGAAAAGACTGACGGACTTCAGTACATACAACTTAACATATGCATGTTTAAAAAATTAATACATAAAAGAAAAGTCAAGTGATCACTGTGAGAAAATTTGTAACATATGCAACAAAGAGTTATTATGGAGAACATGTAAAGAACTTCTTTACAAATCAATAGAAACAACACATCGGAAAAACAGTCAAAAATATGAATAGACATACTTAACAACTAGGTAAATATGAATTTTAAAATTATTTCTATCTTTTGGCTATATGAATGGCAAAAATTAAGAAGTTAATAAATTACATGCCATGTTGTTGAAGAGGAACTAAAGAGCCTCTTTGATGAGAGTGAAGGAGAAGAGTGAAAGAGCCGGCTTAAAACTAAATAATAAAAAAACTAAGATCATGCCATCTGGCCCCATTACTTCATGGCAAATAGAAGGGGACAAGGTGGAAGTGGTAGCATATTTCCTCTTCTTGGACTCTAAAATCACTGCAGACAGTGATTGCAGCCATGAAATCAGAAGACGTTTGCTTCTTGGCAGGAAAGCAATGACAAACCTAGACAGTGTATTGAACAGGAGAGACATTACTCTGTTGACAAAGGTCCATATAGTCAAGGCTGTGGTCATGTATGGCTGTGAGAGCTGGACTGTAAAGGATGCAGAACGCAAAAGAATTGATGCATTCAAACTGTGGTGCTGGAGAAGACTCCTGAAAGTCCTTTGGACAGCAAGGAGATCAAACCAGTCAATCACAAGGGAAATCAACCCAGAAAACTTGTTGGAAAGACTGATACTGAAGCTGAAGCTCCAATATTTTAATCATCTGATGTAAACAGCCGACTCCCTGAAAAAGCCCCTGAGGCTGGGAAAAATTGAGAGTAGAAGGAGAAGAGAGAATCAGAGGATGACATGGCTGGATGGCATCACCGATGAAATAGACATGAACTTGGGCAAACTTTGGGAGATGGTGAGGGACAGGGAGGCCAGGCGTGCTGCCATCCATGGGGGTCACAAAGAGCTGGACACGACTGGGAAACTGAACAGCAACATTGTTGAAGATGGGGTAAGATGAACACTTTCGTACACTTTTGAACAGTGAGCTTGCACTGCAAGTGATGGCCCAACTGTGTGAACTTTTGATGACTTGTTATTAGTACAAAAGACAGACAGGGTTCAGAGTCAAGGAAAAGATGTTTGTTAGTTCCCTGCTTGAGGGTTGAACAGGCCAATTTACTCTTACCTGTTGGGTGTTGATCAGTAGCCCTGATCCACGGTAGATGTGTGAAGCTTCTTGCTTGAACTGAAGTCTTTATCGTATTTCCTCTCCAAATCTTCTTTCTTCTTTAAAGACCTTACAATTGGAATAATACAGATTTTACTTTCTCAAGGAGACACTTACTGTCTAACTTCTCAAAACCTTATCTAGCCACATGTTTAATTGGATTTATATCTTTCCATTTTCCTTCTTTTAAATTTGATATTACTGTCTTCAGTATATCTAACAGAATTTTTCCATATTCCTACAACCATATTACATATTAATTTCCACTTGTTAGTAATTTTCTAAACCAAATCCCTTACCATATTCATTAATGAAAAAATTATTGCAATCTTAAACACAATTTATATTTAAAATGTAAAATATTTACAATTGAACACATAAAGAGATACTATTCAAAAATTAGAATATTATTTTGTTTTCTACTGCAACAGATACAGGATTGCTTATTATTTTAGCTTATTAAAAATTTTTATTTTACATTGGAGTATAGTTGATTTACGGATTGCTTATTATTTTAAAAGTGAAATAAAATTTTTTGTGGGGGTGGGGTGGAAAGGGGCACTTCCCATCCTCAGGACTCCTGAGGGAAAATAAATTACTGAGTAATAAATTACTTATGAAGTATAAAAAGTGAGGTAGATTTCTAAATAGAGATCCATGTATTAATATCTTGTCTTAATTCAGTGTATCAAATACTTTGATTGACTTTGTTTTCAAATTCCATATATATATTTTTTAAATCTTAGTGACAAAATTGCCACTGGGTCCTTTGATAAGACTTGTAAACTATGGAGTGTAGAAACTGGAAAATGTTACCATACCTTTAGGGGTCATACAGCAGAAATAGTGAGTATATTTATTTTATTATATTTTTATGTTGTCATTCCTTTTGTTTTTGCTTTGTTTTACTTTTTTATTTTTATCTTTTTCAGTAGATCTTAGTTTTTAGAGAAGTTTGAGGTTGACAGAAAAGTTGAGTGAAAAGTGCAAAAATTTCCCATGTATTTCTCCATCTGGAGTAATATAACATACCCCATTGTCAGCATTCCCACCAGGGTAGCACATATACTGCAAGTGATGAGTTTACATTGGCGCTTCACGTAGTTGTTATTTCTTTTTAGGATTCCATTGCAAAAATAGTTGTTATACTTCTATAACTAATTTAAAAACTGTTATTTTAAATTTCTCTATATTATATATGATGGTATTTACATCATTTCACAAACTACTCTAGTTTTCCTGTCTTGCAGATACTGTCAAAGACTCATATCCTGCATTGACTAAAAATAATGGGATAAATATATGAGTACAATAGCCAATCTGATGTCTTTTTCATTGACTTGCCTTTAGAGAATTGACTTGATTGAGGGTTGGTGAACTTCTTAAAATAGCTTTTAAACTAACTTTTTTATACCATGTAAAATATCTAAGCTGATTGTTTCCTGGATAAAATTAGAACTCAGACTGCATAAGTGGTTTGACACTCTAAATTGCTTTCACGATTGGGAAGCCCTCATCCTTAACTAATTCTGTATTAAATGTCTTACAACAATTAGTGAGATCATTTACACCCCGTGGAACAACTGATAGCTTTTAAAGAGTTTGCTTATTTTAGGAGTAAAATTTATTTATAGTCATTCTTCATATTTATTATATTTTCATCCAACAAGAGCTATGTTCAAGGTACTTTGCTGGGGATGCTGCAGTGAAAAATTATAGTTTTTTTTTCACATGTATTAGCTTAGTTGTTCCTCATAACAACCCTAAGGGGTAGCTATTTCTTCATTTTTCAGTTGAAGATGCTGAGGTAACTCTCACATGGTCATAAAAAAGACACAATCCTCATTTTCATAGTGTGGCCCTGTTTCCACACTCCCTTGGAATTTTGAAGGTTTTCTTTTTTTATAGTTCCTAGGAAGACATTCATATTTTGGAATCAGTGACATCAACCCAATGAATATTTGCTCAGTATTGACTGTGTGAAGCCCTGGTCTATGTGTAGGGGGCCAAATTGTAGTTCTTGGCCCCTGAAGATTTTGCAGTTTTCTAGAGGGAGCAGAGGTGTCCATGGTTAAGTTCAAAGATGTATTGTAGGTGGGCTAGAAGTTGGTGTGAAGTTCAGTGAGAGCACAGAGGGAACAGCCAAGATTCCTTGGCCAGGAGAGGTATTCAGGGAAGACTCTGCAGAGAAGTGGCAGGTGAATTCCGGGCAGAGTGAGCTGCACCAACAAATGCCCAGAGGAGGTGTATAACCATGGTACGTGCTTGAGAACTCAAGTGGTTTAGTGTCCAGAGCAGCATTCCCCCAGCTTCACTGCTCAGAAAGTGCTTATATGGAGACACACACACTTGTAAGCACTGCCTGCCCACAGTCAGAGGTGATGGGCAGGGATCCCAGGTGTTGCCCAGTTGTCTGGGCTAAAGGTGTCAACGACTTGGCTTATGTGTTGACCCACAAAGCTTTGCATGATGGAAGTAGGGGAGGCAAGAGAGGCTACACTACAGATTTATAGAAGATCTTAAATGCCATGCTAAGGAACTGAGACTTTATCCTGGAGATATTGCCATACTGTTGAGAGTTTTCACCTGAGAAAGGCATGGTCAGTTTTTGCATTTGGGGAAGATGGTTCTTTTGCCATTGTGAAGGAGACATGAGGGGAGGATAATATGGGAAGTATGAGCTAGTGGGGATCTGGTAACTATGCAAAGAAAGATATCAAAGCCCTGTTGTGAGGAGAATGTGAGAGAAGTTAAAGGGTGGGAGGGGTAGGACTGGGTTACCAGGGAGATATGAGCCTTGAAGGAAGAAAAAGTATTTAGGATGATTTCCTGATTTCAGACTTGGGCAACTGACAGTGCCATTCACCAAGTCTGTGCATAAGAGAGAAATAGATTTCTTCATTTGATTTGCATGTCTTAGAGTAGGCAATGGCACCCCACTCCAGTACTCTTGCCTGGAAATCCCATGAATGGAGGAGCCTGGTAGGCTGCAGCCCATGGGGTCGCTGAGAGTCAGACATGACTGAGCGACTTCACTTTCACTTTCATGCATTGGAGAAGGAAATGGCAACCCACTCCAGTGTTCTTTCCTGGAGAATCCCAGGGATGGGGGAGCCTTGTGGGCTGCCATCTCTGGGGTTGCACAGAGTCGGACACGACTGAAGTGACTTAGCAGTAGCAGTAGCAGACAGGGTGATGAAATCTTGTGTGATGTCCAAAAAGAGGCATCCATTTGGCAGTTGGCTTTGGGGCTGAGACGAGCAGTGAGGTCTGGGTAAAAGACATGGATGTGTGAGTCACTGGCATCTGGGTGGCAGTAGAAACCACCAAACAACTGAAAAGTTCCCAGTGGGAAAGGGAGACTCTGAGGAGAAAACTGGTGGGATCCTGGGAAGATGGAGAAAAAGATACAACAAGAGAGATAAGAAGTAGGAGGGAAAAAGTAGAGCATTATCAAAATAGTCAAGAAGGAAGAAAATATCAGGAACCTCAGGGAGATTAAGTGAGATGACCAAGACTAACAAGCCTCTCAGCTGGACATTCATCCAGAGTGGTCCCAGCAGAGAAGATGGGAAGCGAGTGCCGGGAGACTATTTTTCCAAAGAATTTGGTTGTAAAGGGAAATAAAGTTAATTTAAAAAGGGACAGACAGTGTTATGGGAGAATTTGTTTTCATGTGGGAAGAACTCAAGCATGTTTATAGGCTATTGGGAAGGCTCTAGTTTAGAGTTAAAGGAAAGTTGGTGAGATCATCTCCCCGTGGAGCACAGGGAATGCAGTATCTTAAAATGGCAGCGATCTCTCTGAATCTGAGGCTGGGGGAGAGGAAAGTGGGGGTCAGGGGAGGAAGTTCCCACCAGACAGGTAAGGCTTTTTCAGGGAAGTGTCAGGAGGCAAAGTTATCTGATGAGAAGGAATAAAGATGGGAATGGAGTCAAGAGTAGGGAATGGTAGAGTGTACTGAGTCAGAAGCATGTTGGGCAAAGTAGGGAATGGTACTGAGGTCACATCTGAGGATGGAAGGCACGAATGAGCAATGCTCATTGTCTGCCATGCTGTTTTCTTAAACTACCTTGGTTGAGTGATGAGGTAGGGCTGGCAAATGAGTGGATAAAATCCCAGGCTAATACAAGTTGTTAGGAGATTTGTGAAGGGTGCAGGTGGAAGATGAGGGTAGGAGTTTTGGGCATGCTGGCAGGAGTGATTCTCCAGGTGTCAGCTGACTGGGACATGATGGACCAGGAGAAAAGAGAGGGGTTTACATGAGATGGAAGTCATCTTGCAGCGGGCAAGGGGTCTGGGCTTGGTGAAGAAGACAAAAAGCAGAAGTACTGGGAAACTGTAACTAGAGATTGGTGTATCAGGAGTGAATTTCCTAGAGGAGGTGATGCCAAGGTCAGGGTGTTGTAGCCATGGAGGTGATTATAAAAAGGAGTCCAGGATGTGGGTCCAGGGGTGTTGGATGAATGGCCCACATGAAGGGTACTGGGGACTTGGAATTGAGACTGTAAGTCAATAACCAAAGTCCTAAGCAAGTGAGGGGATGTGATTGAGAGGAAGATGGGAGCCAAAGGGACTTCTCTGATGGTCCACTGCTCTTCCACTGGAGGTGGTGTGCATTCAGGCCCTGGTTGGGGAACTAAGATCCCACATGCCCTGAAGCACAGCCAGAAAGTGAAAACAGATAAACAAAAATGGAAGGGAGCCAGACAGCTTGAATCTCGAAGGAATGGGCTTTGCTTTTGTTCTCGATCTTCTGTAGTCTAGAAGTAACTAAGGGGAACGAGTGCCCCTCCAAGCCTGAGCTGGGTGACGTGGAGAACAGCAGCCTCTGCTCAAGCAGAGATTGCTTCCGGGTCAACCTGCAGATGGACAGCTACTCATATCTGGTATTTTGCCTACTTATTTGTCCAAAGAATTAGGCTGAATCTGCTAAGGGAGTTGCAGCTTCAAGCTTCTGTATAATAGGATTAACAATCTGAAACTCTATCTTCTAAAATCTCTCCCATTTCGTGTAATTCAGGTATGTTTATCATTTAATCCTCAAAGCACATTGGTGGCTACTGGAAGCATGGACACAACAGCCAAGCTCTGGGACATTCAGAGTGGAGATGAAGTTTTCACCTTAACAGTATGTTGCTAATATTAATAACTTTAAAACCTTTACATCTTCATTAGCTGTTCCTTTGGATAAGCTTTTTACCCGAGTTTTCTTTTTTTAATTTGTACTTTTATTACAAAATGAACTCTAAGTTAAAAGATGTTTTTGAGCAATTGGTTTTCAGACTGCAGTAAAAAAGTGTTTCGGTTGGTTTGCTGGCTATTCCCAAAGACTTAAATGGACAGACTGGGCTTTTGGGCTTTTTAAAAGCCCATAAAAAAGCCTGATGGGCTTTTTATTTCAACTAGCTTCAGTCTAAAAAAGGTAGTGGCTATTGCTTGAAACCTATGGTCATCTACCTGGATAGAAGCAAAGGATGTGGAGGCTGGCACCTTTTGGAAGAGGCAGAACTGGAGGAACCTACCAGAAAATATCTTAAAAGAATGACTGTTAACTCCCTTCTTCTCTAACCTGCAGTCCCAGAACCTTCCTGTATCAAAAGTCTGAAGTATAAGGGGCAAGCGGCAGGAGGTGACAAGGTCAAAGGGCACTGCCCAAAGAGTGGATGCTGATGCTGTATCTCGGTGGGGGTCCTATCTGTCTCTACCACATGTCCATTCAGCACTGTCCTCCACTTCTTCCCACCCCAGCCAAACAAAAAAGGGTGATTCCCAGTGGCAATAGGTGGGAACAGTTGAGTGGGAAATCACGTTATCCTATTCTTCTGAATTATAAATGGATTTTAAAAATAGACCACATTTTATAGGTGAGCTTTTTCTAAGAAAGTTTAAAAAAGAACTAGAAAAAGAGAGGAAAAACAGTTCTTTTAACTGACAGCAAGAGTTTTTCTTTATTAAATGAGTGTCTTGTTCTATTTACATAAGCATATTTTTTCACATCTTCACCTTCATCAGTTTTGTGCATTGGGCTTCTTCATCACCTCTTCTTTCAGACAAATGCCTAAGAGCATTGGAAGACATATGTCCTGCTCTGCACACTGTCTGACACCAGGGAATACACTTGTGTTCTCAGAATTTTAATGTTCAGCTCCATTTAATCTTTGTCATCTGAATCAACCAGAAATTTAATTTGTAAATGAACTTTTTTATTATGAAAAAAGTAACTAAGTGAATTTACTGAAATTGTTAGGCAAAATGAGAGCTACATCCAAGCAGAATCTATAGCAGAGGGAGGCCCATTCTTCCCACTGTCTCATACAGTTTGATTCATCCACCCCAGAGGACATCCAGATGAAAGTCAGACCAAAGACTAGATATTTATTAATCTATTTCACGTTAATTCACTATAAGAATTTTAGTTTTTAAAACATTAGTTTTATTTCACAAGCTTTTTGTCTTTTGCCCATCACCTGTTATTAGCTCATAAAGCATACCGGGTGCTTTCCTGGTGGCTCAGATGGTAAAGAGTCTGCCTGCAATGCAAGAGACCTGGGTTCAGTCTCTGGGTCCGGAAGATCCCCTGGAGAAGGGAAGTGCAACCCACTCCAGTATCCTTGCCTGGAAAATTCCATGGGCAGAGGAGCCTGGAGGACTACAGTCCACGGGGTTGCAAACAGCTGGAAATGACTAAAACTTAAAAAAAAAATTAGGCCATAAAGCATACAGACCTTTTTAGTGTTTCCACAACAGTATGAATGAAGTCCTTTGATTTCCCAACACCTATCCTTTTTCTTTTTTATTTTGTAAAACAGCTTCAGTTCAGTTCACTTCAGCTGCTCAGTCATGTCCAACTCCTTGTGACTCCATGGACTGTGGCACACCAAGCCTCCCTGTCCATCACCAACTCCCGGAATTAACTCAAACCCACGTCTATCGAGTCAGTGTCGTTCCAATCATCTCATCCCCTGTCGCCCCCTTCTCCTCCCGCCTGCAATCTTTCCCAGCATCAGGGTCTTTTCAAATGAGTCAGCTCTTCGCATCAGGTGGCCAAAGTATTGGAGTTTCAGCTTCAGTCCTTCCAATGTATATTCAGGACTGATTTCCTTTAGGATGGACTGGTTGGATCTCCTCAATTTTTAGTAAATTTTCAGAATTGCACAACCATCACCAAGACACTAGTGTTCGACCATTTCCATTACTCCCCANAAGAACTCTTGTGCCCTTGGTTTACAGTCTTTCTCTATTCCCACCCCCAACTGCTGATCTCTCTTTTCCCTGTAGAGCTTTGTCTTTGTGTAGCGCTTTCTTTCAGACTGTTATGTGATCTATGGGTAGAAATTGTTTCATCTATAGGTATACATGTGGATATCTGCTCTTTTCCTAGGGACACTCAGCTGAAATCATCTCCTTGTCCTTTAACACGTCGGGAAACAGGATCATCACGGGCTCTTTCGATCACACAGTTACAGTGTGGGAGGCTGATACTGGAAGGTATCTTGGATTTTTAAGATTTTTTTTTTTTTAACCTGGATCAGAAGATTAAGAAAATACTTGCTACTGATCAGCTTAATATTAAACCTATTAACTGTGCCTTGGATTTCATAGGAATAGGACACATTGGAAGAAAATCAGTTCATTCTTTAATGATATTTCTTTTTATTTTAATTTATCTTTAATTGGAGGGTAATTGTTTTACAATATTGTGTTGGCTTCTGCCTTACAACATGAATCAGCCATAGGACTTCCCTGGTGTCTCAGATGGTAAAGAATCTACTGGCAGTACGGGAGACCTGGGTTCTATCCCCGGGTTGGCAAGATCCCTGGGAGAAGGGAATGGCAACCCACTCCAGTATTCTTGCCTGGAGAATTCCATGGACAGAGGAGCCTGGCGGGCTGAAATCCATAAGGTCTCAAAGAGTTGGATCTGACGGAGCAACTAACACTTTCACTTTCATGCATGTATCTCCTTCCCCTTGAGACTCCCTCCCAACCCCCAGCCCATCTCCTCTAGGTTGTCACTGAGGACTGAATTGAGCCCTGGGTGTTCACACAGCACCTTCCCACTGGCTATCTATTTTGCATATGGTAATGTACACATTTCAATGCTACTCTC
The DNA here is from genome assembly GCA_006410875.1 of Neotragus pygmaeus. Taxonomy (NCBI): domain Eukaryota; kingdom Metazoa; phylum Chordata; class Mammalia; order Artiodactyla; family Bovidae; genus Neotragus; species Neotragus pygmaeus. The sequence goes on along the minus strand of SJYV01034433.1, from coordinate 253,605 downwards.
TTAATTCGGCCCACTCTCTCCTTCCTCCTGCTGTGTCCAAAATCTTTTCATTACATCTGCATCTCTATTCCTGCCCTTCAAATAGATTCACTGATACCATTTTCTAGATTCCACATATATGTGTTAATATATAAAATTTGTTTTTCTCTTTCTGACTTACTTGGTATATATGCTTCCTCAGAATTCTGAGCAAATAATGGCAAACAGCAACATAAAGGAGAATGTTAGCAATAACCTGGTTATATAACTATTATTTATTTTATGTCCTGTGTAATCAAATTTCAGTGGCTTGTCTTTAGGGTCAGCATGGATATCATGAATAAATAAAGTCATGGTTAATGATGCAAATTTAATTTAGTCCAATAACTTTAATTTTCTCCCTAATTATTTTTGGTTCTAGTTGCTAAGAAATTAACTAAATTAGCTTATTTGTGTTGTAAAACTCCACTCAGTTTCCAGGGATCCCAATTAAGATGAATGCATTGAGAAGGAAGGGTTCTTAGACAACTGACAGGTTCTGAAGTACAGAGGGGTCCACCCATCTGGTGTAAAATTAGTTCCAGGATTCAGATTATCCATGCCTTTCTGAAGCATTGTCTTAAGTAATGTTGTTATTTTGGGTTGTTTAAATTTTAATTATGTGCTTATGTGAGTCGCTCAGTCATGTCCAACTCTTTGCAACCCCATGGACTGTGGCCCACCAGGCTCCTCTGTCCATGGGGATTCTCCAGACAAGAACACTGGAGTGGATTGCCATGCCCTTCTCCAGGGGATCTTCCCAACCCAGGGATCGAACCCAGGTCTCTTGGATTGTGGGCAGATTCTTTACCGTTTGAGTTAGCCAGGAAGCCTACTTGAGTTTCCCAGGAAGCCTACTTAAGCCTAAAATTTTAAGTGTATTTTTGTTGAGATGAAATTAAGAGGCTAATTGACTCTTTCTGAGCTACAGTTAAGCCATCACAGATATTTTGTAAAAACTGAAATTCACCGTACACACTGATGGCTTGACATCTTTCTTTGTCCACATATCCTGAATGAGTGCATCTTTCACCAGTCCGAACCGTTTCCATTTTGTAGAAAGGTGTATACCTTAATCGGACATTGTGCTGAGATCAGCAGCGCCTTGTTCAACTGGGATTGCTCTCTGATATTAACTGGCTCTATGGACAAAACCTGTAAGGTAAGCTCGAGAAATACCTTTGCTTTATAACTCTTGTGTCTGGGCTTTGTACTGTGTCAAGTATTTCTTGCAGCATTAACACATTTTAAAGATGCTAGAAAATTAAGATATTAATTTATCCAAAAATTGGTAGTTTTTAAGTTTCAAGTTGATGATACTCCAAGTTTGAAGGATTTATGATGTAAAATAGCTTTGATGACTCAAATGTATTGAAAGATCTTTTTTATCGGAGAACATTTGCTTCATAGTGTTCTGTTAGTTACACAGCCAAGTGAATCACCCAGACATATACACATATCCCCTCTTTTTTGGATTTCCTTCCCATTTAGGTCACCACAGAGCACTGAGTAGAGTTCCCTGTGCTAAAATATCTTATTTTATGAAGGCACATTATCTTTGTTTAATGTCTCTCTATTCCTTTATTAAACTTCCATTAGCATAAACCTTAAGAAGTCTCAACATGACGTCTCCCTGCCTTTGTGTTTCTGTTGCTAAGAGCTTATGCTCTAGAACTATTATTAGATATACAGATTGTATATTAAATGTATTGTAATCTGAGTGTACTTTTTATTTCCTAGCATTGTAGTTTTAGATCAAGCTCTTTATTATTTGATGACCTTCATATGAAAAGAGGTTGCTTCTACTCCATCAGTGAAGCATGCACTTTGAGAATTTTTTTCCCTAAAATAGTGACAGATTTGTATTCTGAAGTCTGTCTTTGATCTTCTCTGTGTCAAAAGCATGCCTTGTTAGATGGTTGGCTGCAGTCTCTGGTTGTGAATCAAAGAAAATGAACAAAAAGTGAAAATTATACACACAGTTTTGGTACAGTTTATTTAATCAGCTGTAAACATGTCATAGAAACTACTGGCCATCTTTGTGTGTTAGAGAGGAAGTCATAGTCTTCATCATTTTTTTTTAATTGTAGCTATGGGATGCTGTAAATGGAAAATGCGTGGCAACATTAACGGGCCATGATGATGAAATACTAGACAGCTGTTTTGATTACACCGGAAAGCTTATTGCAACTGCTTCAGCTGATGGTAGGTAATCTGCTTGTACATTTAATTTATGGAGGGATTTATGTTTTGTTTAATAAACAGAGGTGAGTCTGCATTATAAGTCATCTCCCTGATGACCAGCTATGATAGAAACGACGTGTGCCTCATCTCTGTGATGCCCATGCATGTCACTACACTGTGTCTGTATCATATTCTTGATATCGCATGCAATGCTGCAGAAGGTTTGTATCGCCTCCTTGACAACCACATATGATGTTAAACTATATCTCTATCATCTTCTTGATAACTATATATATGCATGTACTATACATATTGGTATACCTTGGGTCATCTCCCTGATGACCATGCATTATGCTACCCTATGTTCTTATCAGCTTGACCGTTATCAATGGTGATATAATAAACCTGCATTTTCTCCTTTATGATCACATGTGCTGCTCTACCATGTCTAGCAAATCTTCATGATGAACATATACAATTCTGTGCTACCCCTCATCTTCTTGAGTACCACTTATGAGTCTATGCTATGCCTATGTCATCTTACTGATAACCATAGTCAGATGCTATCCTGTCTAATCATCTTGACAACATGTATAGTTTTATTCTTTGTATCATTTTATTGACAATAACAAATGAAGTTATGCTATATATAGTGAAGTTGTTCAGTCGTGTCCGACTCTTTGCGACCCCGTGGACTGTGGCCCACTAGGCTCCTCCGTCCATGGGATTCTCCAGGCAAGAATACTGGAGTGGGTTGCCATTTCCTTCTCCAGGGGAATCTCCCCTACCCAGGGATCGAACCCAGGTTTCCCACATTGCAGTCAGACGCTTTAACCTCTGAGCCACCAGGGAAGCCCATATATGCTATATATACATCCTTTTAAAATAATTATGTATGTTATTGTAGGGCCTTCCCTGGTGTCTCAGTGGTAAAGAACCCACTTGCCAATGCAGGAGATGCAGGTTTGATCCCTGGACCAGGAAGATCCTCTAGAGAAGGAAATGGCAACCTACTCCAGTATCTTGCCTGGGAAATCCCATGGACAGAGGAGCCAGGTGGGCTACAGTCCAAGGGGTCACGAAAGTGTTGGACAACAACGAAGTTATGCTATAGCTATGTCCTTTAAAAATAATTGTGTATGCCACTATGCTGCTGGCTGTCTCACTGATGACACTAGATTGTGCCATAAGATGTTTGTGTTGTCACCTTGACAACCATATATGATGCAGTGCTATGTGTGCAAAGTCTGTTTAGCAAGCACATGTGATGCTATATTATCTCTTTGATAACTATGTATGATCTCTAAAGTAAGACTTTTCCTTTGGTAATTCCACATGATGAATGTCTGCATGTACTCTCCTCAAAAGCTCAGTGTGATGCTTTACCTTGTTTTATCATTCCCTTCGCAATCATGTGGAGTGCTGCCCTATTTTGCATCATCTCCTAGACAACTGTGTGTGATGACTCAGTTTGCTTCATATCCGTGAAGGCCATGTATGGTGCTGCAACATATCTGTGTCATCTATTGACAACCATATACGTTGCTACGCTATATATGTGTTATCTCCCTACAGTGCACAGATGACTATACCCTGTGTCTCCATTATCTGCTTGATGGCTTGTATGATGCTACCCTATGTCTTTTCATCATCTTGAGAAGCACACATCATGCTGTACTAAAGCTGTGTTATCGCTATGGTAACCACACACAATGCATACCGTGTCTGCATCAACATTCTGACTGCCACGTATGACCCTACATTACACTTGAGTCGTCTTATTGATGGTCATGGATCATGCTACGCTATGTCTGTCTCATCTCCTTGATTCTAAACTGTATCCTTGTGATCTTCTTATCAGTAATCCATGACACTATGCTGTGTCTAGGTCATCTCCCTGATGAACATGTGTGATGCCGCACTCTATCTGCATCATCCTTCTGATCACATTTGATCCTAACCTATGTCTGTGCCATGTCCCTCATGATACCATCATGCTTGATGCCATCCTATGTCTACATCCTCTCTGTGATAGCCACAGGTGACTCTGAATCTGTCACCCACTGTGAGTGCATCTCCTGCTACTCTATGACTGTGTCATGACCCTGACAATGTGAGCAAGCTTTCACTCTAAGTCACCTCTCTGATAGTCATGTATGATGCTACTGAATATATATGACTACATCATGCTTGTGTAAATTCCTTACTAGCTTTTTAAGAAATTCTGGCAAAAATCAAATGCTGTTTCTAGGCTGTTTCTGTTCACTTTGCCTATATTTGCTCCTTGTAACTAGCGTACGTTTAAGTAGCTACTTTGTGTTATAATCAGTTGTAGAATTTTGCCTGTGATTCATTTTAATTACAGTCTTTATTACTGTCTCACTCTTCAAAATATATTTTCAAGCTGTTCTCTTACTCATTAGGACTTTTCAAAGGTGATCCTTTGGTCATACACACATGTCTTTTTTGCATCCTGGAATACAAACACCCTGAATCTGGAGAATTTTATTTTTTAAACTAACTACTTATTTTCTCATCTTCTCACAGATCTTGGCTTTTAAAAATCATCCCTTAAAAATAATGAATCTGCCCTTTTCATTTTAAATATCATTCTCATTTATACAAAAGAATCTGTTTATTAAATATATACGGAGTGCCTACTTTGTGCCAGGAATTCTTTAGGAACACAGGATATAGCGATAGAAAAAAGAGATGAGCATCTCTTCCCTCCTAGAGCTATGTTTCAAAGGGGGAGACCACGAACAATACCATACATGTATCTTATATGAAATATTAGATTATATAGAATGTCAGGAGTTGTCAGAGGTATAGGGGAAGAAACAAGCAGGGACAAGTGATCAGGATGCTGAGGGATGGAGGTGAAAAAATATAAGCTCAATTCTTTTAGTTTTGTCCTTTCTATCATCTGCTGTTTTCTCTAGCAGAGATTCTGTTCTTTCCTTTCTTCAATAGCATATTACTCTCAAAAACCATCTTTCTCTTTTGGTTTGTGTTGTAAACCTGTTTTCATTCTGTTCCTCCTAAGAAGTCTTGATGTTTAGAGCCATTTTTTAATTTACCTTTGGTCTTTGCTCCTCATTCCCATCTTAAAATTTGATCTCATTCAACAGTTAGTTGCCTGTGCAGCTACAAGCTGTTTCTTTGTACTTATTGCCTCTTTCACCTTCACTGGAGTTACTCCCAAGGCTGAATTTTTTTGATGTCTTATTCATAGTTCTATCTTATAAAAATTGCAATTTCAGGCTATATTATTTTTGTGTTTTCCGAAACTTAAAAATACTTTTGCAAAATTTGATGTATCAGTCTATACTGCATATTTTTGTCTTATTCATAAACTCTTAAAACAAATGGATCACTTTCCTTTAAAGCTTTTGGAGTATCCAGTGAAATAGCAATATTATATTTTAATCATATTAACTCTACTATAGCAATTTTTGTCTACTTCCTCCTGAGGTTGTCAGAGAGGAAAGTTAAAAATTAAGATATTTGGCTTCTCTCTAAATGGAAATTAAGTAACCAAAATTCCCTATCTTTGTGAGTTTTACCTTGATTTTATACTTTGTGTTGAGACAGCATCCTTCACTTGGCCAGATAAATATTAATTTTTTTTACGGCAACAATTTCATTACTTCTGTTCTTTCTCCTTCTATGCTTATGTAATGACTCTATTCCTTAATTTTAAGGAAATGTTATATCTATCCATCCATCCATCCATTCATCCATTTGTCTATCTATCCTTCATCCATCTACCCATCCATCTACCCATCTATCCATCCATCCTTCCTTCCATCCATCCATTCATCTACACATCCATCCATCCATCTACCCANGCAGACATCCCCCCAAGCCCATACAATAAAAGGGAGGAGGAGACGCGCGCGGAGTTGGTTCCCACCAGATACCGGGGTTTTATAAACAGATCTGACTTCCCAGCTTTTCCCCAATCGTTTATTCCGGGGCAGAATCTCTCACCCAGAGGCACGATTTCAACCCCTTCCAGTCAACACTTCCTGCCCTTTTCTCCTCCCACTCACATTGAAAAGCTTGGGAGCCCTAAAAGGGTGTTGATGGCGGGGGTGATAAATAAATAAATAAATGACACTCTACGCGTGCGGTGGAGAAGAAAGGAGGGGGGAGGGAGAGGGAAGAGAAAAAGTAGGGAGAGGAAAACCTGGAGGAGAACGCTCCGAGGCGAAAGGGAAACGGGAATCCGAGAAAGAAGAAAGGAGAGAGGAGGACGGGGAGACTCGGCAGGACTGAAGTGACCCTGGCTTTGTACAGACTTGGGAGGACTCCCCCTTCCAGGTGCCTGGAGGGACCTGGGGAAGTCCTTCTGCCCCGAGCTCCTCCCCCCCAGGACCCCGGGGATGTCTGAGCGCCGGCCGCCGCTCCCCCATAAATTCCTCGTGGCACCGAGAGGAAGCGCGCCAGGTCTCCATCGTCCCTCCACTGCCCCGGCTGATAATTTACCTCTTTGTCTTTAATAAAAAGCTGACTTTTTCTGTCAAGCTCTGCACCGGGAAAATAACAATCGTATTTCAGGTTGAAAGCTCCTATCACTGTCGGATTTGGGAGTCTGTGATAAAATCTTCATCGACGTGAAGGTACCTTCTGGGATGGCTTGG
>SJYV01034433.1:94019-229184 GCA_006410875.1 Neotragus pygmaeus | reverse complement strand
TGCTTTCCTGGTTGCTTTAGAACAGCTATCAAGCTGTCTCCAGAGACCCACATGGCCAGCAGGGCAAAAGCCTCTTGCTGAAGCCCAGAGAGGGAAAATTGGACCCCACGTTTAAACACAGTATGCTTCTCTTTCTTTCTCCTCCCTTCTATAACACCTCTGGGGCCAAGAAAAGGGCAAGCTTTCCCTTCTTATTTTTCCTTGGAACTCAATAAGACTAGAGTTTGAAAAATAAAGATGGAGGTAAAGGAAAATATGCAATTCCCTCATAATAGTCTGACTTGCAAAGCTAGAGTAATATAGAAAAATCCCATTTTTGAGTGCCAGAACCTGGATTTCCTCTTTGCATTCCTCTGTAACACTTTCAATCTCTCTAGGCAGAAGGATGCCCCAGGAAGACTAAGGTGAATATCGTGTGTTCTGACAAACTAAATATAAAAGCACCTCAATAATTTTCAAACTATCAGTATTACCTCCATTCCACTTGCCACCAAAAATGTCCTAAGTAATACCCACTCACTCAGACTTAATGAAATTATACCTGCCCAAGATCCAGAGACCCTCTTCCTTCCACAATCCATCTGCTCTTTACTACAATGGTGATAATACTAACACAAGAAAATGCACTATCTGCTATGCAGATTATCTCATTTAATTCTCACAACAATCCTATGTTGCCAGTACTATTTTTAAAAATGTTATTGAAGTATAGTTGATTTTCAATGTTGTGTTCATTTCTGCCATACAGCAAATGACTCAGTTATATATGTATTCTTTTTCATATTCTTTGTCATTATGGTTATCACGGGATATTGAATATAGTTATCTGTGCTATACAATAGGAAAGTGAAAGTGAAAGTCACTCAGTCATAGCCTATTCTTTGCGACCCCATGGAGTATACAATCCATGGAATTTTCAGGCCAGCCATTCCCTTCTCCAGGGGATCTTCCCAACCAAGGGATTGAACCCAGGTCTCCCGCATTGCAGGCAGATTCTTTACCAGCTGAGCCACCAGGGAAGTCCATACAGTAGGACCTTGTTGTTTATCCATCCTATATATAATAGTTTGCATCTACTAATCCCAAATTCCCAATCCTTCCCTCGCCCAGGGCCACCCACCCCCATGCCCCNAAAAATTAAGATATTTGGCTTCTCTCTAAATGGAAATTAAGTAACCAAAATTCCCTATCTTTGTGAGTTTTACCTTGATTTTATACTTTGTGTTGAGACAGCATCCTTCACTTGGCCAGATAAATATTAATTTTTTTTACGGCAACAATTTCATTACTTCTGTTCTTTCTCCTTCTATGCTTATGTAATGACTCTATTCCTTAATTTTAAGGAAATGTTATATCTATCCATCCATCCATCCATTCATCCATTTGTCTATCTATCCTTCATCCATCTACCCATCCATCTACCCATCTATCCATCCATCCTTCCTTCCATCCATCCATTCATCTACACATCCATCCATCCATCTACCCATGCATCCATCCATGCTACATCTATTTATTGAGTGTTTAATATGAGTTTGGCATTTCTAGGCACTGGATATACAGCAGGGAACAAATCATTCTATTTGCCTTTTCTGTTGAAATGGTTTTCTTAGCACCTATTCTTCATTATTTGTAAGTAGTGGCTGCTGACCCCTCTCAGAAGGCCTCTTGTGTCTTCTGTAACCTTAGACTCATATTTGGTGCATGATATTAGTCTTGCTATTTATTTCTGTAGGTAATCAGAATCATCAAAACTTGTTGTGAGTTCCCATTTTTTCTCTTTAAAATTTGATTCTTTTTGATTTCCTGTCCTTGCACCTCCATCTATCTTGGAACCCAGTGTCTCTTCTAATAAGCTGGGGCTAGAGAGATGCTTCTTTCCCCCGTCTTCTCCTGAGGTGGGATCAGCTTGCATTTATAGTATTAAGTGTCTGGCTCTCACCACAGGCAAGAAGACAAACTTAGCACAGAGCTTATGTGTCAGAGGGATAGATATTTAGATAATTCAAGTCATGTGGTTCAAAGTCCTGCATTTCTGATGAATTTATATATAACTCCACGCCTTTCAAAAAGGAACAGCAAGAATTTTCAGTGCAGCCACAAGAAAATGTGTTACCAAATTGGAAGGCCATGAAGGAGAAATTTCAAAGGTGAGTTTCTTTTCTCATTTGGAGCAATTTATTTATTTTCAAAAATAAGCATCAAGCTTAATACAAATCGGTCTATTGTCACTGATAGTACTGAGGTTTTGCCCAGTTATCTTATTCTTTGTAGAAATCAGTTACCTGAAGAGTAGCTTTTCAAATATGTCTTCAAACTCAGTGTAATAAAATGATTTCTAAAACTTTTTACAAAGTATAAAACACCATTCTCCTCAGCCATGAAAAAAGTTTCAATTAGCAAAGCATACTTATTAAAGCTATTAAGAAGCTGGTAAAGTGCTTTTCCTGGTTCTAGTAAACACATCCCTTTTATATTATGCAAAAGAACAGGCTGCACAGCAAATGTCAAGTGTCCTGTAGATCACATGCCATTGAGGAAGTATTGCCTAGAAATATTTACTGCTTAAAAAAGTTAAAAATGACCTATCTTGAAACTTGAAAGCTGTAGTTTAGGATTTCATATGAACTCCTCCCGAAAGCTTATCCGTGCAGTATGGCCATCTAGTCAGTGGTCTGAGGTTTAGAGATGTCCTCAGAAAATTATAGAGAAGGCTGGGACCGGTGACTCTCACCCCCCAGCTCAGCCCCGTTCCTTGGTTTCATGCCTAAGATGGGATTTTTCATTCTTTTTAATGTATCAGCTCGATGGATTCAGGTCTCTGCAGGCTCCCCTGCTATTGGTGGCCCTTGCCCTCCTGCCATCAGGGTTGGTCTCTTAGACATTGCAGAGCCCATCCTCTGCATTAGTCTGGGAGGCCCGGGAGATTGGTACTAACAGGGATGAGGGGTGTGGCCATGGGAAACAGGCCACAAAGAGAGACTGAGCTATTCTTCTGAGTGTCTGGCATGGCACACTCAACAAGCGCACATGTTTTTGTGTGTGTATGAGTAGAAAGAGTTCTCAGACTCTGCATTATTGCATTCTATGCTTGTTAACTGATATATTACCTATCGAATTGCCATCCAATATTGAATTGCCAACCTATTGAATGGCATTTCTATGGGGTGCCAAGCTAAAGTATTCTTTCATTCATTTTGAGAGCTTCCACTACGCTAGATATCAGGCTGGGCCCTGGTGACACTGTGATGAAAAAAGCCATAACCTTGGGGCTTGCCCTCATCAAACCTATAGTCACAGAGGAAGTGACCCACATCACCATCTTCTGATGATTTAGAAAAGGTTACAAACACGACCTCTAGAGGAACTGAGGACTGACAGTTTTCTTTGCTACTCACATACTGTGTGAGAATGCCTGGCCTGTTGGGGCTCTCAAGCCCACATGGATGGAAACTGCTGCACATTAAGTAGCAACACAGACTGTCCTCTCCTGTGGACCCTGACATTCTGTGCCACAGACCGAAGGACCATCTCTACGCTCGTGATGACAGAAAGTTGGTCTGTAGAGGTGACACCGAGGTTTGGGTGTGAAGATGCCTGACTTGTGTTCTCATCCACACCAGGGCTCTGCCTTTTAGTTTGAGTGGAGAGACTGGTGTCAACAGCTTTTGCTCCTGAAATGAAAAGAAGCTGGGTGGGGAACACTCAAAGTATAAGGGAGCTGTGGTCTTTATCCTTAGACTTGTGTGTGAGGGGTAGGCAATCAGACATCATTGTCTAGATTTTAATTTTCGTGTATTAGTCTCTGCAGTCTTTTTCCCACCCTGAAGGAACTGTTTTAGGTAAGAATAAGTACCAGGCTGGGAAGGTGAACAGGTAACTTGGTGATGTCCGCTTTTTACTGATGAAAAATATACTGGGAATCAAATTACACCAACCTGTGATCTCTTCTCCCTCCTCCCTTGCTTGCTTGTAGATTTCTTTCAACCCCCAAGGCAACCGCCTTCTCACTGGCAGCTCTGACAAAACAGCTAGAATCTGGGATGCCCAGACTGGTCAGTGCCTCCAGGTTCTTGAGGGACACATGGATGAGATCTTCTCCTGTGCTTTCAACTATAAAGGCAACATAATCATTACAGGTAGGGGAGAAATAGACCTCATCAACTCAGCATTCCTTTCAACTGGCTATTAGAATTTCTGAGCTGAATACCAAAAGGATCCCACTCCTATCCCCACCCTTCTTCCAGGGTCCCTAGCTCACCTGGGGTCATTATTTAGGTTTAGCTGCTTTGCAGGACCACAGGAATAGGCTCTGCCACCGACTATAAGGCTTTGTGAATCCTGAATTTCAATTGCCCCAGACAGGGTAAGAATTTAGTAGCCTGCCTTACTATTGACTACATGTCCCCAGGCATCATCCATCCGGTGGTTAATATTCAGTGGATGGCAGTAAGTCTTAGTAATTAAAACAAGTCAGGACCTGAGTTCTCCAGAGTGAGAGTTACAGCCCATTAGAGATTTATTCTTTGAGCAAAACTGTTTTCTCCCTGGATGTCTCCTTGTAACCCGTTAATATATGGGGAAAGAAGCACATATTGAACATTTTCTCAACCATTAACAATTTATTGTGAGTGAATTATATCAGCAATGTTTGATAAGAACTGGATTAAGAGCAGGTTAGTTGAGATTGTAGAAAAGGGAGAAAATGCCAAGAATATGGCATAACGTGAGTAGGTGCCTCTGGAAGAAACCCTGGCAAGGAGCAGGGTGCTAAATGATAGTATGGGGTGGGGATACCCACAGGGGAATAAATCTGCTTAACTCTCAATGATTCTCATTGTGTTGAGAAAATTTTTAAATTGCTTAACTGGTCTAAGGAGTTTAATGTCGCATATGCAAACTTGGCTTCATATGTTGGCTGATTTTCTTTATTTTAGTCAGACAACTTAAGAGGTGCTGAGAATAATCTCTGCCTTTGCCCTAAATTCCAGTCCTTTCTATTTAATTATGGATAATTTTTAAAATTACAGATTACTTTCTTTGGGCCTATGGTTTGTAAGTGTTACTATAATGTAGGTGTTCCTAAGACAATACCATAGTAAATAGCATCAAATCCTTTCTCTTAATGATGAAGGATGTGAGTGGTTGTGACAGAAAACACTGGAGTTGGCTGCTTTGTCAGAGGACCAACCTTTCCTAGTCCACCCTGTTTGTGTTAAGCCAGCCCAGCCCTGCAATACCTCTTTCCTCATCCACAGAAGGTCCTGGAGAATTTAGGGAAGGGATATTAGTTGTGTGTGCCTTGTTTTAATGCTGGCCTTCAAAAGCCTGAGCTCTTTTAAGATATTATTAGTTTACTTAGTATTTCCCAAAGCAGACTCCCGGAGACAGTGAAGGACAAGGAAGCCTGGCATGCTATAGTCAGTGGGGTTGCGAAGAGTCAGACATGACTTAGTGACGGAACAATACCAAAAATAAATAAATAAATAAAAGCACCAATATGCTAAATACTGGTCCACTCGATGACAGCGTTTATGAGAATGGGAAGTGACATGCCTTCCTTGCCATCAGCAGAGCACTTTGAATATGAATCTGCCCTGTTTTCCTGGTGGATCCTGGCGTGGTTAACTGCACGCGTTTTCAGTGGACTGCCTGAGGGTTTAGAATCACAAAATGGAAGCAGACTGTCCGGAGTGGTCAGGACACTTCCAAAAAAGATGTGATACCTTTGGGTACAATGTAGCTTGCGCAGGCTTTTGCAGCCCCCACACTGCTTGTACTGATGACACATGCCTGGCACCTGGGGTGGAAAAAACCAGCAGAGCCCAACAGTGCTTCATCCTGGGGCTGCCATGTCCAGGGCCTGCATGTGGATAGGGTCCCGCGGGGAAGAGTGTATCAAGGGGGATTTGGAAGAGTGTCTATTGCTGTCACGGGGAGCGCAGGAGTTTCACATTTTGACTGATGAGGAGAAAAATCCACTGTAATTTTGAAACAATCCAAAGTGGAATGTGCTGCTTCCTTATAAACTGATCACTCAAACCTGGAGATGTTCAAAGTCATCATATTCACCACTTGGTGGCGATGCATGAAGCGGGATGGGGATAAGCAGAGGGCTGGGTGATGTGGTTGCATTCTCAGGTCCTCTCTAATCCTAAAATAACATGAATCTTACATAGGGGAGTAGAATGTGAACTTGCCCAATTTATGACCAATGGGCAAGAGAAACAAATAGATCCCCTCTCCCCAGACACCTGAACTGCTAACGGGCTCTGAGCTGGACACCCAGGAGCTAGCATATTGAGCACATTGATCATCCACAACGACCCAGAAAATGTCAGCCTGTAAACACAGAGTTCAATGAGTAGAACAAAGAAAAATAACTTCTTGAAATCTGTTTTACTAGGCAGCAAGGATAATACCTGTAGGATATGGCGGTGATTGAAGAGAATCAGTCAACAAAGAAACTTGCCAGTCATGGTGATCAAAAGCTGGAGCGTCACAGCCAGCCATCGAGCTGTTTTGACATTTCAAATGTTTTCTCTTTGTTCACAAGTCAACCATTTGTATACTGTCCTTAGTTTCACAGATATGACCATTAAAGTTGAAGTTATATAATTCCTTGATGTCTGATAGAGATGATAGGAGTGAGCATACTGCTTGGCAAATTGGTTGTTTCAATTTTCTTTTATTTCTTGATAGCATCTCCATACTGACAAATGAAACCAGAATGATTTAACAATGTGTCTCCTATATTCTACTTTGCAGGCTATTANTTGATGTCTGATAGAGATGATAGGAGTGAGCATACTGCTTGGCAAATTGGTTGTTTCAATTTTCTTTTATTTCTTGATAGCATCTCCATACTGACAAATGAAACCAGAATGATTTAACAATGTGTCTCCTATATTCTACTTTGCAGGCTATTATAATTTCTGTTGAATAAAGTTTCTGGAGAAAATGTCTGTGAATTTGCATGTCTGTATGATGTATGCTTTCTTTCTTATGATGAGAACTTTAATGATGTACTCTTTCAGCAGCTTTCAAATACGCAGTATAGATTTATTAACTATAGGAACCATGATGTACATGACACTCCCATGACTTACTTATTTTATAACTGGAATTTTGTACCTTTTGATCCCCTTCACCCATTTTTGCCTCAGTTCTCTGTACAAGCTCAGTGTTTTTTTGTTTGTTTTAAATTCCACATATAAGTAAGATCACATGACATTTATCTGTCAGACTTACTTCATTTTAGTCTTATGCCCTCAAGGTCCAAAGCGTTGTGGCAAATGACAAGATTTTTCTTTTTTATGGCTATATAGTGTTCCACTGTGTGTGTGTGTGTGTGTGTGTGTGTTTGTATGTATATGTGTGTGTGTGTGTGTGTGCATGTGCACACATGCATGCATTTTCCTTATCCATTTTTCCATCTTGGCTATTGTAAATAATGTTGCAGTGAACATAGGGGTGGATATATCTTTTTCAGTTAGGGTTTTTGTTTTCTTCAAATATCTAATCAGAAGTAGAATTGCTGGNATTTCCCACAGGAGAGATAATACGTTTAAAAATAATACTAAATGTTTCACACCCAGAGGTAAGTGACACTCCTGTGCCTGGCACCAGCTTCAATAGAAGCTTTTTCATCCCACTGTTTCTTTACTGAAACAAAACGCTATAGATAGAGCGTGAGGTCTGGGTCCCCACCCCTTCCCACTTCCTCTCTTTGCAGATGTAGAGATGTGTATAAGAGACAGATATTATATTTTTAATTTTTGTGAGAATCCTCCATGCTACTTTCCATATTGGTTATACCAATTTACATTCCAACATTTTTTAGGAGGATATGTAAGTTTGGAATTTGATTAGAAGTTTTAATATTTATTTAGCTATTTTACTTTTTTTCAACTCAGAAAGAAAGAGGCACATAGGAATAGAAGTTTTATCTTCCTCCCCTCGTATTCAAGAATACACCTACTCCTCTCTCCTCCAGAGAAAAGGTTGGGAAAGGACACTGAATAAAATATAGGGAAATATAGAAAAACATACAGGGAAAATAAAATGGATCTCACTTAGTAGCAAATGTATTCAGATTTCATAGTAGACTGGACTGTAAAAAATGCAGACATGTTTTTCTCTGAGGAGAAGTTAAACAGAATATAAATTCAGACTATTGAACTTAACAGTCTGGTTGTTAAACAATTGAGGTACCAGAGAAATCATCAAACACTAACCTGACTGATGCTGAAATACTAGACATGTTTTTAAAAAGGCTTTTCTATGTAACAGTGCCACAATGCATTTAAAAATTAATGTTCAAAGATAAAGCACAAGCTTTATCTTTACAACTGTTATCTGTTACAATGTAGATAGCAGTCCTGATTTTACACTGAGAAAGGTATATCACAGTGAAGTTAAATAATTTACTAAAGACATCAAATATTGGGGAGTGAAGTGGGATTTAGAGCCCAGGGATTACACTCCATTATATTATGTTCTCTGACACTCCCTGGTGGTCAGGAAAGCCTTCCCTGATGGTTCAGATAGTAAAGAATCTGCCTGCAATGCAGGAGATGCAGGTTTGATCCCTGGGTCAGGAAGATCCCACGAAGGGAATCTCAGCACACTCCAGTATTCTTGCCTGGAGAATTACATGGCAGAGGAGCCTGGCAGGCTACAGACCATGGGGTCACAAAGAATCAGACAGGACTGAGTGACTAACGCTTTCACTTTCATATATCACGTTCTTAAGTGAAAAAGTCTTAATTATGGCCAAACGGTATCAGATGTACCAGTAGGAAGGTTTGGGGTGAGAATTACCTCTCAGATCATATGTGGATGCCTCAAGAAGAAAAAAATAAACAAAACTTCAGTGCTGGAAAGGAGTAAATAAGTTTAGAGATGGAGCAGCCAAAGAGAGCTTGAATTAGAGAAAACCAGGCCAAAATTTGGGCTTCCCTTGTGGCTCAGCTGGTAAAGAATCCACCTGTAATGCGGAAGACTTGGGTTTGATTCCTCGGTTGGGAAGATCCCCTGGAGTGGGAAAGGCTACCCACTCCAGTGTTCCAGCCTGGAGAATTCCATGGACTGTATAGTCTATGGGGTTGCAAAGAGTTGGACATAACTCAGTGACTTTCACTTTCAGGCCAAAATTTAGCTGCTGCTTTGAAAATTCTAAAGAATCAGTGGACCTTGATTTTTCCTTCTAACCCTTTGCTAGCTTTGGGAAGGGTGGTGATAAACAGAATATTTTATGCCATATCAGTAAACAAAGCGTATCATAGTCATCAGCAATTGCAGCCATAGCCAGTTGTAAGCTGAGGGGCCTACGGGTATTCAGCAAGGAGAAGAATAGCTGCTATTTAGTAGTCATCAGACTGCAGCTACTTTCTGAGGTGAGCCCTGAAGAAACTCTGGATGTGAGAACACAGGATACTGGCCCCAGATCGCTGAGGTACATATCAAAAGAATGATATCAGTGAGTCCAGACTCTTGCATCTCCCCATGAGTAGAAAAGTGATAAATTCCTTGAGATGGTTCAGTTCAGTTCAGTCGCTCAGTCGTGTCCAACTCTTTGCGACCCCATGAATCACGCCAGGCCTCCCTGTCCATCACCAACTCCCAGAGTCCACTCAGACTCAAGTCCATCGAGTCAGTGATGCCATCCAACCATCTCATCTTCTGTCGTCCCCTTCTCCTCCTACCCCAAATCCCTCCCAGCATCAGAATCTTTTCCAGTGAGTCAACTCTTTGCATGAGGTGGCCAAAGTACTGGAGTTTCAGCTTTAACATCATTCCTTCCAAAGAAATCCCAGGGCTGATCTCCTTCAGAATGGACTGGTTGGATATCCTTGCAGTCCAAGGGACTCTCAAGAGTCTTCTCCAACACCACAGTTCAAAAGCATCAATTCTTCAGTGCTCAGCCTTCTTCACAGTCCAACTCTCACATCCATACATGACCACAGGAAAGACCTGAGGTTTTTAGTTTTCTTTAATTAACAGTAACCTTTTGTTACTACTACCTGATTTTTTGTTGGAAAACTCTTATATATCCTAGCTTTCAGTTTGCCTCCTTGCAGCAGGTCTCAGAGTTACTTGAGANCCACAGGAAAGACCTGAGGTTTTTAGTTTTCTTTAATTAACAGTAACCTTTTGTTACTACTACCTGATTTTTTGTTGGAAAACTCTTATATATCCTAGCTTTCAGTTTGCCTCCTTGCAGCAGGTCTCAGAGTTACTTGAGATGCTGCCTCCTGGGCTTGAAGTCCTAAAAATTCCCACCAAATAAGACATAATGCTCAACTTGTAGACTGTGAATACATACTTTCAGTCCACAGTGAGAATACTATTTTGCTAGATCATTTAAAAGACTCAGACAATGTGCTAACCTAGGTTCATGTGCCTGACAGACAGTGAGGCCAAACAAACTGAAATGTCAGAGTTTGGAGCAGAGAAATTTTATTGCAGGGACATGCAAGGAGGTGGGTGATTCATGCCCTAAAAAGCCCCAAGCTACTTGAAGGGTTTTGGCAAAACATTTTAAAAAGCCAGGTGAAGAAGGGGAGGCACAGTGTATGTGATCATCCCTTGCACAATTCTCTGATTAGCTGATGATGTGGAAAAGGGTGGTGTCACAGACGTTAACTTTATCAGTCCTTAGGCTCTAGGAGGCTATGCTCGCAGTCATCAAGCAGTTATATCTTCCACTGGGGGGTGTTTTCATGTCTGCAAAACAACTCAGGAAATGTACTTCAGATACTATTACCTATTCAATAGGTACTTTAGAGAGGAGCTAAAGCAGAGGATGAAATTAAAAGACATTTGCCCCTTGGAAGAAAAGCTCTGACAAACCTAGACAGCATATTGAAAAGCAGAGTTGTCACTTTGCCAACAAGGTTTAATTTAGTCAAAGCTATTGTTTTCCAGTAGTCATGTACAAATGTGAGAGTTGGACCATAAAGAAGGTTGAGCATCCAAGAAATGATGCTTTCAAACTGTGGTGCTGGAGAAGACTCTTGAGGGTTCCTTGGACAGCAAGGAGGTTGAACCACTCAATGCTAAAGGAAATCAATCCTGAAAATTCACTGGAAGGACTGATGCTGAAGCTGAATCCCTAGTACTTTGACCAACTTGATGTAAAGAGACAATTCATTGGAAAAGACCCTGATGCTGGGAAAAATTGAGGGCAGGAGGAGAAGGTGGTGACAGAGGGAGAGATGGTTGGCTGGCATCACCAACTCAATGGACATGAGTTTGAGCAAACTCTGGGAGATAGTGAAGGACAGGGAGGCCTGACATGCTGCAGTCCATGGGATTGCAAAGAGTTGGACACAACTGAGCAACTGAATAAAACAAAGTAGAGGACATGGGAGAAGACCTGTCCCAGGAAGGTTCCATAGGGTCCTGCTGCTGTACGAATGTACAGATTATCCTGTGTCCTACAGACCAAAGTTAAACTCTTGGCCGTAAAATGACTTAACCTCTCAAGATTTATGTTTTAAGGAATTGTTTCTTTATAGAATGCTTGTGATAGCTTTCAGATATCCCAATCTACTTTAAAAAGTGCTTACTTAAGATCATAGGGAAAGCAATAATATACTGCTGGGTGTTGGTCTCAGCCTGCTGATCATGATGCTATTGGCTAGCAATGCCTGAAATGCTCACCTGAGCTCCTACTCCTTGTGGTGAGTCCTCATAGACATTTATCCACTTGAAAACAGTGTGGCTGGATTGGCCATCTTGGTTCTTTATATCGTTCTAATAGGGAAGAACAAATCTAACTCCATATTAGATGTTTGCTAAGTTACTTCAGTCGTGTTTGACTCTGTGCGACCCCATAGCAGCCCACTAGGCTCCTCTGTTCCTGGGATTCTCCAGGCAAGAATACTGGAGTGGGTTGCTGTTTCCTTCTCCAATGCATGAAAGTGAAAANTCCTACTCCTTGTGGTGAGTCCTCATAGACATTTATCCACTTGAAAACAGTGTGGCTGGATTGGCCATCTTGGTTCTTTATATCGTTCTAATAGGGAAGAACAAATCTAACTCCATATTAGATGTTTGCTAAGTTACTTCAGTCGTGTTTGACTCTGTGCGACCCCATAGCAGCCCACTAGGCTCCTCTGTTCCTGGGATTCTCCAGGCAAGAATACTGGAGTGGGTTGCTGTTTCCTTCTCCAATGCATGAAAGTGAAAAGTGAAAGTGAAGTCGCTCAGTCGTGTCTGACTCTTAGCGACCCCATGGACTGCAGCTTACCAGGCTCCTCCATCCATGGGATTTTCCAGGCAAGAATATTGGAGTGGGTTGCCATTGCCTTCTCCATTAGATGTTTAGATGTTTCTTTTAGTTTAACCTTTGCTTTCTGTTGCTTTTTTTTTTTTTTAACAAGTTAACCCCTAAAAGGACAATGCCCACAGTTGGAAGCAAATATAATGGCCCATATCAAGGAACCTGCTCCTTCTGCCTGAATGCTAAACTGATATACCTTTGTTCAGCTCACACCCTGACCCTGTTCACCTGTGAATGGCTGCAGGAAAGAAGAAGGGGAACACATCCCCTCCCAGACTCTGGTCAAATCAGGAAATATTTGCAAAATTTTGTAGCCTTTCTCTTTACCTCCTGCCCTCTCCCCTCTCTCTTTCCTATAAAAGAAACTAGCATCCAGACCCTGGCAGGACAGTTCTCTAGGACTGTAGTCTTCTGAGACTCCTGACCTTCCAAATAAAATCTTTCTTCCTTGCCCCAACACCTCATCTCCCAATTTATTGGCCTGTCATGTGGCAAGCAGAATGAGCTTGGACTTGGTAACATGATTGTAAGAGGCACTTCAGCAACAACCATTAGGGAACTTTGAAAAAAATCAAGGTTTTATTACACACAAGTCTGGGAGGGTACAGGTCACACCCAAGGTCACACAGGAGGCCAGGTGAAAGAAGAGGTTTCACAGGTTCACACTTCAGTTGTGAATTTAAAACATAAGAGTGGGAATTAAGGCTTGGGAAGAAAAGAATCAGGGTCACTCAAGTGAAGTTATCTGGGTCACCCAGGGCTTTCTAAAAGAGGAACATCATAGATGAGGTGGCCTGGCTCCTTATCTGATTGTTTAGCTAGTGTGTGTGTCATCATAGACCTGTAAATAAGCTCGTTTGAGATGGATATCTTTGAAATGAATGCCTCAGTAGTCAAA
The DNA here is from genome assembly GCA_006410875.1 of Neotragus pygmaeus. Taxonomy (NCBI): domain Eukaryota; kingdom Metazoa; phylum Chordata; class Mammalia; order Artiodactyla; family Bovidae; genus Neotragus; species Neotragus pygmaeus. The sequence goes on along the minus strand of SJYV01034433.1, from coordinate 215,997 downwards.
AGCTTATTGTCAGGCACTTTCACTACACATGCACACTTTATTTTCATCTGGAGTATTGTCAGGTACAGTGAACTGTGTGTGGGGGGCCTAGAGTCAGATTCTCTACATATATATTCGGATTTAGACTCTTATTCTTGGACAAATTATAATACCTTACCACTCTGTCTGAGGTTTCTCATCTGGAAACTGGTGGCAATAAAAGTTCCTGTTTTGAGGATTAGCAGTACATGGTACATAACAAGCATGAAGGTAATGTATTTATGATCAATAACTTAGGAGACCTCTTCAAAACAAATTGCACTTCATATATGAACACATTTTCCAGGGAAGAACACAGTGTTGTTTTCTCTGAAATAATAGTTGTAATATAACTCATTTAATTTGTTAAGAGCATCTTAGGGAGGATTGTAAATCAAATTTTTGTCAATTTAAAAATTTAAGTATTTTATAACTTCCTTTTAAAGGTTTTCTTTCAGAGGACCTGAGATGTGAGGAGATCATTAATATAGACGATTATGGTCTAATCTGTCCTCATGCATTTAGATTTCATGTAGAATTTTATGACAGTGAACTGTCCTCATAAAAATGAAGTATCTTTTCTAACAACTAATCGCTAAAACTACAGTAGCTCACGATTTAGCATAATGTCTGATTTAAAGACAAAATAAATGCTCTTTGAACTAAACAGTGCTTTTTATACACAGAGGTCTTCTACTGCCATTTAAAAAATCATCAGCAATCTTTTAAATTACAAAGGAATTTATTATGTGTTCCCATTGCTTCTGGTTCTCTTAAAACAATTTTGGATTTTAAAATTTGAAGTTAAAAAATTGTGAATATAATGAAAGGCGTATTCTTTTTCAAAAAGAGATTTATAAGCTAACCCAAAATACCTACAGTCATTTTAGTTATCTTACCAAGATTATCTTAGGTATTGTTTAATTTAGCTTCTCTGTTATCTCGGTTTGGGCTACAAGTAACGAAACACTTAATTGCCCTAACCAAGGTTAGCTAGTCCCATAGTGAGCTATTCAGGGGCATGGTGACAGAAAGACACTGCAACTGGGGGCTCCCCCCTCTACCATCCTTGCTAGCTTCTGTCCTACGTGTCTTTCCTAGCTGCCAGATGGGTTGACACTATTTTCTTAGTTTATGTATCTTGCCATCTCTTTTAATTTCATCAAATCCAGAAGAGAGTTTCTTACATCTCTCCTTATTTCCACTTGCTGTTCTTAGCAGTTCTATTCATGCTGACAATGAAATCCTCTCTCACTTCTCCACCTTTATTTCATCTACCCACCAAATCACAGGCACTTTCCTCCAAAGACAAACCCTAGGTCTCCAGTCTTATTACCATTTCAATCTGTAATCTATCACCTAATTACCTCTGCACTAGAAACTGAAAAACAGCATCTACCTAATTACTTTGGCTTCCTTTATTTCCATCAGATAATTCCTTTCTAAAATAAACAGAAAAAAAGTCTCCAAATGTTTATAGATTTTACAGTTTACAAGACTTTTGCATATATCAATTCATTTAATGAAGAGGAACAAAGTAGGAATGATTAGACACTGAATTTGGAGCTGATAACACAGGAGAGGGAAGAGGTGGTTTACTCCAAAATCAGTTGGCCGATAGTTGGTTAGACATGGATTCAAATCTTGAAATGCTGGGTCTTACAAATAGCCAAAAGAAGTTATGAAATAGTGATGTGAGGCTTATGGTTTTTTGAGACTGCATTTCATGTGCTGGTGATACACATATCTTTTTCTTTTTTGGTCTGGATTTCGTTCGAATTCCCTGAATAACTTTTAAAAACTAATTTTATAAAACATGGTGCTGTTTTTCCAAGTAATAAGTTTCAGTTTGGACCTTTATTATACATACAATTATTTAGTAACAGAGTCTCAATTCCTTGTGATCTGGTAGTTCTGAATTCACACTTCCTCTGGCAATTATATTGTAACAAATTAGAAATGGTTTTTTCCAGACATTACAGAAACTAAATGCAAATATTCATAACAGTTTTCAGAAATGTAAAGAGCAAAGGCTGAGATTCTGATTGTTCACACTTAGAGGCTGAAAGGTAGATATGGCAGTGATGTAAAAGGTCCATTTAGCAATAGATAGCTTGTGTGAAGTGGTGAAATCAAGTAATTCATTCTCAATTAGAAGTTTCTGTACTCTGTAAACAGTAACTACCATAAAGGTAGTCCCCACTTAGTATTCCTGTGGAACGTGAAAGTGAAAGTGTTATTTGTTCAGTCCTGTTTGACGTTTTCCTATCCCATGGACTGACTATAGCCTGCCAGGCTCCTCTGTCCATGGATTCTCCAGGCAAGAATGCTGGAGTGGATAGCCATTTCCTCCTCCAGGGGATTTTCCCGACCCAGGGATCTAAGCTTGGTCTCCTGCACTGCAGGTGGATTCTGAGCCACCCAGGGAAGCCTCTATTACTGTGGAGTTCATTTTAAAAATGCAGGGTGTCAAAAATCACTCTTTCTAAGACAATGGAAAAAAAGACAAAACCACGAGTGTGTAAAGTTCAGTTCAGTTCAGTCGTTCAGTCGTGTCCGACTCTTTGTGACCCCATGGACTGCAGCACACCAGGCTTCCGTGTCCATCACCAACTCCCTGAGTTTACTCAAACTCATGTCCATTGAGTTGGTGATACCATCCAACCATCTCATCCTCTGTCACCCTCTTCTCCTCTCGCCCTCAATCTTTCCCAGCATCAGGGGCTTTTCAAATGAGTCAGCTTTTCACATCAGGTGGTCAAATATTGGAGTTTCAGCTTCAACATCAGTCCTTCCAATGAACATTCAGGGCCAATTTCATTTAGGATGGATTGTTTGGATCTCTTTGCTGTCCACGGGACTCTCAAGAGTCTTCTCCAACACCACAGTTCAAAAGCATCAATTCTTTGGCACTCAGCTTTCTTTATAGTCCAACTCTCACATCCATACATGACTACTGGAAAAACCATAGCCTTGACTAGACAGACCTTTGTTGGCAGAGTATTGTTTCTGCTTTTTAATATGCTGTCTAGTTTGGTCATAAATTTTCCTTTTGTGTTGACTGGTTTGGTCTCCTCGCTGTCCAAGGGACTCTCAAAAGTCTTCTCCAACACCACAGTTCTAATGGTTGTTACTTATTACAATAAATGTAATTTGTTATATCCAAGGTAGTAATTTTTGACTTATGAGTACAGTAAGCTTAATGGCAGATTATGATCACTTTTTTTTTCTTTCCTTGTATTAGAACACATTTCTCATTCTTATTATGGGCCCGGTGTATTCACATAGTAAAAAAGAATATATCCTGAAAAGTTTCCCCTCATCCTGAGAACAGGTGTACTCACCCAGGAGATTCTGGGTCCCAGTGAGATTACAATATGGTTTGTCCTCACTTGATTCATGGCATCATGACCTACTCTCTACTACTTGGCAAGCTTCAACTTTTGCATTATTATTCTCAACTTAAAAATAAATATTAACATTCCTGAAAAAGGTAAACATCAAGTTACCATATGGCCCATATACCATTTTCACTTCTAAGTAAATACCCCCAAAATTGAAAACTGGTACTTAAGGACATGTATGTGCATTTTCACCAAGGCACTATTCACAATAGCTTAAACATCCATCAGTGGTGCAGAGATAAACAAATTGTGATATGTCTATACAGTGGAGTATTACTTATCCACAAAAATGAATGAAATATTGATAAGGTGACTTTTGAAAATGTTATGCTCAGTGGAAGTAAGACCAAAAGCTCACCTCTTGTGTGATTTCCTTTATATGAAATACCCAAAACGGGTAGATCCATAGAGATAGAATGTAGATTGTTGCTTGCCAAAGACTGGGGGTAGTGTGGGGCACAACTGTTTCATGGGTGTGGTGTTTTCTTTAGGGGTGATGAATGTTTCAGAATTAGAGATGCTTATTGCACAAAACTCTGAATACATCAAGTAGTAATGAATTGCTCAGTTTTAAATGGTTCATGTTACATTTGTATATTTTGGAGATTGAGCCCTGTCTATTGCATCATTTGTAAATATTTTCTTCTATTCTGTAGATTGGCTTTTTTTTTTTTTTTAATGGTTCCTTTGCTGTGCAAAAGCTTCTAAGTTTGATTAGGTCCCTTTTGTTTATTTTTATTTCTTTTGCCTAGGGACACTGACCTAAGAAAACATAGGTACAATTTATGTCAGAGAATGTTTTGCCTATGCTCTCTTCTAGGAGTTTTATGCTGTTTCTCTTTATTCCTCTTGAGTTTCGAGCTTCAGGTTCAATTACCTAGAACTGAAAAATGAGTTTATGACTCTCTGTGGTCATGCAAGAGATGAGAATCCCAGAAAAGTTATCTAGAAGCTGTAAATACAGTGAGCACAAAGACTTATTTATTCTATTTTTTGGGAAATGCTGGATGAAACTTTTTGATCAAAAGTAGCCTTTGCTACTACTTTCTTGGGACTGTGAGGTCTAATCAAGTGATCACCACAAGTTAGATGTCCTTGTACTTTAATGAGAAATGACAAGCCTGCTTTTCACTGATTTCACTAATGAAAAGTACAAAATATTGTTTTAAAAGTGCATAAGCTTACTCACTTTTATTCTCTTATCTCAGAAGGTGGCAGTGTTTATCTTTTGGCAAATAAATTCTTTACTTACAGCTGAAAATGAAGAGTCTAAAGAGTAAACTTTATATTCTGGGTTCTTTAAAGCTCAAGCTACATGGAATTATATAACAATGCTCAGATTGTGGTATGGCTTAAAGCGTAGGACCATTTTGGCATATCTGGGGCAAATGACATATCTTGTTAAACCTGATGCAGTGTAGAGATGCTTTTCCATGTACTTATGAGAACACCACCCATTAAGGTGGATAAGAGATAGTTTTATTTGCTCTCTATAGATCCCTTTATTGGAAACCATGTTCTGATTATTTATTTTATAATGACATAATCTATCATGTAAACAAACATTCAAATAGTACTTGATCAGTTTTTTATGCTTTAATAAAATTGATTGTAATTTCAGTGGGTCAAGAGCCCAAGAATTGTGGATACTTTGAATGTAATTATTTTAACATAATTGTAAATTGAAAGGGTCAGTCTGGTTTGTGTTTGATTTTCAAAGACAACAAAATTCTGAGATGAAGCGAACAGAGGCTATTTATTAATAAAGGAAGACCATCTGCTGTCACTTTCATTTCAGCAGGAGTTCCAAGTTTCAAAGGAGAGTCAATTTCATAGAGTAGAAAGATGAAATACAGAGATAATCTCTGACTGACAGGTGCTTTATTAAGGTGGCAGCTTGAAGGTGATTTTCTAACTGGTTTTCAGGAATATCTGGCAGACTTTCACTGGCTACAATGGACAAGAAAGCAGTTTGAGGACATTTTTAAAGAAGGAAGGATTACTCAGTGTCATGTCCTGGGTGGAGGATTTTCTGTAGAGGCCTTGGGTGCTTTGTGGCCATTAAACTGTCATGAAGGTTCTTATTTGATGGTAGTGGTGGGGCAGCTGCCATGACAGCCAGTTTCTCAAGACTGACAGTATTTTGGTGATTAAAAATGTCGACCCTGCAATCAAATAATATTAGAAGGTATAGGGTACCCACTCCAGTATTCTTGGGTTTCCCCTGTGGCTCAGCTGGTAAAGAATCTGCCTGCAATGTGGGAGACCTGGGTTCATTCCCTGGGTTGGGAAGATCTCCTGGAGAAGGGAAAGGCTACCCACTCCAGTATTCTGGCCTGGGGAATGCCATGAAGTCACAAAAAGTTGGACATGACTGTGTGGTTTTCACTTTCACTGCAATCAAAATGTCTGTTTTAATATCCTGCTCAAATACTTCTTTGATGTGGGTCCTTGAGATTTCAAACACTCCTTAACTCAGTTTTCTTATCTATAAAATGGGACTGATAATAGTTTGTGGGGAGTTTGTGAGGATTAATAAGTTAGATACATGAAGAACTTGGAAGGAAAGCTATAACAAGCCTAGACAGCATATTAAAAAGCAGAGACATCTCTTTGCCTACAAAGGTCCATACAGTCAAGGCTATGGTTTTTCCAGTTGTCATGTATGAATATGAAACTTGGCCTGTAAAGAAGGCTGAGTGTTGAAGAATTGATGCTTTCAAATTGTGGTGCTGGAGAAGACTTGAGAGTCCCTTGGACAAGGAGATAAAACCTGTCAACCCTAAAGGAAATCAACCCTGAATATTCATTGGAAGGACTGATGCTGAGGCTAAAACTCCAATACTTTGATGCGGAGAGCCCCTCATTGGAAAAGACCATGATGCCGGAAAAGATTGAAGGCAAAAGGAGAAGCGGATGGCAGAGGATAAGATGGTTGGATAGCATCATTGACTCAGTGGACATGAATCTGAGCAAACTCCGGAAGATACTGAAGGACAGCAAAGCCTGGCGTACTGCAGTCCATGAGGTTGCAAAGGGTCAGACATGACTTAGCAGCTGAACAGCAACAGCAACAGGACTTGATACATCATAAATATTCAATTAATGAATAGCTAATATTATTTGCAGACAAGGTTTCAGTGGCTTGGATTTAAAGGACTTAAGACCAGAGAAAGAACTCACATATTAAAGGTAGATTTTCTCGTGAATTTATTATGATTTGGAATATCTCTGCAATAGATATTCAAAACCTCCCAATCTATGTTCTCCTAGGAAACTGATAGGGAGTAAAGATAAATGCAGCGAGTATTACTGTCCATCTCTTATAAATTCTTATGGACTGAGGCATGAGAATAAAGTTTTGGTTCAGATTAATCCGCATGTAGTGATTATGGCTCTTAATTAGCTCAGTGTTTCAGTATTTTCCTCCTTTTGCAAAGCTGTGACCTTCTAAGTAAAGCCTCATCCAGCCCTCATGGCCACGGGAATCACTACTGAAGAGGAGGGAAATGCCATTAAGTGAAATTTCAAAATTCTTCTTAAAGTTATCCTCTTGGTTTTTGAGAAAAGGTGTTTTTATTAGAAAATTTAGAGGCAATTTATCAAATACTTCTTAAAAATATCTTAAAGGTGGCAATATTCCCCAGGGTGTTCTGATGTGCCTATTAAAATTTCAGTGATTCCTACATATTGAAGAAATTGACAAATGCCCCTAAATTTGAGTTTTAATTACTCACAGTGTCAATCAAAGACTGATGCTAAAACTCCAATACTTTGGCCACCTGATGTGAAGAGCTGACTCATTGGAAAAGACCCTGATGCTGGGAAAGATTGAAGGCAAGAGGAGAAGGGGGCGACAGAGGATGAAATGGTTGGATGGTATCACCGACTTAATGGACATGAGTTTGAGCAAGCTCTGGGAGATGGTGAAGGACAGGGAAGCCTGGCGTGCTGCAGTCCATAGGGTCACAAAGAGTCAGACATGACTTAACAACTGAACAACAACAGTGTCAATCAATCAAAGAAGCTAGGACCTCTTATAAGGGTGATCACGGACACACTTTCCTTTGGCACCTCCAGTGCGTTGACCTGTAATATTTTGGGTGCAGGCTTATACCGCATGTGTAACGATCCCCTTGGAATCTCTTGTGGTGTGGTTCCTGCTTTAGTATTTTTCTTCATCTTATACACCTTATTATTTGCAAGTATTTCTAGGACACACTCTCATCCTTAATTATGGAAAGAACAATCCAAGGGGGAAGGCCTGAATTTCTGCTCCGTGTGCATGTGGTTTTTCCCTGTTTTCCCAGAGGAGTGTATATTCCTGGAGTGGAGGATGACACTGGGTTTTTTCCCCCCAGGCAAGAGGAGACTTGTTTTCTAGGTGTGCCTGAGGCTAAAGAACATGAACAATTCTCGTCTACTGGTAGAAAATCTCCATTGCTAAGTAGAGTAGCAGCTACAGCTATTACCTCTTGGGCTATTACCAGGAATAAACAATTAGGTTGCATCATATAAAATTTTGACAGATTTCGATTTACAAAAATTTTCATGTGGTTCAACCTAATACATTGCTGTATATGTGCATGTGCAGGCTGAGAGATTGTTTTGCTTCAGGTTTGTCCTCAAACAGATCCTTGATAGTGACCCACAACCATTATTGCATCCTGGTGTCCTCCCCCTGCAGAGAGCTGATGATGGGATTCAAACAAAGGCTGATGATACTTTGACCTACATAATCGTGGTAGAGAAAACCCACTTAAGATGGCATATGGTAAATATAGTGGACTTTGGAATAGACTGTGTTCAACTCATTATTCTATTCTTATGAGCAAGTAATTTTACCTTTCTGAGTCTGTTTGCTTATCTATAAAATGGAAAGACAATAATAGAATGAAATGAGACAATACACATGGAGAAAAACCAGCCCAAGGCTTGTGGTGTATTTGGTATTTAATGTGTGTCCTTGACCTTCAATTTCTCCTTTGAGAATGGAGTCAGTGCTGACTCCTGTGTTGAAAAAGGGATCTTGCATGAACTGTCCTTGGAGAGAGCAAGGACAGCTTCTCTGTCTTTCTGAAGGTCTTTGCCCACATTGCCACATAGAGATGGCCTGTGTAAATGTGCTTCTCTCAGCCACTCAGGTTTTTCTGACTCCCTTGGGAAAAACAGGTGGCCTATATTTAGAATAGCTTCAGCTGTTAAGCATTTGAGTGAATGCCTACCAAGTGTTAATCAGAAAGTGTTTTAAGCATTGGTTCTATGTAAAGATATTGTTTCAGACATTATTCTAAATATCTGGAGGATCTTTTTAGATTGGTTTGAAGGAGGAGGATATAAATAGAAGTATATGAATGTATATCTCAAAGCAAGGCTTTTTCGAGGGAATTCAATTGTTGCAAAATATACATGATAATATATAGAAATAATTTCAGTAAAGAAGTCATAACAGGTTTCACCTTCAATATTTAACGGTCCAAAAGGAATGTCATGTCAGACATTCATAGAGTTCACTGCATAAAGAAGAAGTTCTGATTTCTTATTCTTATATTCCGAGGCATCTGTGAGTTGGCCCTAACCTACATTTTTGGCCTAATCTTCCTTGCTCCCCTATATCCCAGGCTGAATTGTGTTCTCTCAAAATTTGTATTTTGAAGTCCTAATCCACTTCAGAATGTGATTAGAATGAAACTGTGCTTGGAGATAAATTCCTTATAGAGGTGATGAAGTTAAGGTCTTTAGGATTGTCCCTCATCCAATCTGACTGGTGTCCAAAGAGCAAATTTGGATATACAAAGAGACACCAGGGTTGGAAGGAATGATGCTAAAGCTGAAACTCCAATACTTTGGCCACCTCATGAGAAGAGTTGACTCATTGGAAAAGACTCTGATGCTAGGAGGGGTTGGGGGCAGGAGGAGAAGGGGACGACAGAGGATGAGATGGCTGGATGGCATCATGGACCTGATGGACGTGAGTCTGAGTGAACTCCGGGAGATGGTGATGAACAGGGAGGCCTGGTGTGCTGCAATACATGGGGTCGCAAAGGGTTGGACACGACTGAGAGACTGAACTGAACTGAACCAGGGTTGTGGTGCAAAAAGTAAAGACCACATGAAGACACAGCAGGAAGATTTTTGTCTGTAGAGCTGATCTTGGACTTCCAGCCTCCAGACTGTGAGAAACAATTTTCTGTTGTTGAAAGTATCCAGTCAGCAGTGTTCTGTTACGGCAGCTTGAGCAGATGATACACCAGATTAACTAGACTACTCACCAGATCTCATATACCAGAATTTCCTTTCTCTGTGATTTCACCATTACCTACTCTCTTAGCCCATTTGGTCTGTTATAAAGGAATACTATAGAGTCAGTGGCTTGTAAACAACAGAATTTTCTGGTTCACACATGGCCGTTTTTCATACTGTGTCTTCACAGGGCAAAAGGGCCAAGGGAGCCCTTTGGGCTTACTTTTGTAAGGGCACTAATATCTTGATGAGGGTTCTACACTCATGATCTAATAACCTTTTAAAGGACTTACCACCCAATATCACATCAGGGGTTAATTTTCAAAACATGAATTTTGGGGGAACACAAGCATTCAGTCTACAGCATTTACCATAAAATGCTGTGAGTAAATGGGTAGGTAATTTACCCTAAATAGGTAAGTAAGTTACCCATTTACTTACCCTAAGATTCCTCTTCCTATATCTCTAGCTAGGAATTCCCCCCTCCAATGCTTCATATATTCCTCAGATACAATTTTTCTCTATGCACATTTACTCCTCCAAGGTGGAAAAGATCTTCCTCTCAATTCCATTCATGCATGTATATTTTATAATTTTAAATCATATTATTCTGGAAAATAAAGACCAGAATTTCCAGAACTTGCTGGAGTCAAAAAAAATCAAGAGACCATGGGACCACTGAGGTAATTTTGGCTTTTTATTAGGATGAAAGAGGCTTATGCCTGACTTTAGACTGAGAAAACAATTCCAGTAAAGAAATAAAGGTTGAAAAATTAAAAGAAAAAAATATGTATTGTTGGAACCGTTATTATTTTTTAAATTTAATTTTTGGTTGCACTGCATCTTCGTTGCTGCCTGCCAGCTTTCTCTAATTATGGCAAATGAAGGCTACGCTTCATTGAGGTGTGTGCATTCTCGTTGCAATGGCTTCTGTGTTGTGGAGCACAGGCTTTACGCACACAGGCTCAGGAGTTGTGGCTCTTGGGCTCTAGAGCACAGGCTCAGGAGTTGTGGCACATGGGCTTAGTTGTTCTGTGGCATGTGGAATCTTTCTGGACCAGGGATTGAACCTATGTCCCCTCCATCGGCAGGCAGATTCTTATCCACTGCGCCACTAGGGAAGTCTTGGAACCAGTTATAAAAGATGACAGAGGAGATGCTCAAAGAACAGAGGGAAGAGTTGACATTGAAAGGAGGGCCAGCTCATGTTCCGAGACTGGAAGAGGGATATGAGAAAGAGAATTGTTTTGCTACTTTCATAGTTTATTTCAAAAAGCCTTGAGTTTATAAGCTCTTGAGCCATAATTCCTTCACCCATTATGCTGGATCTGTGACATCAGTGGCTTTTATATTTCATTCAGCCTTAGTGTTTCTATGTCTACAATGGGTAAAATTATTACTGTCATCAAACAATTAAATGGGTCACACACATAAAGTACTTAGCACAAAACCTAACCAAAGTGATCATCAATAAAAATAAATCTTATTACTGTTGTCAATGCCTAACCATCAGGGATATGCCTGTAGTAGAACAAACTGGATTGATTGTTTCTTGGAGGAAGAAGACACTCTCATGGGGAACCATGGATCAGTTCAGAAAAAGAATGCTAGAAAGGATTGATTATAAAATATGGGCTTGTATTATGTTCTTTTGGAAAGTATTAAAGGACTTTTCTCTGGATTGGATGCTGTCAGGAAGTGAGTGTGTTTCATCAGTGAAGTTGCTCAGTCGTGTCTGACTGTTTGTGACTCCATAAACTGTAACCTGCCGGGATCCTCTGTCCATGGGATTTTCCAGGCAAGAATACTGGATTGTGTTGCCATTTCATTCTCCAGGGGATCTTCCCAACCCAGGAACTGAACCCAGGTCTCCCGCGCTGAAAGTAGACTTTTTACCATCTGAGCAGCCAGCAGGCAAGCCCCAGGAGTGTGATTGAGTATCTTCAAAACTTTTATGCAAGACTAAAGTTTTCATTGGTAAAGGAGTAGCTACTGCTTATATTAACTAAAAGAGGGGGACATTTGATTTACTACATTTTTGTGGCTTAAATAGAGTGGTTATTTGTCTTGATCCATCCTGTTAGGGAAGTTAAAGTAGTCCTGTTCAGTCTTCAGGAACAAGAAAGCAGAGGAGGCCTCTGATCTTGCTTCTGCCTGGCCTGGACACTACCCTGACCATGTGCCTGCTCCAAGTGCATCTATGGCTACCAGTAAGTCCAGGCGAACTGTAGATAAGACAGGGAGTGGGTCTTGAGGTTGTTGAGCCCTTGGAAGTCTGGCCAACCAAGCCCAGTGTTTAGCAACATCCTAGGACTGGCAAGATAAAGAGCACTGTTAAAAATATTAACCTAAAACCAGAGCTGCAGTTTTCCCACAAATTTCTGATGGTATCAGTTTTCAGCCTGGGATGGTAAGCGGGAACTCCCCAAAATGCAATTATGAAGTCTCACCCACAGAGCAGACGTGCTGCCTGGGACTGTTGCCTGATTGGGACACCAGATTGCTGTTACATGGGACTTCCCAGCATTATCTGTAGTCTGGATACTAGCCAGCCCCTATTAGGTGATGTATCTTCTGTTCTGTTTCTCTTTCCTGTTAATGATTATTTATTGAAAGTAAGAGAGTTAATTCTCTATTAGATATTGGTTCTCTTTTCTTTTAATGATTGTATATTGAAAATAAATTAGATAATTCTCTATTAGATATTGGAATTGTTTATTTGTGTATGAGTGATTTGTTTTGTTAACGAATCCTTGGAACCTGAAGCAAAAGTTAAAACTTTCAGCAAGGAGAGGGTGCAGAGAAAAGGGAACTCTCTTACACTGTTGGTGGGAATGCAAACTAGTACAGCCGCTATGGAGAACAGTGCAGAGATTCCTTAAAAAACTGCAAACAGAGCTGTCATATAACCCAGCAATCCCACTGCTGGGCATACACACCAAGGAAACCAGGATTGAAAGAGACATGTGTACCCCAATGTTCATCGCAGTGCTGTTTACAATAGCCAGGACATGGAAGCAACCTAGATGTCCATCGGCAGACAAAAGATAAGAAAGCTGTGGTACATATACACAATGGAATATTACTCAGCTATTAAAAATAATGCATTTGAATCAGTTCTAATGAGGTGGATGAAACTGGAGCCTATTATACAGAGTGAAGTAGGTCAGGAAGAAAACACCAATACAGTATATTAATGCATATATATGGAATTTAGAAATATGGTAGTGATGACCTTATATGCAAGACAGCAAAAGGGTCACAGATATAAAGAACAGACTTTTGGACTCTGTGGGAGAAGGCGAGTTGGGATGATTTGAGAGAATAGCATTGAAACATGTATATTACCATATGCGAAATAGATCATCAGCCCAGATTTGATGGATGAGACAGGGCGCTCATGGCTGGTGCTCTGGGATGATCCTGAGGAATGGGATAGGGAGGGAGGGTCAGGATGAGGAACACATGTACACTCATGGCTGATTCATGTCAGTGAATGGCAAAAACTACTACAATATTATAAAGTAATTAGCCTCCAATTAAAGTTAAAAAAAAAAAAAAGAATCTGCCTGCCAATGCAGGAGATGCAGGTTCAATACCTGGGTTGGAAGATCCCTTGGAGAAGAAAATGACAACCCACTCCAGCATTCTGGATAATCTTACGGACAGAAGAATCTGGTGGGCTATAATCCATGAGGTTACAAAAGAGTCAGATATGACTTAGTGACTAAACAATTAAGGCTCCAGCATTTGAACTTCTTGTAACATCATCAAGTAAGTAAATTACAGTTGCTTATTATGCTCCTCTCTCTCTCTCTTTCTTCTATCTTGTATTCATCAAAATATAGTCACATGTGTAAGTTAAAAAAAAAATATATATATATATAAAATTCCTGTTACCAAAAAAAAAAAAAAAAAAAAAAATCTTTCGGCAAAACACATCCTGAGCACAGAATGGCCTTTTCCAATGTTGATGTTCTGTGAAGCTGTTTATGAGAACACCAAGGCCTGGCTGTGAGTATCAGGCAGTAGCAACACCAAGACCTTGCTGATCAGTGCCCAACGACCTTGTTTCCTATAGGGCATCTGCAGAGAATGAGGTGCTTAGAGACTGAGATGGATGTTGATGATCTTTTTTTGATAATCCCTGAAGAGAGTCACAAAGGGATGATGGGCAACACTGAAAGTCAAGGTCAGAGGCCACGGATTTGCTGTCATCATTTTCTTTGTGCTTGTGTGATTCTCATCCTTGGCGCTTGGCCACCCAGCACAGGTATGAAGAAGGGACATTCCGACACTGGCCCTGGCCTGGGGTTTTCAGAGAGACCAGGATAAAAGAACAGGAGTTCAAACTTGACAGTGAAGGTGAGAAGAATTCCGTTGGTTTGCTGTGAGATATGGGCAATGCAATGAATAACGACAGACAATGAAGGAATTAACCACCAAGAGAAAGGGGAAACTGAAAGTCATTTAGAGGACTTTCTGAGTAGGAATTCTTCTGGGTTGTGAGACGGTCTTTGGCTGGAAAGAATCCAGGACATTGGAAATGAAGGGGTTTGGAAACACAAAAGCTGAAAGCCTGCAATGCAAAAGAAACTAAGCAAATAGACTTTAAAGTCTCCCTGGGCCATTTTGGATTTGTCAGAACTTCTGCCTCTTTCAAGACAGGATGTAGGCACAGTGACAAGTATCCTGCCACCATGACCCTCACCTTTCCCTCATCTGATAGAGGATATTCTCGCATATCCCATTTTAGAATCTGTTCCGCTTCACGTGAAGATGCTACCTTTTGGCACTGCCTCCGTGTTGGGGTTTGCAGCATGGTTTCTGAAGCAGCTCTGTCATTGCCCTGTGTTTCAGATATTTTTATGTTGGACAACTTTATTTTTGCCTCTTCTCCCTAGGGCTCTAATACAAGTTCAAGGACGGGGAAAATCTAGTAAGCACATACTCACAGTTTTTACAAAACCCTGTCTCCTCTATCAGAAACAAACTGTCTTTGGAATAAACCTTAAAGCCCTTGGAAAGCTGACTCTTAGGACCTTAGTCATGCCTGGAATGATTTGCAACCTCAGGAGAGCATCTCACGGCCTCTCAAATTGGTTCCACTTTCAAAAGAAGGTTTCTTTTCAACTCTGAGCTTCTCCAGAATGTGGTGTAGTGAATGTGTTAGTTGCTTAATTGTGTCTGAGTGTTTGCAACGCCATGGACTTTGTATCCCACCAGGCTGCTCTGTCGGGATTCTCCAGGCAAGAATATTGGAGTGGGTTGCCATTCCCTTCTCCAGGGGATCTTCCTGACCCAGAGACTGAACCTGGGTCTCCTGCATTGCAGGCAGATTCTTTATGGTCTGAGCCACCAGGGAAGCCCTGGTATGGTAGATTGCTCTAAATAGCTTATGATTGATTGATATTGAGCCATGAAATTAAAAGATGCTTACTCCTTGGAAGGAAAGTTATGATCAATCTAAACAGCATATTAAAAAGCAGAGACATTACCTTGTCAACAAAGGTCCATCTAGTCAAGGCTATGGTTTTTCCAGTGGTCATGTATGGATGTGAGAGTTGGACTATAAGGAAAGCTGAGCTTCGAAGAATTGATGCTTTTGAACTGCGGGGTTGGAGAAGACTCTTGAGAGTCCCTTGGACTGCAAGGAGATCCAACCAGTCTATCCTAAAGGAGATCAGTCCTGGATGTTCATTGGAAGGACTGATGGTGAAGCTGAAACTCCAATACTTTTGCTACCTGATGTGAAGAACTGACTCATTTGAAAAGACCTTGATGCTGGGAAAGATTGAGGGCAGGAGGAGAAGGGGANCTAAAGGAGATCAGTCCTGGATGTTCATTGGAAGGACTGATGGTGAAGCTGAAACTCCAATACTTTTGCTACCTGATGTGAAGAACTGACTCATTTGAAAAGACCTTGATGCTGGGAAAGATTGAGGGCAGGAGGAGAAGGGGAAGACAGAGGATGAGATGGTTGGATGGCTTCACCGACTCAATGGACATGAGTTTGGGTAGACTCTGGGAGTTGGTGATAGACAGGGAGACCTGGCTTGTCACAGTTCATGGGGTCGCAAAGAGTTGGACATGGCTGAGTGACTGAACTGAACTGAACTGATTGATTAATAGAGTGAATGAAGACTGCTGTGGCTAATTACCTTAATGCTGATTTTCAAATGATGCTTTGTGGGACATTAACTGTTCTTTAGAGGAGGAAGTAAGGGGCTGAGCACACAGAACTGTGTCCTCTGCATATTTCTTTAACCAGAGGAGCTTTGTTAAAAAACAGGATCACACAAAGAACAGACTTATGGTTGCAAAAGGGGAAGCCAGAGGAGGTAGGGAAGGTTTGAGAGTTTGGGATTAGTATTGTATATAGGATAGGTAAACAACAAGGTCTTACTATATAACACAAGGAATTATATTTAGTACCTGTAATAAACCTTAATGGAGAAGGAAATGGCAACTCACTCCAGTATTCTTGCCTGGAGAATTCCATGGACAGAGGAACCCGGTGGGCTACAGTCCATGGAGTTGCAAGAGTTAGACACAACTTAGCTACTAAATCATCATCATCAATAAACCATAAAGTAAAATAATTTTATAAAACACTTTCTTTCTGATTTTCACCTACAAGTAAAGTATATTTGGGGAAGTGAAGTGAAGTGAAAGTCATTCAGTTATGTCCAACTCTTTATGACCCCATGGACTGTACAGTCCATGGAATTCTCCAGGCCAGAATACTAGAGTGAGTAGCTGTTCTCTTCTCCAGGGGATCTTCCCAACCCAGGAATCGATCCAGGGTCTTCTGCATTGCAGGAGGATTCTTTACCAACTGAGCTATCAGGGAAGCATTTGGAGAAAGGTTTTATAATCTCTAAGGGAGAGAGAGAGATCATCAGGTGAAGAATATAGTTCTGCATTTAATCATGAAAGACTGGTCATGATCTATTGTTTTAAACTCATGTTGATCTAATGGTTTTGAACTGTGGTGTTGGAGAAGACTCTTGAGAGTCCCTTGGACTGCAAGGAGATCCAACCAATCCATTCTGAAGGAGATCAGCCCTGGGATTTCTTTGGAAGGAATGATGCTNTGGACTGTGAAGAAGGCTGAGCGCCGAAGAACTGATGCTTTTGAACTGTGGTGTTGGAGAAGACTCTTGAGAGTCCCTTGGACTGCAAGGAGATCCAACCAATCCATTCTGAAGGAGATCAGCCCTGGGATTTCTTTGGAAGGAATGATGCTAAAGCTGAAACTCCAGTACTTTGGCCAGCTTATGTGAAGAGTTGACTCATTGGAAAAGACTCTGATGCTGGGAGGGATTGGGGGCAGGAGGAGAAGGGGACGACAGAGGATGAGATGGCTGGATGGCATCACTGACTCGATGGATGTGAGTCTGAGTGAACTCTGGGAGTTGGTGATGGACAGGGAGGCCTGGCGTGCGGCGATTCATGGGGTCGTAAAGAGTCGGACACAACTGAGTGAACTGACTGAATTGAACTGATCTATTTGCTTACATGATTTCTTTGTCTAGTTCAACTGATCTAATATGCCATACAGCTGATCTCAGTATCCCACTTCCAATCTTTATATTTTTGCTTCCCCAATCTCAAACCTTGAAAATCAGCTCATTTCACAACTTCCTTAATCTCCATGCGGGGATGTGCTTGTTCCTTGTGTGGAATTTCACAGTATTTACTGAGTTTCATGGTCCACTCTTTATGTTGCATGTTTGTTTCCTCACCATATTATTAATTCATTCAAGTGTCCATTGATGCCTGTTATGCACCAAACATGTTGTCACGTCCAGTTCAGTTCAGTCCAGTCACTCAGTTGTGTCCAACTCTTTGTGACCCCATGGATTGCAGCACGCCAGGCTTCCCTGTCCATCACCAACTCCTGGAGCTTGCTCAAACTCATGCCCATCGAGTCAGGGATGCCATCCAACCATCTCATCCTTTGTTGTCCCCTTCTCCTCTTGCCTTCAGTTTTTCCCAGCATCAGGGTCTTTTCCAATGAGTCAGTTCTTCACATCAGGCAGCCAAAATACTGGAGTTTTATATGTCAGGCACTGAGATTCATAATGAATAACATGGATACCTCTGCCTTCAGAACATACAGTTTAACTGGACTTGAGGAGTGTATTTGATTTCCAAGGAGGCTCAGTGGTAAAGAATCCACTTGTCAATGCAGGAGACACAAGAGATGTAGATTTGATCCCTCGGTTGGGAAGATCCCCTGGAGGAGTAAATGGCAACCCACTCCAGTATTCTTGCAAAGAGTTGGGCATGACTGAGCTACCAAGCACTCACAAACATGAGGACCATATCAGTCAAAGTTCAACCAGAGAAACAGAATCAGCAGGAGGTACATTGTGAGATTTACTACAAGGAATTGGCCTATATGACTGTGGTGAATCTGAAATCCTCAGGACAGGCTATCAGGATGATCAGGGTGAAATGCTCAGGCACAAGCTGAAGCTGCTGTTCACAAGTAAAATTCTCCTTCTTCTGGCAGCAGCAGTTCTGATCTTAGGGACTTTAACTGATTGAATCAGGCACATTCGATTATTTAGCAAATGATTCCATACTTAATGTCAGTTGATTACACCTGTAATTCCCACTACAAAGTACCTTCACAGCAACTGTTATGTAATGTAGATTCAATAACTGGGGACTGTAGCCCAGTCAAGCTGACACATAAAACTGACCATCACAGGAAAGAACACTAAACAAATCACACAAAAATATCACAATAAGATTCAGGAAAGAGGAGAAAATATTTCTATATTCTTTTGTCTAGTTGGAAGCTTAGAGATAAATTTAATGTTTAAAGACTGAACTTTAAGAATTTAATGCAACTATTGAATTAATTGAATGTCAAACTAGGTATCTTTGAAAAATAATAGTGACTTGACCCTTTTCTGGACCAATTAAATCAAAACTTCTGGAGATTAGTGCCCTGGAACTTGTGCTTTGAAAATGTTCTGCCAGGCAGGTCTAATATGCAGCTAGAGTTAAGAACAACTGCTCTAAAGAGATTGGACTTTTTTAGTTGTCCTGGTTTATATGTGTTCTGATATTGAAATGATCTTTTCATTGTCTTCAGCTCAGCTCAGCTGCTCAGTCATGTCTGATTTATTGTAACCCCATGGACTGCAGCATGCCAGGCTTCCCTGCCCATCACCAACTCCTGGAAGTTACTCAAATTCATGTTCATCAAGTCAGTGATGCCATCCAACCATCTGATCCTCTGTCATCCCCTTCTCCTCCTGCCTTCAGTCTTTCCCAGCATCAGGGTCTTTTCNAGATCATTCTGTTGTTTTTGAGATTGCATCCACGTATTGCATTTTGGACTCTTTTGTTGACTATGATGGCCACTCCATTTCTTCTAAGGGATTCTTGCCCACAGTAGTAGATATAATGGTCATCTGAGTTAAATTCACCCATTCCAGTCCATTTGAGTTTGCTGATTCCCAGAATGTCAATGTTCACTCGTGCCATCTCCTTCTGACCATCTTAGAAACTAAAAATATGTAAATTAGAAAGAAATAATTATTTTCGTTTTAAAAATGGGTTCTTCTTAAAGCCACTGAAATGCTTGAAGTCTCCTTCCTGGACAGTGAGTCTAATGAAGGCAAGTAAGTGGTTCAAACAGTAAAGAATCTGCAGGTAATGCAGGAGACCCAGGTTCAATTCCTGGGTTTGGGAAGATCCCCTGGATAAGGGCCTGGCTACCCACTCCAGTATTCTTGCCTGAAGAACTCCATGGACAGAGGAGCCTGGTAGGTTACAGTCCATGATGTTGCAAAGAGTGGGACATGACTGAGTGACTAACATGTTCACTTTTCACTATTAATTAGAATTGATACCAATGTGCTCCAATTAAATAAAACCCCTAACTTCTCAGGAAGTTAAAAAAGAGATTTATTTGTCACTTATTAAGGTCTGCCATGAGTCTAGGTGACTCTCCAGGGCAGCTGTTCCCTCTGGGTGGCTCATTAATAAGATCTAGTCGATTTGGTTTCATATTTCTGCATGGAACCCAATAACTGGCTTATAGTAAGGACTTGTTAAATATTCTGAGAATTCACATACCACACTTTCTTTGTTCTTTGATATGTAAGTGTATGTGTGTGTGTGTGTGTGTGTGTAATGGATTGAATCCTTCTGTGTGGAGAGGTGTTTCTCAGCTCATTAGCTCTGCAAGTCTCACCACTCCACAGATTCGCAACTTCCTATCTGTTGCCCTGAGACATTTGTGATCCCAACCACAATGATAGCACCAGTAAAGGAAAGTTCCCTTGATACCAGAGACTACCACTGACCCTCACCTCCTCAGACCCCAAAAAGACAAAGAGAAATTTCAGATATTACCCAGTTAAAGAAGTCTGTTTGCAATGAACCTGGCTCAACTCTGGGGGGAATCAGTAATGCAGTTCCCTGGTCAGGTTAATCTCACTATCCTGCCCTGTCCCCAGCACTTCCCCAGTCTTCACAGCTCTGAAGAATGGAGGCTTCCCTGGGAAAGAGAAGCTAGACCTGAGGTTAAGTCTTTTCTAGACCTGCAAGCTTCTGCATGTCTCAGACCCAGTTGTGTGAGATGTCACTTAATAGAATGTTTTGGGGACATCCCTGGTCCCCATTGACTAAGACTTTGTGCTCCCAATGTGGGGGGCCCAGGTTGGTCCCTGGCTATGGAACTAGATCTTATATGCCATAACTAAAAACCCTGCGTGCCGCAACTCAGAGCTGGTGCAGCCAAATAAATAAATAAATATTTTAAAAAGTAGTCACCATGTTTTCATTTCAGGATGAGCTCTGGGAATGCTGGTGTTGAAGATATATGTGTACTCAACTGAGTATCTGTTACAAAAGACAATTTTCTTAAGCTTACATGAATGATTTCCAATATTAAAAAAGCAATCTTCTTTAATTTCAGTTTCATTAATTGAGGGCATTTTCAGAGGGTAATTTGAAAATGTATTTTTCAGGTTTTAAAATAGATCCCAATTTTAAACTTACCATGCTGATGCTGTATAATTATTTTTTAGGGCTGCCCAGTGAGCACCAGCATGTGGTACTGGGGAGGTAAATAAAAGCACTCTTGTTCCAGGAAGATCTGTTTTGTGAATTATGCTTTCACAAGTTATTATGAATAAATATGTCTGAACAAGTTAGAGTGGGGATATAGAAGACAATTATATTTATATTTTGGCCTTTATAAAAAAGTAAAACTTTTCGATCAATTATGCTTACCACTTTGCCATCAAAAAGAATCTGAGAATGACCTACTTTGAGGATATGCAAGGATTATCTTTTCCCTTGGTTATTAAATAAGAAAAAAATTATTAGTCAATTATTCCAAGTCTGTTTGCCTCAGCTTTGAAATGGTGTGACTGAATAAGTCATTGCTCTTGGCCTGGTACATCGGTTTTCTAAAACTGGAGTGAGGAGTAGAGAACTTAATCTCCAGTTGCTTTGAATTCTTATACAATAGTGTTGTTGATTTTCTGAGCCTCTCGTGCAAATATTCCATATTTTCTAGCATCACAATCCTAACAGGATAAAGCTGTATTTGGGATGCGAATATATTTTTAAGTTATTGGTAATAAGGGAAGGTAAAATAAAGATATGTATGTTTGTTTTTAAGTATCTAATATGTGGCAAGTAATTTGTAAAGCCTGTTGCTTTTCATCTTCACAGACTCCCTAAATTTAAAAAGGTAAGTAACTGGCCCCAAACAACCCTGCTTGGGATGACAGCAGAGATTTGAACCCAAAAACATCTGCTTAAAAATCTCACACGTTTTCCAATACACCATACTGCCTAAACTAGTTAAGAATTACCCCCTTATTAGAAGAAAATTACCTATTTGGCTGTGCTGGGTCTTAATTGCAGAACTTTAGCTGCAGCCTGAGGACCTTAAGTTGCTACATGTAGCATCTACTTTCTTAATGAAGGATTGAACCGAGCCCCTGCATTGGAAGTGCAGAGTCTTAGCCACTGGACAAGGAAGTCCCTATCCCTTAGTTTTGAAATTTAATATATATGGCCCCTGCTGCTGCTGCTGCTGCTGCTAAGTCGCTTCAGTCATATTCGACTCTGTGCGACCCCACAGACGGCAGCCCATTGGGCTCCGCCATCCCTGGGATTCCCCAGGCAAGAACACTGGAGTGGGTTGCCATTTCCTTCTTCAATGCATGAAAAGTGAAAGTGAAGTCGCTCAGTCGTGTCTGACTCAGCGACCCCATGGACTGCAGCCTACCAGCCTCCTCCATCCATGGGAGTTTCCAGGCAAGAGTACTGGAGTGGGATGCCATTGCCTTCTCTGAACATTCATAGTAATTAGTTGTAAATAATAGTATCACCAACTCAGTGGCTATGAATTTGTAAAGCCACTATCAGGAGATAGTGGAGGACAGAGGAGCCTGGTGTGCTGCAGTCCATGGGATAGCAAAGAGTCGTACAAAACTCAGAGACTAAACAACAACAAGCAGTAGTCATTTAAACTCCACTGCATTTTTATATTCATTTGTACCCTGAATGACTCCCATTTAAAAGCTATCCTAATAATTTCTAGGAGTTCCTGTAAGTGTTTCTTGCCAGCTGAATTAACTCACAGTGTTTTGTTCTGGACTGCCTTGAATATGCCCTTGAACTTGAGAGGAACCATCCACTGTGCACATCTGCCTGTTTGTGTTAAGTCCCATCAGTTGTGTCAGACTCTGTGACCCTACGGACTGTAGCCTGCCAGGCTCCTCTGTCCATGGGATACTCCAGGTGAGACTACTGGATCGGGTTGCCATGCCCTCCTTGCAAATCTGCCTAGTGGGTACCAATTAGTGAGGACAAGTCACAGGTTGGCTTCCCCCAATTTCCCAAGCTGCCAGACCTAATGATGATAAACAACCTTCTGCTTACACCCCCTATGCCTCACATAGTTCCCTGTGAAAACACTTCCTTCAACTTTTATCTGCAGACTCACCTATCACAGGGCATAGGGGCAGATGTCATATTACTCTCTTTTTCTCAGTCTAACTCATAAACTTCTCATTTCTTGCAGATTATCTTTACTGAAATAAGAGTACTGCTGAGAGGCCCACTTAGCAGGTACTGTCATACATGCCCCAATTTCTCCAATATTTATATATGTAATATATTACAAGGAAAGGTTCAAACATGTTTGATTTTGAGCAGCATATTATTTTAAAAAATATACTTGAGATATTTTATCATGACTTTTAATCTTCCAACTCCCACTCAATATTCCTAGCCAGCTTTACACATGTATCTTTTTTTTTTTTAATTCAAATGTTAACATTTCCATCATCTGGGAGCTTATTAAAATGCAGACTTCTAGTTCTCACCCTAGACCTACTGAATCAGAATCTTCATTTCTGTTGACAATATCACCATTTAACAAGGTACCAGGTGAACTCTGTGTGTCTTAAAATTTGAGAACACTGGTCTCTGTTACTCTGCCATTCCCTGAATTTAGGCAATGGTGAGTTGGGTAGTTTAGGCCACACTATCACTGACATAAATAAATAAAAAGGTCAGGATAAAATACAAAGCAGCAGTCTGGACTGAAAGATGTCAGGCAGAGCAGGAAAAAAATTCTCACTCATGGAAGGTTCACTATCATATGCCTAAAATTATTTATACAATAGTTTTCCAAACAATATACATAGGTTGCTATCAAAAATATCAGATATATAAGGAACCAGGATGACATGAATGAGAACCAACAGAACAGTGAACAAGCCCAACGTGACTTCAGATCTAGGAAGAGGAGTAGGGTGAATCTTCCTGTTACTTTGCTTATAACAAGCAACCAAGTGGCACAACACGTTTTTACTGTGCTATAAAATCCTGTGGATTAGGAATTTAGACAATACGCAGCAGAGATGATCTGCCCCTGCTCCACGGCACGTGGTTCTTGGTCTGGGTGACCTGAAGGCTACACTCACTGAGGTTGACAGCAGGGTGCCTGCACTTGGTCTGACCACCCTGGTAATTTTTGACTAGTTTGATTTTTTATTTGACAGCTGGATTCTCTCATAGTGAGTACTCAAGAGCACCAGGCAGAAACTCCTTGTCGTTTAATTATCTAGCCTTACCAATGACATGGCATTGCTTTTACTAAGCACTTCTTGCATGAAAATGTCAGCTCCATGCTCAGATTCAAGTACAGGACATAGACACTGTCCAGTGGCTGTTTTGGAAAAAAAAAAAATTACTTTATCAAATGACAAAAAGCTGGACATAAACTATGGACAACTCTTCTTAGAGTCATGAATTATGGCATTTACTTAAACAAAATTGGTCTGATATGGCCTTCAAGGTGCTTTATTGGGCATCTATCATCATTGACTTAAAGGCTACTGCTTACCAGAAAAGAGATGCCCAGGCCTAAGAACATCTTGTTCCACAGAAAGATATCACGGGAATTCTTTAGAGACGTATTTAATGAATTTCTTGACCACTGGGCTTCTATAACAATTAAACTGTTTCTAAAAGATTGTCAGAATGATCCTGCCATGTNGAACACTGGAGTGGGTTGCCATTTCCTTCTTCAATGCATGAAAAGTGAAAGTGAAGTCGCTCAGTCGTGTCTGACTCAGCGACCCCATGGACTGCAGCCTACCAGCCTCCTCCATCCATGGGAGTTTCCAGGCAAGAGTACTGGAGTGGGATGCCATTGCCTTCTCTGAACATTCATAGTAATTAGTTGTAAATAATAGTATCACCAACTCAGTGGCTATGAATTTGTAAAGCCACTATCAGGAGATAGTGGAGGACAGAGGAGCCTGGTGTGCTGCAGTCCATGGGATAGCAAAGAGTCGTACAAAACTCAGAGACTAAACAACAACAAGCAGTAGTCATTTAAACTCCACTGCATTTTTATATTCATTTGTACCCTGAATGACTCCCATTTAAAAGCTATCCTAATAATTTCTAGGAGTTCCTGTAAGTGTTTCTTGCCAGCTGAATTAACTCACAGTGTTTTGTTCTGGACTGCCTTGAATATGCCCTTGAACTTGAGAGGAACCATCCACTGTGCACATCTGCCTGTTTGTGTTAAGTCCCATCAGTTGTGTCAGACTCTGTGACCCTACGGACTGTAGCCTGCCAGGCTCCTCTGTCCATGGGATACTCCAGGTGAGACTACTGGATCGGGTTGCCATGCCCTCCTTGCAAATCTGCCTAGTGGGTACCAATTAGTGAGGACAAGTCACAGGTTGGCTTCCCCCAATTTCCCAAGCTGCCAGACCTAATGATGATAAACAACCTTCTGCTTACACCCCCTATGCCTCACATAGTTCCCTGTGAAAACACTTCCTTCAACTTTTATCTGCAGACTCACCTATCACAGGGCATAGGGGCAGATGTCATATTACTCTCTTTTTCTCAGTCTAACTCATAAACTTCTCATTTCTTGCAGATTATCTTTACTGAAATAAGAGTACTGCTGAGAGGCCCACTTAGCAGGTACTGTCATACATGCCCCAATTTCTCCAATATTTATATATGTAATATATTACAAGGAAAGGTTCAAACATGTTTGATTTTGAGCAGCATATTATTTTAAAAAATATACTTGAGATATTTTATCATGACTTTTAATCTTCCAACTCCCACTCAATATTCCTAGCCAGCTTTACACATGTATCTTTTTTTTTTTTAATTCAAATGTTAACATTTCCATCATCTGGGAGCTTATTAAAATGCAGACTTCTAGTTCTCACCCTAGACCTACTGAATCAGAATCTTCATTTCTGTTGACAATATCACCATTTAACAAGGTACCAGGTGAACTCTGTGTGTCTTAAAATTTGAGAACACTGGTCTCTGTTACTCTGCCATTCCCTGAATTTAGGCAATGGTGAGTTGGGTAGTTTAGGCCACACTATCACTGACATAAATAAATAAAAAGGTCAGGATAAAATACAAAGCAGCAGTCTGGACTGAAAGATGTCAGGCAGAGCAGGAAAAAAATTCTCACTCATGGAAGGTTCACTATCATATGCCTAAAATTATTTATACAATAGTTTTCCAAACAATATACATAGGTTGCTATCAAAAATATCAGATATATAAGGAACCAGGATGACATGAATGAGAACCAACAGAACAGTGAACAAGCCCAACGTGACTTCAGATCTAGGAAGAGGAGTAGGGTGAATCTTCCTGTTACTTTGCTTATAACAAGCAACCAAGTGGCACAACACGTTTTTACTGTGCTATAAAATCCTGTGGATTAGGAATTTAGACAATACGCAGCAGAGATGATCTGCCCCTGCTCCACGGCACGTGGTTCTTGGTCTGGGTGACCTGAAGGCTACACTCACTGAGGTTGACAGCAGGGTGCCTGCACTTGGTCTGACCACCCTGGTAATTTTTGACTAGTTTGATTTTTTATTTGACAGCTGGATTCTCTCATAGTGAGTACTCAAGAGCACCAGGCAGAAACTCCTTGTCGTTTAATTATCTAGCCTTACCAATGACATGGCATTGCTTTTACTAAGCACTTCTTGCATGAAAATGTCAGCTCCATGCTCAGATTCAAGTACAGGACATAGACACTGTCCAGTGGCTGTTTTGGAAAAAAAAAAAATTACTTTATCAAATGACAAAAAGCTGGACATAAACTATGGACAACTCTTCTTAGAGTCATGAATTATGGCATTTACTTAAACAAAATTGGTCTGATATGGCCTTCAAGGTGCTTTATTGGGCATCTATCATCATTGACTTAAAGGCTACTGCTTACCAGAAAAGAGATGCCCAGGCCTAAGAACATCTTGTTCCACAGAAAGATATCACGGGAATTCTTTAGAGACGTATTTAATGAATTTCTTGACCACTGGGCTTCTATAACAATTAAACTGTTTCTAAAAGATTGTCAGAATGATCCTGCCATGTTTAGAAAGGAATACATGCCAAAAAAACATCAGTTTAATATGTAATACCAAGAATCCATCAGCCCGTGCAGGAGATGTGTATTCGATCCCTGAGTCAGGCACTGGAGAAGGAAATGGCAACCCACTCCAGTATTCTTGCCTGGGAAATCCCATGGACAGAGGAGCCTGGCAAGCTATAGCCCATGGGATCTCAAAAAGAGTAAGACACAACTGAGCATGTGCGCGCACGTGCACACACACACACACACACACAGACACACACACACACACACACACACACTACAAATGTTTAATGAACATGTTAGAAAAATGGAAACGTAAAAACAAACAAGCCCACTTATCCTGATACATCTATTTAGTAGACTTTAAGAGTCACTCAACCCTTGATTAACACTCTAGGCTCAGTTGTATGTCCACCCCTGAGTCAACTACTGGACCCAATGAAATAGAAAGCAGTGATTGGGTTAGTCTAGCCTGTGTCAGCCCCTGGGGGCTTGGCAGGTATTAGTTTCCCTTTAAGCAAGCAGATACAAGGGTGGAAATTAGGAGTCATTGGCATGGGAAAAACTGATGCTAGAAGATCCACTATCTATGATGGGAAAATGTATAGTCCAAACGAACAGAAAAAATAGCTTGTGTAAGTTTCTCTACGATCATGTATTGCTTGTGGGTAATGGCAAGGAACTGTTATGGCTGGAGTAAGTAGTACCTGATATCTCTGCCCATAAAAACACAGGAATCAGGCTATAATTATGTCACACTGAAGGATGATTACATAATTGATTCATTATCAACACTCTTTCAAAATAAAACAGAAACATGCATTTTCATGGAGCTGAGATATGAAACTTGGAAAATATAAGCGAAGCGAAGTTCCTCAGTTGTGTCCGACTCTTTGTGACCCCATGGACTGTAACCTACCAGACTCCTCAGTCCATGGGATTTTCTAGGCAAGAGTATTGGGGTGGGTTGCCATTTAGGGAATAGGCAAATATAAATGCAGAAATTTTACATAAAAGTTTCCTTAAAGAAAAAAACACTTATGTTCTCCAAGATCTTAGCAACTGTTCTTTAAGCTAAAGTTGACTACCCTCAATTACAGGTTCTATTCATGGGCTCATGAACTTGACACTTGAAAGCTTCCCCTGAGAATCATCTGTCAAAAGTATGCTTTGCCCGGCTGCAAACTAGATTTATAAATACTTTAGCCTGTTTTAACTCTGTCTCAGTAGACTTATATGCCATTTATAAGCAGGCATCAATTGATGTGACCTTTCCAAAGGAGTCAAGGATTCAGGAATCACATTGACACTGTACTTGGATAGTGCCTTTTACTTACAAAGCATACTTGTAAATGTGGTCATATCGAATATTTACAACTATTTAATGAATATATATATTTGATCATTTTTATTAATATATTTATCTTTTATTGTATAATTGCTTTACAATGTCGTGTTAATTTCTGCTGTACAACAACATGAATCACTTATATGGATACATATATTCTCTCTCTCTTGGACTTTCCTTCTTCCTCCTCCAACAGTTCCCTCCCACCATCCCACCCATCTAGGTCATCACAGAGCACCAAACTGAGCTCCCTGTGCTATAAAGCAGATTTCCATTAGCTATCTATTTTATACATAATAGTGCATTTATCAAACCTAATTTCCCAGGTCATCCCACCCTCCCCTTCTCTGCTTGTGTTCACGTGTTCATTCTCTACATTTGCATTTCTCTTTCTGCCCTGGAACTAGGTTCATTTGTTCCATTTTTCTAGATTCCACATACATGTGTTTGTATACGATATTTGTTTTTCTCTTTCTGATTTATTTCACTCTGTGTAATACAACATATGATCCAACAATTCCACTATTGGGCATATACCCTGAGAAAACCATAATTCAAAAAGATACATGTACCCCAGTGCTCATTGCAGGACTATTTACAATAGCCAGGACATGGAAGCAACCTAGATGTTCATTGACAGATGAATGGATAGAGAAGATGAGGTACATATACACAATGGAATATTGTGCAGCCATATAAAGGAATGAAATTGGGTTATTTGTAAGATGAATGTATGTTGATACCCATTTTACAGATGAATAAACTGAAGTTCAGGAAGTTTGGTGATTTTCCCAAAGTTATACAGACAGTCAGTGGCAAATTAGTCTCAGGCCTGGACTCCCTTACTAAATCCAGCATTCTTTCGGCTGTCACTTTTTCCTATCATGAATAAAGCAGGCATTATCAGAAGCTTCTCCCTTGTTAAAGTATGACTTGAATTACAGAGTACGTATGTTTTAGGCTACTCCACATAACTGGAATTATAGCAATAATTTGCCTATAATCAGCATATTAGGATAATAGAAAATGCAAATAACATACTTTAAGAAAAGGCTTCCCAGGTGACACTAGTGGTAAAGAGCTGCCCTGCGTATGCAGGAGACATAAGAGGTTCGGATTCTATCCCTGAGCTGGGATGATCCGCTGGAGGAGGGCATGGCAAGCCACTCCAGTATTCTTGCTTGAAGAATCCCACTGGACAGAGGAGCCTGGCGGGCTAGAGTCTGTAGGGTCTCACAGAGTTGGCCATGACTGAAGAGACTTAGCACACATGCACACACTTGAAGAACAAACACGTATGAAACACCGCACTGCTTAGATGAAGTTCTGTATTCGAGACCTTCCAAATTTTGTCTCCAACCACTTCCAAATCATAGCTTGTCATTCTCCCATCTGTATTGTTTGTATCCTGTATTGTCTTGGTTTTGATACCCATCCTATTGCCTACACTCTTCCTTTTGATTAAAATTTTCTTCCCAACATGTCTTCCATTTCTGCTTTTCCAAATCTGATTTGGGATTTGAGGAACAACCACATGGAACTTGAAAGTCTATTCCCCAGCTAACCCCTCGAGTTATCCCACTGTAATTCTTTGCCTGTCCAACACCATCCCCCTGTCTCAATATATGTGTGTGTGCACACGTACGTGCACACGTGAGTGTATGTGTGTGTAATAGCAGGAAGGCTGATGGGAAAATCACTGAAATCTGAAATCATCTTAGTCAGTTTGGGCTGTCGCACCAGAATCCCATAGCCTGTGGGACTTAAACAATAAGCATTTTTTTTTTTTTTTTGTATGATTCTGGAGGCGGTAAGTCTGATATCAAGGCACCAACTGATCTTGTGTCTGCTGAGGGAATGCTTCCTGTTTGCAGATGGCCATCTTCCTTCTGTATCCTCTTATGGTGGACAGAGAGAGAGAGAGAGATGGCCTCTCCCACAGCTCTTCTTATAAAGAGCACTAACCCCATTTAGGAAAGATTCACCCTTGTGACCTAATTAGCTGCCAAAAGCTCTGCTTGCAAACACTATCTCATTCGGGATCAAGCCTTCAAAATATGAATTTTGGGAGAACAGATATGCAACCTGTAGCATTTTGCCTGTAGCTTCCCCTAATTTATGTCCATGAAAAAGACATCTATTTCACCCCAAGAGACCCAGACATCTTAGCTCATTTCAATAGCAACTTAAAATCTAAAGTCTCATCTGAACGCCACCTAAATCAGATATGAATGAGACTGAAGGTAAGATTCATCCTGAGGCAAAATTCCTCTCCAGCTGGGAATCTGTGAAACCAGACAAGTCAAATGGTTCTAAAACACAGTGGCGAATAGGATAGACATTTCCATTCCTGATGTGCTCAGTTGCGTCCGACTCTTTGAGACCCCATGGATTGTTGCCTGCCAGGCTCCTCTGCTCATGGGATTTTTCAGGCAAGAATACTGGAGTGGGTTGCCATGACCTCCTCCCAGGGATCTTCCTGACCCAGGGATAGCACCTGCATTGGCAGGAGGATTCTTTACCTCTATTGCTACCTAGAGGTATGAAAAAGAAGGACGACATGCTGCTGCTGCTGCTGCTAAGTCGCTTCAGTCATGTTCGACGACATGATGGGTCTCAAGCAAACCCAGTACCTAACAAGGCAATCAGTCCTGAATATTCATTGGAAGGACTGATGCTGAAGCTGAAACTCCAATACTTTGGCCACCTGGTGTGAAGAACTGACTTATTTGAAAAGACTTTGATGCTGGGAAAGAGTGAAGGCAGGAGGAGAAGGGATGACAGAGGATGAAATGGTTGGATGGCATCACCGACTCAATGGACATGAGTTTGAGTAAACTCCAGGAGTTGGTGATGGACGGGAAGGCTGGTATGCTGCAGTCCATGGGGTCACAAAGAGTGGGACATGACTGAGAGACTGAACTGAACTGAACTGAACAAGGCTAACTCCATGAGCCATTAAGGCTCACGAATTGTTCTCTTTGGCTTGATGCTCTACCTTCTGGACTCAGTGGGTCATGTAACCTGGGCCTCACATTTAGGAAAGACTTGCACTTGGTTTAAGGCTCTGTTGTTGCAATCTGGAAAATCTTAACAATTTTCATTTTGCACTGGAGCTTGCAAATTTTGCAGCTCTTCCTGCTTCCTTGATTTTAATTATTCCAACAAGTTGGCATGGAAGGGAGGGAGAAGGAAAGAAACAGTCATCTCTTGTTTAACTGGCCAATTTTGAAATCCCCTCTCTCTTGGTTGGCACTATTTCTCTGCCCAAAACTGTTTTCTAGAAACAAGACAAGCAAGGCTGCACAGCTGTGTTGCTCAAGCCGCTTCAGCCACCCTGCTTTGTTGTCAGCTGCATGACTAGTGGGTCATCAACCTGTGCTCTCCTCTGTCTCACCCTTGTGGGGAGGGTATTTTTGTTTCTCTTTCCTTGAAATCCCAAGAAGGGGGATCAAGATGAACCAAGATCCACCAGGAAGGTAAGGATTCTGATTTACTTACTTTTGATTGGCTGCCTGCTTGGATAGCCAACTTGATGATTTCACTTTCACATATCTGACTGGAGAAGAACATCCCAGAGAGAAGACTCAGCTCAGATGAGAGGGAAAGGGGAACAGCTTTGGTGCAGATAAGATTCTTCCTATTCAGTGCCATGCATTTGCCAAAGTTCATTGCAGACATAGGGGTATGTGACTGTATTTGAACTATTCTGATGGCACGCACCCATGAAGTTGTCTATTAAATATTGGAAACCAGGTGCAAGAGGCTTGGATGGGGTAGGGAAGAGAGAGAGGGGCGGGGGTCATATAAGTGTGGGCTTTATGAAGAAAAAGTAAAACTGGAGTTATACTGTGTCTTCTGTTTTATTTTTTTAAATTTTAACCTCTTTATTCTCTTCATCTTTTTATTTTTAAACTTTTTATTTTATATTGGAGTATAGCCAATTATTAACAATAGAAGAGGAAATGGAACCCATTCCAGTAGTCTTGCTTGAAAAAATCCCATGGAGAGAGGAGACTGGCGGGCTACAGTCCACAGGGTTGCAAAGAGCTGGACACCACTGAGCGTCTGAACACACATCGCCGATAAACAGTGTTGTGACAGTTTCAGGTGAAGAGCAAAGGGACTCAGCCACACATATACATGTGTTCATTTTCCCCCAGACTCCCTTCCACCCAGACTGCCACATAATATCGAGTAGAGTTCCCTCTACTATACAATAGGTCCTTGTTGGTTATCCATTTTAAATATAGCAGTGTGTCCATGGCCTTCCCAAAGTCCCTAACTATCCCTTTCCCCAGTCTTTCCCTCTGGCAACCATAAGTTCATTCTCTAAGTCTGTGAGTCTGTATCTGTATTGTAAATAAATTTATTTATATAATTTCTTTTTAGATTCTGCATATTAAGGGTGTTATATGATATTTATTCTTGTCTGACTTACTTCACTCAATATGACAATCTCTAGGTCCATTCATGATGCTGCAAATGGCATTACTGCATTTGTTGTTATGGTTGAGCAATATTCCATTGTATATATATGTACCATAGCTTCTTTATATATTATTCTGTTGATGGACATTTACGCTGCTTCCATGTCTTGGCTATTGTAAACAGTGTTGTAGTGACAACTGGGGAGACTGTGTCTTTTCAGATCGTATTTTTCTCCTGATGTATACACAGAAGTGGGATTGTAGGGTCACATGATAGCTTCCCTCCAGAGAAGATGCCTTGGAGGAGGGCATGGTAACCCACTCCAGTATTCTTGCCTGGAGAATCACCATAGAAGGTGGCACAGAGTTGGACATTACTGAAGCAATTTCTGCTTCTGTTAGGTCCATACCATTTTTGTCCTTCTATCGAGCCCATTTTTGCATGAAATCTTCCCTTGGTATGTCTAATTTTCTTGAAGAGATTGCTAATTTTCCCCATTCTGTTGTTTTCCTCTATTTCTTTGCACTAATTGCTGAGGAAGGCTTTCTTATCTCTCCTTGCTATTCTTTGGAACTCTGCATTCAGATGCTTATATNTTTCATGTGAGTTGAACACTAGTTGGATTCTGGGCCTAGGAAGGCCTGTGATGGAATATTGAGAAATGTTTAGTCAGATACTAACGCTTTTATGGACTTCCCAGGTGGTGCTAGAAGTGAAGAACCCACCCACCAATGTAGGAGACATAGGAGACTCAGGTTTGATCCCTGGATTGGGAAGATGCCCTGGAAGAAGTCATGGCAACCCACTCCAGTATTCTTGCCTGGACAGGGGAGCCTGGCTGGCTACATTCCACAGGGTCAGAAAGAGACAGACATGACTGAAACAACCTACCACACACACATGCAACAGGCTGTTATGGGCACAAGAAGTTGGTGGTAGTGGTTTAGTCATGTCTGACTCTTGCGACCCCAAAGGCTGTAGCCTGCCAGGCTCCTCTGTCCATGGGGGTTCTCCAGGCAAGAATATTGGACTGGGTTGCCTGTTTTCTTCTCCAGCACAAGTAGTTACGATTTCCTGTTTTTTTCAGAGCTGTGTATAGGAGTTTTGTTTTAACCATTGCAATTGGTGCATTTTTAACGACAAGTAATACATTTCAGCTACTTTGAGTTGCAGGTGGTTAAAACTGTGATCACTGTTTTTCAACCAACCTGGAGGAAGGAAAGAAAGTGAAAGTGATGGTTGCTCAGCTGTGTCCGGCTCTTTGAGACCCCACAGACTATACAGTACCTGGAATTTTCCAGGCCAGAATACTTGGGTAGCCTTTTCCTTCTTCATGGGATCTTCCCAACCCAGGGATTGAACCCAGGTCTCCTGCATTGCAGATGGATTCTTTACCAGCTGAGCCACAAGGGAAGCCCAAGAATACTCTTCCCAACCCTGGAATCAGACCAGGGTGTCCTGCATTGCAGGCAGATTCTTTACCAACTGAGCTATCAGGGAAGCCCTAATGAAGGGCTTTCTAAGTGGCGCTAATGGTAGAGAACCTGCCTGTCAGTGAAGGAGACATAAGATGTGTAGGTTCAATTCCTGGGCTGGGAAGACGCACTAGAGGAGAGTATGGCAACCCACTCTAGAATTCTTGCCTGGAGAATCCCATGGACAGAGGAGCCTGATGGGCTAGAGTCCATCGGGGTCGCAAGAGTCAGACTGGATTTAGCACTCACTCAGATGAAAGAACAGATTCTCATGGCATGATTGGGGGAGTAGCATCAGGGCCTCAATCCCTAGGATTTGAAGAGAAACTAGAAGTTCCTGGAGTTGAATGGAAACCTCTTTCGGAACCATGAATTATTTTCCTGAGACACTGAATTCCACACAAGTATTGTATCATATTTACATTTACCTTTCTCTCTGCCAAATAGCAATTTGTAGAAAGTTCTAGTTTGAACTGTTCTCATATATTGCCTTATCTGCATCCTTTGTTATGTTAAAAAACAGAACAAAATGTTTCAGAAACATTCAGTCCTGTGCTGGAGGGCACATACAGCTGGGATTTAAGTTACTGATTTTTCTACTATATCTTTGCACTTAAATTTTGGAAGGAGATCCTGATGTCAAACATGAGGAAAGAAGGAAATAAGTGAACTAATCTGATGAAGTTTTATTAGATATTTCTATGAGCTTCACAAAAAGCCAATATGTGGTCTGCTGTCTCTTTCACTGAAAATGTTGCTAGGTGTAAAATAACTGTCCTATTGTTTGAAACAGTCGGCAAGAGTAACCTTCACAGATGGAACGTGTGACAACGGAGGAGAATCCAGTGCACTGGGAACTAGAGGCTCTCCTGGTATTACCCATCTTTATTCTATCTTAACAAATGGATATTTGATTTCTTCTGCTTTCCTCTGAAAGAAGGAAAACAGGGCTTGCTCCTGCTTTATCTGTGCCACATGCTACTGTTTGTGACAAGATAAGAGAGAAAAATGTTGCATGTGTGTAAGTACTTGGACCAGGTGTTCAGCCCAGACACAACACAATCTGCCGTCAAACAATCTTTGCACCTGGGTTTTGTGGTGCTCAGAGCATCATGGTAGAATCTGGAGTCCTTGCTACATTCTGGACCAGAGACAGGCAGAGCAGAGAGTAAAGTGGCAGATGGGACAGAATTCAAAAACGCAGAGGGAATCTCCCAAAGGCAAACAAATAATTTTTGATGTCAACTACAAATTGGCAAGCACTTCCTCTACAAGGATTAAATCATGTGCTGTTGCAGTTGTTGATTTTCAACACCCCTGAAAGGAGTTCGGGTTGGAGAGCAGAAATATAGCACTACTGTGTTTTGGGGAAAACTGGCATAACAAGTCTTCGGATATGGTTAGGAACTGATTTTATGAGCTCAATTCTTATAGCTCTTCACATATAGAAAAGCACTGAAATCATGGTGACAGTTGCTCCTTCTGATGAGCAGAAATCTGCAAAAATATGCACTTGATTGCATATATTCCCCCTTCGCCAAAATCACATGTAATACTGACTTTTCTTTCTGATTCTTTGAAGCAGTTTCTCAGACCTATCTGAGGTGCTATCTCCAGGCTATAGTCCTCATTTTGCCCCAAAATAAAACTTGACTCCCAACTTTCACATGCATTTTTTAAGTCAACATTGATAAGTTTTAACAAAAGGCTGTTTTTAAGGACAAAAGCAGAAGAAATGGGAAGGAGATATGAAACTGAGAAGTGAAACTGTATATGGGGCTTTGCAAGGGTATTTTTGAGGGGACTATTTCAGGAAAAGAAAAACTTAGGTGGTCAAAGGATTCTTACATCAATAGCAGTGGATTAGCATTTTGTTCATTTGTTTGAGCACAGAAAATCTTTACTGATAGGAAGGGAGGATCAAATGATTCTTCCCTTTGTCCATCTTGTTCAGACCTAATCTGCACTCAACTGGCCTCTAAGTCTTGCTGATAATGTCCTGGATATCACTTAAATTCATCCCAGTACCATGAAGACATTCTCCTTTCTGTGACTGAATGTTCTAATGCAACTAAAATAAAAGGCAAGTATTTTTAGAAAGTTTCACTTACGTAAGTAAAAAAGTAATTTTATACAAAGTCTTGAGACATTCAATACAGCAGGTCTGTGGAAAACTAAGGAGAACTTTAGAGTAAAATTGTGTTTCTCAAATTGATGGTTGACCATCACTAGATGTAAACCAAAGCCTGAATTATCCAAGGTCCATTACCTTTATCAGTTCAATACAGCATCTACCATGGACAAGGCATTGTACTAGAGGTGATGAGCAAGTCCATACATGAGTTAAGGATGGCTCTATCCTCAAGAAGCTTACAATCAGTGATGCAGACATAGATATTCAACTTATCATGCCAGAAGGCAGACTGAGATGGTTAACACAGAAGGCCTTGGTACTCACACATACCTCTTCCTAAAAGAGGTCTGATCTCAGGTCTTGCCCTTGACTGGCTCCTAGGAGCTGAGCTCTGAGTCTTGGACCCATGGAAGCCCCCTTGTTCACAAGGACCCTCCAAATTTCCATTCCTGGTCTCATAAATCATTAGCTGAACTGTTTGTACCCACTGATCAACTAGAGGAATATACTTGTTAACCAAAATTTAGTTAAGTTTCTCGACTTTCTCCAGGCTCCTTAACTTTGACCCATCCTTGTTGGCAGGATCCAGTATATAGCGTCTCCTTAAAGAATACCTCCTGAGAATAGACTGAGCCCAGCATAAAACATTCTCTCATCTACTGCCCCATCATGACACCTGCACTGGCTCATCTCATTCTCCACACCTGGCTCTTTCTAGTCCTTTTCTTTCTGAAATAAAACCTTGTTTTTGGGCCCAGAACACTTGTAGATCTCACAGTTGGAGCTTTCTTACTTTGCAATAGAAAGAGGCCCCCTTCCTTCCCATTGTAACAGTCCCTTTTCCCTTCTTGTAGTAATCCTTTCAAATAAAGTCACTCCTGACTAATGCTTAGAGTTTATTTTTATTTGACATTGTCCTATGGCAGATGGAGAATTTTTAACATAAGCATATCCAAGCCTCTTTATTAGGGAATAAAATAAAGTGCTCAGGTATCTCAATACTTTCTTTCTAGAAATCTAATAATTTTTGAGGTTGAATATGTTTTTATTTATGTGGGCTGGTGTTCATGATGAGTGTTTTTTTCAAATATAATTAACCTATAGAAAAAGAAAATGTTTTGTTCCATTACTAAATGTCTGAATAGTCAGCACACACACACACACACACACACACGCACACACTGTCTTATACATAAATTAACCTCAAAGAAATAATTTTGATTGTAAGAGATGCACTATAAATTTTTTTTTTTTTACCAAATATGACTTTGCAGTTGGAAAACATCAGACTGTAGTCAAAATATTGATACAACTGTTTAGCTATTTCTACACAATCTTTCCAGTTTTCATACAGGTATTAGGAAAACATATCTCATTTAAAAAATTTTAGATCTTATTTCATTTACTCAAGTTATAAAAATAGCACATGCTCACAACCAGAAGTATGGTACAGTGGCTAAGATTTGCAGTCAGACTGCCTATGCTCAAATTCTTCATAGTTGTGGGAGCTGGAAAAAAAATTAGCTCACCTCCTTCAGTCTTATCAGACCCCACTTTTGCTCCTCATTGTTTTAAGCATTGTACAGATCATTTAGGTTCTCTCTATTTTAGCTTTCCACTTTTGGAAAATCATCATAAAAATTGAAATTTGCTGGGATCCAGCACAGGAGATCCCACCCATGACAAGGTCATGTGAAGGAGACCTGATAAGCAAGGCTTCAGGACTTGAGGGACTCCCTGGGCTGATCCCACCCATGACAAGGTCATGCAGAAGAGACCTGACCAGCAAGGCGGATCAGGACTCAAGGGACCCCCTGGACCTGCTTGAGCATCTACCCCCCCTCCCCAAACCAGAATCTGTCTGTCTTACTATTTTATGTCTTTCACCAACTCTTCTGACATTAACAGGGGGCTATCCCTGACCACCTTTTTCTGGAAAAAGTTAACATAGGGCTTTAGTTAATAAGTCTCCTGGACATGATAGGAGTGTTTCAATTCAAACTCCTCTGATGGTTCTCTAGTTTGCTTGGAAGGTTTATCCAGACTCTTACAGCTACGCATGTGATTGTTCACAGCCTCCCAACTGTGAGAGGCACAGGAAGCCTAAAACATTCTAAAAATATAGAGCCTTTTGAAGAGTTAAAAACTATTAGAATAGTGCTGGTGTAGGATTTCAATGTTGAGCCAATGCTTGCAGCCAAGTTCCCATATCCCTTATCTATTGTGCACCTGAGAGTGCATTAGTTAACATAGTTGGAATGTAAAAAAAAACAAGTAGTAGCCCTGGAATTAACCACATCAGAACTTTGAGCTAATTGGTTCTTTCTTTGTTGTAACTCACTGCACCGTTGCTCCATGAGAATGTAACTCTGTTTAATACTTTCTGAGGCTGACATAGATTAGAAATATAAAGAAAAAACACTTCAAGGGAAAATAAGTTTTCTGGTTGAGCAGCCTTTATCAAAAGAGGGTCATAAAATGTTCACAGGCCTCCAAGGCCAGAAGATAATATACACAACATTGTTTATGAGAAAGGTATGCAGAAAAAAATCCTGGTTTCAATAAGGGCAAAACTGCTGGAGTGTTTGGGCTGACTCTGTATGACCTTGCATCTTTCATTTCCCTCTATGTACAAGTCAAGGTATAAAAGTTCCTTTTGAAAATAAAGTTACGGGCCTTGCTCACTGAAGCTTGGTCTCCCTGTGTCATTCATT
Organism: Neotragus pygmaeus; assembly: GCA_006410875.1. Taxonomy (NCBI): domain Eukaryota; kingdom Metazoa; phylum Chordata; class Mammalia; order Artiodactyla; family Bovidae; genus Neotragus; species Neotragus pygmaeus. The sequence continues at coordinate 177,297 of SJYV01034433.1, read as the reverse complement.
CATTCGCCAACATCGTCCATCCTGAGGGTATCCCTGGACTCTGCTAAGGCTGGACCCTGGCATCAATTAACAAAACTGTTGAGAATAGTAGATATGTTATCTTTATTTTTAATTACCTGAATAATCTTTTTTTCTTTTGCTATATATCTGCATCACAATAAATTCTAATGAGTTCAAAGAGCACCAGTCCATTTATCTCTAAGACTGAACATTTACCTCTAGCTTACTTGCTTCTAGGTTGGTTTAGTCCCAGGTGTGGAGATGCCTGGTTGCCTTGTGTCTCTCTCTCTTGTCGCCGAGACTTACTGTAAAGGCCACAGCCCAGTCAGTCCTGGGAGGGTGCGGCAAAAGTGAAAAGTGAAAGTGAAAGTCACTCAGTCTTGTCCAACTCTTTGTGACCCCATGGACTAGACAGTCCATGGAATTCTCCAGGCCAGAACACTGGAGTGGGTAGCCTTTCCGTTCTCCAGGGATCTTCCCAATGCCTGTTTTTCAGGTTCCTACTGGGGTTCTCCAGACTAGGGGCTATACAGGGCCCTCTTTTACCCTAATGCCTCCTACAGCCTCAGGCTTTGCCTTTTCAAGGCATTATTTACACCAAAGATCCTCAACCAATGGTGATTTTGCCCCCCAGGATCTTCTTTTTTGGTTGTCATAATGGTGAATAGATAGTCACCGACATCTGTAGGTGGAAGTCAGGAGGCGGGGTGCTACTAAACATCCAACAACATGAAGGACAGTATCTCTGTTCCCCCAACAAAGAATTATCCAGCCTTACCTGGCAGTGGTGCTAAGCCTGAGAAGTGCAGGTTTATGTAAATACTACTGATCCCAACAATTTAGTCAAACAATATCTGCTTATTCAGAAATTGAAAGTGGGACAGTGAAGTTGTATAAGAGATAAATCTACTTTCATCCAATCACACTGTGACTACTTTTCCTATGAGGCACTTAGCTCTGGGAGAAAAAAATGATCAACCAGTTGGCAACAAAAATTTATTGATTAGTTTGCAACTTTAGATACAACATATATTTCATCACATGGTTATAATTCAGTATTTGTGCTTTGTAGGATAAGTAAACATTCGAGCACAACAAAAGTCTACACACAATATTATAATCGTCTGGGGTTGTTTAAAAAATAAACATATCCTTTTCCACCTAGTATTACAAATAACTTTCACTTTGAGAGGATGGATAAATGTTCAAGTTTGGTACTTGTATAACATGTCAATTAAATATATAACCCAAATTTGGACTATTTTTCTATAATAAATGCCTAATGAGTCCTGGAAAGGATTCTCGGGTGGGTGGTAGGGAGGATGACTTCCAATACAGCTTTTTTTTTTTTTTGCATTTCAAGAAATGTCAATTTCTTGTCAACATGGATGACACAGAAAGCCGGCATTGATGGTGTGGGACTTTGTTCACATTTAAAATTACTTGATAATCTTAAAAAAAGTGTAAAAGCATAGTATTTCAGGAAATCTTTAATAAACATTTCTTTGATTCAAGAAAATAAAAGCCAGTCTAGCTCATTTAGCTGAAGGGGAAAAAGACCTATTAGGGAGAAGTTAAATACCTTTAATTTTCAAAAAAGTAAATCTCTGTTTTTAAAATACTTCAATGTGACAATATTTTCTTTTTCAGAAATTAAATTCTAATATCCTTAAATTAGGAAGTATATGATCCTAACTGGAAATGTCAAACTCTGCATCCATCATTATAAATGTCATCTGACTAGCAGGTCTGCCATACGGGTACCAACGTGTTTATAATGAAATCATAGGGCTCAAGTGTCAATATACAACTTAAAACAATAATCTCTTCATATTTTATGAACCTCTAAGGCTAACTTGATATATTATTTATGATAGTCTCTTCATAATTTACAATAGAAATGAAAGTTTATATTTTATATAATTTAAGATACAAGCGGATTTTCTCTCCAAAGACTCTCTTTAGTAGGAAAGCTTTCCCATAGAGTAAGAGTTCTGTAACCATGTCACTCATGAAATAAACAGATGGAAATAAGACAATCTTCCACCTTTCTCTCTCTCAGCTGAACACCAAGAGTCTTTTGATCAGCTGGGAACTCAAGACATTGCTGGGGAGATATGAAATATTTATCAGTGGGCTAGAGTGAACAAATGAAATCACCTCTATAGGCAACACTGATATATCCTTGCATCTCTGTTAATATCCACTGATACTGGTCTAAAACTGAAAAGCTTTTATATCAAAATTTTGGAAATTTCTCACCTGTATCTTAAATATTTACATGGGCTGATAGACCCTTTAATTTGCTCAAAAAAGTAAAATAAAGATTACAGCAGAGTTTATAAAATGATTTTGACCAGCGATGATGTTTCCAGTTGATTCACATAATTGGAGATATTACATGACATTTTATGTTATTAAAAATATGCAAGTGCAACTCTCCTGGAGTTTAGGCCTAGCCCTGTTTTCCATTGGGACCCATTACAATTTCTGTTTCTCCAGCCATTCTAACACAAGCTCTTTTAAACTCACCTACAAGTTGTGTTGATTTGTACAGACCTATATTTTGCTTTCCCTCAGATTTATTCCATGTGCAGCAGACTTGAGGAGCAGATTTTTTTCCTGGCTCTGTTAATGTGATGTGATGTTTTGAGAAAGTTTAGAGCATTTAGAGAAACCACTGTAATCTAAGCTGGAAAGAAGGAAAGGGATACTCTGCAGGAGACTGCTGCCTTATCCCAGTTCCAAGAGCCAGTCAAAGAGACTTGGGGTCCCATCCCTTCGCTCCTCATGTATCTTGCAGTACTGAACCACTGCATGGAAGATATCCCCCACCTTCCAGGACTTCTGATGGACCAGCCGCACGACATCTAGAAACTAGAGAAAAGCACAGAGTCAGGACTCACATATCACAGAGGATCCTCAAAGTCATCTCATTCAAGCATTCTACCAGAGCCAATGGCTCTCCAGGCAATTTTTCAATACCTCTAGTGGCAGGGAACTATATTTTAGGGCAGTCTATTTTCTTTGTAGACACCCCAGATTATTACAGGGTTCTTTCAACTGAACTGAGATTTTACACACAGCAGTTGCCACCCACCAATTTTGAGAGTCTACATGGAATTCTTCTTCCAACATCTTATCTTTTAGGTATTTGAAGAGTTCCCTCAGTTCCACCTTTCTCTGGGTTAGACTCTGTCTAATGGTTCTGTATAGCATGGTTCCCAGTCCCTTCTATCAGTGTCATACACAATCTTTCATAGGATGTATCATTTAGGCCAAATAAATTGTATTAAAATTTTGGGAGCTGGAGAAGACTCTTGAGAGTCCCTTGAACCACAAGGAGATCAAACCAGTGAACCCTAAAGGAAATCAACTCTGAATATTCATTGGAAGGACTGATGTTGAAACTCCAGGATAATACTTTGGCCACCTGATGTGAAAAGCCAACTCATCGGAAAAGACCCTGATGCTGGGAAATCCTGAGGACAGGTGGAGAAGGGGGCGATAGAGGATGAGATGGTTAGATATCATCATTGACTTTTAGTGAATATGAATCTGAGCAAACTCCAGGAGATAGTGAGTGAAAAGAAAGCCTAGCGTGCTGCAGTCCATGGGCTCGCAAAGAGTAAGGCATGACTTTAGTGACTGAACAACAAACTTTTGGGTAGTTTTACTTACTGGTTCCTCATTCCACTTTGAAAAGTTCCCTCCTCCTTCAATAAGTTTCAAAAGACACTGTCTTTCCATTGGAACAGGAAAAGGAAAGGTCAAGGAAACATCCTAGACTCATCACCTAGCTAATGGTATCATTTTCAATTGGCCAGAACTTAGAAAGTGTCTGACTGCAGGTTGAGTTGGAGCACTGGAATATGGGAAAATCATTACAGATGGTCCCCTTCATGAAACTGTAGCCTAAAGCTCAGCATGAAGCCCTCTCAAACTCCTTAGTCAGATACATATAAAGAAAAGTAACAACTATTAACCAAAACCTTCAAGCACATAATCTCATTTAATTCCATCAACAACCCTGCAAAGCAGGCATTTAAAGATGAAAAATTGTGGGTTTGTGAGATGAAAACTTGGCAGTAAGATGGTCTTCATTTTTTAATGTGGATCATTTTAAAAGTCTTTGTCAAATTTGTCATAATATTGCTTCTGTTGTCTACACTTTGTCTTTTTGATCACAAGGTATGTGGGGTCTTATCCCCTTGACCAGAGATGGAACCCACACCCCCTGCATTGGAAAGTGTAGTCTTAACCAGTGAACCACCAGGGAAGTCCCAGGATGCATGGTCTTCTGACACTGCAGCCCAAAGCTCTTTTTGCTACAGTACCCCATGCCTTTTGGTGGTTGGAGAATATGCTGAGTCACTACAGTCGTGTTCGACTCTTTGCAATCCCATGGACTGTAGCCTGCCAGGCTCCTCCATGGGATTTTTCAGACAAGAAAACTGGAGTGGGTTGCCATTTCCTTCTCCAAGGTAGGATAACAAGACACTAATATTTATTTGGAACCTTGGGATAAAGGAAAGGCTGGGACTCTAGTCTCGTTTATTGAGGAAGAAAGATCTATTTCTTAAAAAGATGAGAGATGTGCTTTAGTTACTATTTCTTCAATGTTTCCTTCTAGAATTTCTTTGCCCTGCTCATTTCACATTTACTCAGACTTTGAAGATGAGCCAGAAATTGGAATGCTAATTTTTTCTGATCTTCCCCCACCCCCTTCAGTTTGAATTTGCTAATTCATTTCAATTACTGAGAAATTGTTTCCTAGAGAGCTACTATTAAATTATGTTTCTTCTTCCAGCTGCTGTGACAGCACCAGCTTCTGCAGTTACAGAAATGAGTGCTTTTTTTGTACTCATTCGCCTTGTGTTGGCTTAATCAGAATAAAGCAATTTTCTAGGCTGGAAAATAAAATGCTTAACTTTTAATACATGGAAACATAAACATCATCTCAAAGAGTTTTAGGAAGATGCAAAAAGGGAGACCAGTGGGAAGCTGATGGCAACAGTATTATAGACTGTAATCTCCCTGGGAAAGGACACTATCTGAACTACCTCTTGCATTTTTTTGTTTTTTGTTATTGGCTTTACCGGGTCTTTGTTGCTGCGTGTGGGCTTTCTCTAGTTGAAGCAAGCAGGGGCTAGTCTGTTGTAGTGAGAGGGCTTGTCATTGCAATAGCTTCTCTTGTTGGGGATCACGGGCTGTAGAGTACAGGCTCAGTAGTTACGGTGTACCAACTTAATTGCTCTGCAATCTGTGGGATCTTCCCAGACCAGGGATTGAACCCATGTTCCCTGCATTGGCAGGCGGATTCTTAACCACTGAAAGTTAACCAGGGAAGTCCTTAATCACTTAATATTGGTAACGTGGAAAAAACATGAATGAACTGTTTGGCCAACCCAATATCTTGTGCCTGCACCTACTAGGGACTCAATAAATATTTGCAGAAGGAGGAACACCCAAATGTGAGTCAAATATATCAAACGCATTCAATATGATCAATAAGACTACTTGAAATATGGAGTGACATCTGGAATCATTGAAGCTGAACCTTGTCTAAATATTCATTCTTGAGTTTTACATATTTGCACATACACCATTAAAAAATTACCAGGTACATCTTGGGGCTGCTTACTCAATAATTTCCTACTGATAGGATGCTCCAAAAAATGAGTCAAGGCTGAGAATCTAAGCAAAGGCAGAGCCTGAACAGCTGCCATGGTAGTGGGCAAAGAGGAAAGTCAGAGATGGTCATGGGGCAGGTGTTTCATCACCTGTGACTGGGAGTGGGCATGCATGCTCTGGAGGTGGGGTGCCCGGGACCCCTCTTCACTTGTCATTACAACAGCCCTGGAAGGTTAGCTCCAATCAGCTCCATGAGGCTCAGTGACAGAATTTCAGACTGTTAGTTGTCCAGTATCCCTCACAATTCTGTTGAAGTTTCTGTCTGTCAGACTCCTGAAATTTTAGAGAACTTAGTCCTTTAGGTTAAGACTTTGCTCAGAACACAAATACCATCAGAAAGAGGAACACTCTAGGTGGTTATTAGTAAATTCATGGAGCTGCATAAAAATAATTTTGTGAGCTGTTACTTGTATGTTGGTGTGTATGAAAGATACCAAGCATGCATATTTTTCTATTGGACTAGGTGGCAAAAACATGCAGCCTCAGGAAAAAGGGGAGAAAGGCTAGGATGTCTTTGCATGATTTTGTTAATCAGACTTTTTCAGTTCTTACTGGAGAAAGGTGCTCCCAGTGCAGAAGGTTTGAACATCAAGTTTCTGAGGTCTCACTGAGAGAGGCTCATATTAATAATTCATCGACTTCTTGTCAAGATTTTCCTCCTGGGTCATCAGCGGTCTTGGACCAGACTTATCCCTTGAGGGTGTTTTCTCTTCTTTAGCATGTTTTATAAAGATGCAGTATAAAGTACAAAGAAATATAAACTTAGTCTCAGGACATTTTTTTTCTTTCTGTACACTCTAGTTTTCTGGGCCACCATCTTATTCCCAACTTTAATCTCTGAGTCATTGCTCTGAGAGAGAATGAACATTACAGAGCAGATGTCAATATTGGCTAAACTCTTCCCAGAAGGCTCTGCTTTGGACCTTTCTGGAAGGTATTAGCTACTTTCCATCTATTTTGGGCCTGCTGAAGCAGGGTTTCCCACTGTGGTCTGTGATGATGACCACAGGATGTTGTGAACTGACCCCAACTTGTCAAAATGTCCTACCAACTAGGCTACTCTATCAGTAGTTTGTGAAATGGCCACATGCTAGAATCTGTCTCATGACTTCTAAAGTCAGGTTGATATCCCAATAAATTGGAAAAGGAAATGGCAACCCACTTCAGTATTCCTGCCTGGAGAATCCCCATGGACAGAAGAGCCTGGTGGGCTACAGTCCATGGGGTTGCAAAGAGTTAGACACGACTCAGCGGCTAAGCACATCCCAGTAAAGCGATTTTAAAAAATGATCTGGTCCCACTAAATATAGCATGCTTTTACTCTGTGATGGCTTCATCTCAGACATTAAGACCTTGAAACATCGGTGGGGTTGATGAGTAAGGAAAGTCTTACTCTTTTCTTCCTTTATTAAAAAAAAATCTAGAAAAAAATGAAGCTAAGATTGTAAATAAACCAGAAAAAGGACACTTGCAGTTCATTACTACAGTCTTTAAAAACTGTATTCTATTTAGCAGCTGTCCCTGTATCTTTCACTGTGTCTGTCCACACTATGGACTCGTTAATCAGCTTTTTAGGGTTTCAGGGATCTGAGTTTTTCTTTCCAACACACTGACAAAAATAAACAATTTTCATTTTCTATCATTTCACAATTAATAACAATTAGTTTACCTTCCTATGTATCATAGTTGCCATTTCCCTGAACAAATGTTTCATTTTAGGAAGCTAGAAGAATTTACATCCTGTGATGGTATGTTGTAGACCTGTTTGAAGGAAAGTATCACATGGTAGGTACCTTTTATATTCTCAGGTGCATTTACTCAATTAGATTACTCATTTATAAAATCATATGGTGGGATCTATGGGTTGTTGTTGTTCAGTTGCTAAGTTGTGTCTGACTCTTGGTGACCCCATGAACTGTAGCCCTCCAGTCTCATTTGTCCATGGGATTTTCCAGGCAAGAATACTGAAGTTGGTTGCCATTTCCTTCTCCAGGAGATTTTCCCAATCCAGGGATCTAAAGGAATCTATTGGAGTTGTTGCAGGTTGTTTAGATTTTTTGGGAAACACTCAATGTAGATTTCTGAAAGCAGCTACCTTCTTTTGTTCCAAGGTGGTCCATTTCATGAAACACAAGTGAGCTGGTCTCTATATTGCTCCTGCAACTATGGCCTATAGGAGTCGAGATTCTCTGCTCTGGTGGTACCCTGGGACTCCCCAGGGATCTTGAGAAAACCCCAAAGCCTGGCTCATCCCAAGAGAAGAGTTTGACTTGATTGGCGTGAGCATCGGGCCATAAAAGCATCCCCCAGGTCATGGGGATGGGGCTCCCAGGATGGAATTCATGCCCTTCTGAGAAGATGAAGAGGTACCAGCGCTGGCTGTCTGCTCTGTGACAGCACAGAAAGGAAGCTGTCCCTCACCAGAAAATGTACCTACTGGCACTTTGATCTCACACTTTCTAGCCTCTAGAACTCTGAGAAATAAATGTCTGCTGTTCAAGCCACTGCCTATGTTATTTTATTAGAGCAGCCCGAGCTGACTAAGACAATATTTAATTCTTTATTTTTCCTTTGCCAAGTAGTGTTTTCAAAACTGAGACTTTAAGTGTAGTATTTTGGGGAAAGTTAACTTAACAGTAAATGCCATCAATATTTTCTCTCTCATTCTTTTTCCTTTACTTTGCTTGTGGAAAAGAGTAAGACATTAAAGGAGAAATGAGTCTTCTTCTGACACCCACTTTCTTAGGAAGGTATATATCTGTTTCCTCTTAGGACATTCTGTTCTATGCACTGTTCTATGCATCATTTGGGATGTAATTCCCCAAATGAGCATAATGATGAGGAAGAAAATCTAAAATAGAGTTTATAAATTTAATTCACAGTGACCTTGACATTAATTAAATTTAATCTACTTAATTCATGGAGGGGGGGAAAAATCATCAGAACCACTATTTTTTTTTTAAAAGATATCAATTAACTAATTGTTCTGCTTTGTGGAGGCAATGTATTATTGTTCTCCAGCTCTTTTACTTCTGTTTAAATTCAATAATTGGGTAGCTGGAATGAGCTGATGACTGGCCTCATAGTAAATCAGTTACAACTGATGTCAAGGTCACTGTGAAATAAATTTATATACTGTATTTTAGATTTTCAAGTGCTATGATTTTCAGCAATCTTTCCTTTGGAATTTAGCATACTTAAAAGCCACCTCAAATCCTGTCACTCCTTCAAGATATTTCTTATGGAAGTGTTAGTTTCTCAGCCATGTGTGACTCTTTGTGACTCCATGGACTGGAGCCCTCCAGGCTCCTCTGTCCATGGGATTCTCCAGGCAAGAATACTGCAGTGGGTTCCTATGCTCTTCTCCAGAGGATCTTCCCAATCCATGGATCGAACCCACATCTCTAATGTTTCTTGCACTGGCAGGTAGCTTCTTTACCACTAGAGTGACCTGGAAAGCCCATTTCTTATGGAAGAGAGTCTCAAACTTTAGTGTTCATCAGAATCATCATACTTGAACAAATATGTTAAAAATGCATATCTCTAAGCCCTAGTCTTAGAAAGGAAGCTCCAAGAAGGGGCCTAAGATGTGAGTTGTAAGTTAGTGTCTCAGGTGACTCTCTGCATTTGGCTCATGGTTTGCAGGGCATAAAGCACTGTTTCAGTGTGTTTCTCATCTTTCCTTATTCAGAATAAGCTCCCATTACATTTCAAGTTCGGTCTTCACAAGCTGAGCCTCCTTTGGTTTACCTTCTCCCTGCCCTGGGTCCTTCTGAACCTGGAATATGAACTCCCAAAGGGTAGAACATCTTGCCTCTTTTGTTCCCCGTGTCCCCAGAGCCTCAAACAATGTTGGCATGTTGTACATATTCGATAAACTTCTGATGAATGTCCTGAACATATGATGTTCAAGTGCACCTAGCATTTTAATAATTAGATGGAACACTAAAAGAGAAAACCTGAGAATAAAGGTGTCATTTACTGGAGAAGAATGATAGTACATTGGGCACCCAGAATGTTTGGAATTCATCTTTTGAATTGAAATAAGGCTGCAGGTAGTTATAAGCTGATATTAGGTGTCCTTCCACTCTAAGGCCAAGTTCACAAGCAGTGGTGGGACAGATGAGATGCTTCTGGATTCAATCATGACATCTCCCGGAACTTGCTCAAACTCATGTCCATCGAGTCAGTGATGCCATCTAACCATCTCATCCTCTGTCGTCCCCTTCTCCTCCCACCTCCAATCTTTCCCAGCATCAGGGTCTTTTCCAGTGAGTCGGCTCTTAGCATCAGGTGGCCAAAGTATTGAAGTTTCAGCTTCAGCATCAGCCCTTCCAATGAATATTCAGGACTGATTTCCTTTCGGATTGACTGGTTTGATTTTCTGGCAGTCCAAGGGACTCTCAGGAGTTTTCTCCAACACTACAGTTCAAAAGCATCAATTGTTCAGTGCTCAGCTTTCTTTATGGTCTAACTCTCACATCCATACATGACTTGGAAAAACCATAGCTTTGACTAGATGGACCTTTGTTGGCAAAGTAATGTCTCTGCTTTTTAATACTTTGTCTTAGTTTGTCAAAAAGATTTTATTCCAAGGAGTTAGTGTCTTTTAATATCATGGCTGCAGTCACCATCTGCAGTCTCTTGTTGTTTCCATTGTTTCCCCATCTATTTGCCAGGAAGTGATGGGACCAGATGCCACGATCTTAGTTTTTTGAATGTTGAATTTTTAGCCGGAGTTTTCACTCTCCACTTTCACTTTCATCAAAAGGCTCTTTAGTTCTTCTTTGCTTTCTGCCTTAAGGGTGGTGTCATCTGCACATCTGAGGTTATTGAAACGTCTCCTGGCAATTTTGATTCTGGCTTGTGCTTCATCCAGCCTGCCATTACTCATGATGGCATTATACATTAAATAAGGAGGTGACAATATACAGCCTTGACGTACTCTTTTCCCAATTTGGAATCAGTTTGTTGTTTCACATCTGGTTCTAACTGTTGCTTCTTGACCTGCATACAGGTTTTTCAGGAGGCAGGTAAGGTGGTCTGGTATTCCCATCTGTTTAAGAACTTTCCACAGTTCCACAGACTTTCCACAGTTGTTGATCCACACAGTCAAAGGTTTTAGTGTAGTAAATGAAGCAGAAGTAGATGGTTTTCTGGAATTCTCTTGCATTTTCTATGATCCAACAGATGCTGACAATTTGATTTCTGGTTTCTCTGCCTTTTCTAAAACCAGCTTGAACATCTGGAAGTTCCTGGTTCACATACTATTGAAGCCTAGCTTAGAGAATTTTGAGCATTACTTTGCTAGTGTATGAGATGAGTGCAATTGTGTGGTGCTTGAACATTCTTTGGCATTGTCCTTGTTTGGGATTGGAATGAAAACTGACCTTTTTCGGTCCTGTGGCCACTGCTGAGTTTTCCAAATTTGCTGACATATTGAATGCAGCACTTCAACAGAATCATCTTTTGGGATTTGAAATAACTCAGCTGGAATTCCATCACCTCCATTAGCTTTGTTCATAGTGATGCTTCCTAAGGTCCACTTGACTTTTCACTTCAGGATGTCTGGCTCTAGGTGAGTGATCACACCTTCATGGTTATCTGGGTCATTAAGATCCCTTTTGTACAGTTCTTCTGTGTATTCTTGCCACCTCTCCTTAATATCTTCTCCTTCTGTTAGGTCCATACCATTTCTGTCCTTTACCGTGCCCATTTTTGCAAGAAATTTTCCTCTGGTATCTCTAATTTTCTTGAAGAGATCTCTAGTCTTTCTCATTCTATTGTTTTCCTCTATTGTTTTGCACTGATCACTGAGGAAGGGTTTCTTACCTCTTCTTGCTGTTCTTTGGAACTCTGCATTCAGTGGGTATATCTTTCCTTTTCTCCTTTGCCTTTTGCTTGCTAAACTTAACAGAGACACTTCTTTCACCTTTTCCAAGCTGATGAGGTGCTAACGAGACACTGCTGCTTTCAAGTGACACAGCCTCTTGGGTGGGAAGCCACAGTCTCTCTTTCATACCACTTGAAAATGGCCACTTAACTTCCTGACCAATTAAAAGACAGTCAGAACGAGGGCTCCAAATAAAAGACGATATCAAAATTCTACGTAAGGGTTGGCTTTATTTCACCAGTTCTGTCACAGAACTGGGCACAGGCAGTGCCCTTTTATGGAGAAGCCATTACCTGCAGAGAATTTTAACTGACTCAGAAAAAAAAGATGATTCAGTCCCTAAAATTATATACTTAGAAATAAGTCCCTTGAGGTGATGCTATATAGGAGTGAAACATCATTTAATGTATCTTGATATACTAATGGAACATTGATTCTTACAGAAAAATTGTTATGAGCAAAGACAGGTATCCCCTTTGATAACTGAAAATCACTGGGGAGAAACAAATATCATGTCAAAGCATTATTTACATAATTAAGGTGTTAGTGACATATTCCTTGTCATTTCATCTAAAAAAAAATTTATTAGACATATATTCACATAGAGTGTTACACTGTTTCTTCAAAATGGCATACTGTATAAAAATCAACGGGACATGAATGTGAGCAAACTCCGGGAGAGAGAAGACAGAGGAGCCTAGCGTGCTGCACTCCACGGGGTCCCAAAGAGCTGGACACAGAGCAACTGAACAATGACAACATAAAAATCTGTTTCATTGAGAAAGCATCTAAAATACACCATGAACGCTTTTATTCAGGAAGAGGCTGGGGATAAAACTAGAACCCAACCTGCCTTTCATTTTTCCAGGAAACCAAGAACTCTGGCTAAAAATGTCTTTGTTCTCCTCCCCCTGGCAGGGGGTCTTGGGATTATGTGTGGCAGGAGGGAGGGGGCAAAACTGAAGCACTCTATCACTGCACCCTTTGCACTGGCTCGCTGGCTGATAAGGTGGGAGGAGAATTTATAGCAAACCATTATAGTGAACCACTCATCACCTTGAAAATAAAGGTGTGCCAAGTATGGGGTAGTATCTAGATTTAGAGAAGACAGAACTGTAGGCAGTCCTAGGCAAAAACAGAAACATGAATCATTGGCTAGAAAGAGAAGCTGAAGTGGACGAGTGTATGGAAAATAAACTAAGTCTTCTCAATTTTTCCAGTAGGCAAGTCCATTGTCTGAGGAGGCAGAGAGAGAGAGACAGAGAGATGCTATTCTAACTACTGTGTACCTAAGCCTGAGCCAGAGAGTAAAGGACCTCTCATCTCAGGATGTTTCAAGATGCTAGATTTTGGCAATAAAAATTAAAATGCAGTTACACCTCTAAAGAAAACCTAGATTGTAACTTCAAGGCAATTTAACTTGAGAGAGATAAACTATTGAGAAGTATATGTAGAAATAGTGAGGTTCTAGGACTAGGCTCAGCCATCACTATCTGAGGACTCTCATGGATGAACCTCTCTGAGTCCTTATTTGTTCATCAGTATAAAAGGAAGGATAATATCCATTCTGCTCTTCTCACAGGGATGTTGAGAAACAAGTATAATGAGTTATGTGGAAATACTTTATAATAATAAGACATTTAAAAAATGTACAGTGGTAATGATAGGCAGTATCCTAAATTAGCTCCCCAATTTTTCTGCCCTAATCCTCAGTACCATGAATAGGTTGAGACAATTAATGCCCTTATTCAGTTCAGTTCAGTTGCTCAGTCGTGTCTGACTCTTTGCGACCCCATGAATTGCAGCACGCCNATTTTTTAGGTGGAGAATAATAATGAGAAAATCCATCCAATGCAAATTTGTTCCATAAGGAATGAAAAATGCCTTTCTCTTTGACACCATGGCAGTTTGTTTTAATTATCAGTGTGACCTCACTTTGGTCTAGTATATATCAAATCTTTGCTTCTCTACTTTTAATTTAAATGAATATAGGAAGAGGTCAATTCAAGAGCAAGGAAACACACCTAAAGATAACAGACTCTTTGAAAATATTCTGTCTCCTCAATTTACTTTCTCATCAATCCCAACTAGTGGAAACAAACTGCCAGTCAAAGAGTTGTCATGATTACATTTATGCAGGTGGAAGGCCGCAAAGTTCTAATCAAAATTCTAAGGTGAAAAGTCATAAACAAAAATATTCAAATGGGCCAACTGGACATTTACTCAGTTTCAAGCAGGGATAAAAACACAAAGCCTTATGACATCCAAACAGGGGTCAAGGTACCTTTTCAATTCTGTTTTCTTGAGATTTCTTAAAGTAGATGGTGGGGATACCGAGTTCAGACGCAGCTATCCACTGCAGAGTGGCTCGCAGCTCAGTGTCAGGACACTCTGGCTCCAGGTCAAAGTTGATCACCAGCAGGCTCCCCTGGCGGCTGGCGGTTCCCACTGGCGTTCCAGAGGCATGTTCTGAACACAGACATAACCACCTTACTCCACTTTCCATGGGAAGATCATAGGCAAATTGTGTCTCAAAATTATGGGAAAGTGGCTTACCCTCCATGGTTTCTGCCTGTCCTTTAAGAATCTCCTTTTCTTCTACCAAATCACTTTGGGAGAAAACAACAGTATATGGTTGGTAATGTTTAGGAAGAACAAGCTGTGAATGGAAGATGAAGTGATGGGTCTTATTGATATAAAAGCTCTTGAAATATATTTATGGTTTTTGTGGAATAAACGAATACTAGAGAAGTAGTAACATGGCTGTTACATTGGACTACTGGGTCTGAAATAGATACTCTTGCCCCTAAAAAAAAGGCCAGATAAACTGCATGGTTTTAGTTGAGATGATAGGTGTGGGAGACTCTGAGAGATGCAATTTTCAATTCTTCTCAACCTCCCTTCTACAAACCCTCACAGGTTTGAATAGTCAAGAAAATATTTAGTAGGTAACTATATCTGATTGGAGGGTTTATCCTTCTTCTGCATTTTATTTGTCATTTAAAAGATCTTGTATTTCCATCTCAAGACTGATTATTTTTTTACAGCATGATAGCAACATAAATTTGCATTTTAGTCTGAGAAAATATTTTTCTACATATATCTGGTTCTTTGACCTGAAATGAAAAACACAATCACAAACTTTAGATCTTAAGTTGTATGACAAAATATCTCAATTAGTTGAAAATTTTCTTTTTTTTTTTTTCTTTTTATTGGGAATTGCTAGCAGGCTGGGGGTTTAGACTAGAGACTCATAACCGAAGTGAGTTCAGTTCAGTCGCTCAGTCGTGTCTGACTCTGAAAACCGAAGTAAGGATCTCATTAATATAGGCATGTTGAATATCTGAGGTATTTTCATTATAGTCAGTACTTACTAGGGAGCCTTGCAAATAGTGGGAAGATTTAGTAAATTTTTTTTAAATTAGAGTATATGTTCCAACAGCTGAAGGCAAGTGGCCATCTTGAGAAACTCATCATTGTCCCGTATTTTTGTCCTGTCTAGAAATTAAACAGCAGGTGCTCTTAAAAATGTGTCTCTTTTTGCGGGAGGATTCTTCCTTATATTCTGTTACTGCTAAAATCTGGGTAGTAAATTCCACTGTATTCCTAATGTCTAGAGAAAGGACAATTGTTCTTTCACAGACACCTATTTGTTTGTGGAAGAATGGCCAATTTCCCAAAGGATATATATTTTTTGGTACATCTCTATCCAAGGAACATAAGTGAAGTGAGCTACTAGATACAGTTTCTGCCGTTATGAAGCTGCAGGATGCTAACAGGGGTATTAAAGACGGTCTTGATTTTCTCTTTCTGTATTCTGTGGGGTCCTAGACTCATACTGGGGAGAAAGATGGACAACTAAACAAGTGTTGTCTGAAGGAGAAAAATAAATTTATCCCAAAATAGTTTTCTTTGTTTTTTTCCTTTCAAAAACAAAACAGACCCAAGATAATGTTTATGTTCATCTCTACCTGTGAATTTTGGCTGTGAGGCACAATAAAAGATGCACTGCAACTTTCAATCACTGAGGCATATTCCCGCAGGCAGGATACTGATTAAATAGTGAAATAAAAGTGCTTTTGATCTGGATAATAATCCAAAAAAATAGAACAGGGAGAAGCTTTAGCCCTATATCTCATTTTTATTTTTCTAAAATTTCAGAAATCTCCAAATAATGTCATAATGGTCAAAAATAGCTTTTGGTTCATTTAATTTTCCAGAACAATCACAAATTCTAGATGAAGTCCTGACCTTAGGTTGCTCTCCCTTTATATACCATATTTCATGCCTTACTTATTGTACTTTTTTTCCCTTCGTATTTCAGTGTGGGGAACAGATGATGTTATCTCCATCATAGTGCCATCTGGTATTAGACTCATTAATGGCAATAATTCCAGGTGTCTACAAGAAAAGGAAAAGCCTCTCACACTACATTCTATTGAACAATAGTCTTTGTTGATTGGTATGGTACAGTTTAAATGGATTTTTGGTTCTCTGTATCCATCTAGGTAAAATGACATATATGTCTGAATATATGGATAAGCTTTATCCAAAACAATTATAGTATAAGGGATAGACTTGAAATATAGAAAGCAGTTGATGGTAGGGTGAGGCTACGCACGCCTGAGTTCTTACTCCAGTGACATGAAACCACACGTCTCCGGGAACCTTGGTAGGACAGACACGATGAAGCCGGTGGTCGGGCACAACCTGAATGATCAAAATGGATTGCCAGATGGAATCAGAGTAGCGGGCTCACAATCACTGCATCTCAGTGGCTACTTACTTAATCATGGGAGAAGATGGCATGCTTTCCTGATATATGTCCAGGTCCATAATGCCAAGACTGCTAGTGGCACTACTGTTGCCATTGCTGACAAAGCAAAAGTTTACACATTAATGCCAGTCTCCGTCACCTGGCCACACTGCTGACACTGATGTTCCACCATTCTAAGAGGTCCTTCCTTTGATCCCCAGGAGAACATTGCTTTGTGTCTAGGACCCCTAAATTGATGTTTATTTCTGACCAAATCAGGGGAAAACACAATAAAAGACTCTTTTGACTCAGCACCATCATCCTCATCATCAGTATTTTGTAATTTCTGCAGTGGGCTCAGACTTGGTGGATCACACCTGGTGGGAGACAATCAGCATAACCCTTTTCTTCCCCATTCTAGTAACAGTGAGGATGTTTATCTATCAGCAACAGGCTTCTTGGGTATACTTCCAGACACCAAGATACTTCTGAGAATGCTGGCTTGGGGGAGATCTTCCTGCTTCTTGGCTTTTCACAGAAACCAGTAGGGTTTTCCCTTTGCCATTCAGGGGATTTTTCTGAGGCATATTCCATAGGGTATGCACTTGTCTCATTTTTTTTTCCTAAGGGGCTACAGAATTTGTAGTACAAAGTTGGGTAATGTCAAAGTTTTATAGCTCCTTTATCTTAAAATCTTTGAGAAGGAGCCACATCTGATACTTCCTGTGTAGAGCAGGAGGAATTATATACTGTATCATTTTTGGAGGTTACATAGTCAACATACAGTCTAGTTACTAGCCTGGAATCTATTTACTGAAACACAGAAGAGTTGAGCCCATTTTTAGGTTCTGTCTGTACTTGAAACTGGAATGTATCCAGTTTCACCAAACTCATCATGTGTCCTCATACCTTCTCTAATTTCCAATGACTTCTCTTGCAAGTAAGGTTTTCTAAGGATGTGTGCTGGGTGTTGTGTAACGGAATGGTCTTCCCTCTGGAGTTCTATGAATAAACAACTGAACCCCCTCATTTCAAATTCTTGCCTTGGGTTTCATGTGGGGGTACTGAATGTATTCACTGAAATTTGATGACTCAAACATTATGCTAGAGGTAATTAACTGGATAAACTTATGATAAACCCAAAGATTCAAATTCTCTTTGCTTTTTATTGCTATACTGCAACATTTCCACCAGTGTTTGCAATTTTCGATAAATCATTTAACACTGTGACATTTTCTAAGTCTAAACAGACTGAACTGCAGGAAAAAAAGAAAAACCTTTCCAGGAGGCATACACTCAGATGCAACTGAAGCCACTTTCCAATTGATCTTTCTGGAAAGTCCTTAGACTTGCTGACCTGGTATCAAATAAGATTTGGGATAGAAACATGAAGATTTTTTCATTTTCACCTCACTGAGGACTAGTTTTTAGTTTATGTCTCCTGAGTGGCTTAGGTTCTCCTGAATCTAATCTCTCTAAGCTCCTGTCTAGCTTTCTCGAGCAACAATACAGAGGGCAGGGCAGAGAAAGGGAGGGACAGTCAGTCCAAAAACCACAACACAGTGTGAAAACACTCGCCTCATGTAAACCCAGCCTGTCTTGCATCTGAAATACAAACGAACCAGAAAGAAAGTATCAAACACACCCGCTTTAATAGCAACTCATCAAAACAAGCAAACCAACCTCACAGTTGTCACATAATTGAATACACTAGCTGGAGCCTGCAGAGAAAGGAACAGGATGACTCTCAACCTTGGTCGAGCTAATTGAAACCATAACTGGATATTAAGAGCTCTCAGCACAAATCATGACAGGCAGGCACTTGGTCCTAGCAGGAGCTTTCCTTTTTGCTCTTATTAGGGATCCTTTGAAGAGAATGATTTAAAATGCATTTCTGGAATCTGCGCTGAGACTTATTTCCCTGGGAAGCCAATTAGAGAGCAGGTACCTCATGGATCGCTCACTGAGCTGCAGGAAGCTGCTTGTGTCGTCTGGGTTATCCTCCTCGTTGGCGAGCTGAGACCAACTGTCCATGCTCTCCCCGCTGCTGCCGGGAGGGCTGGAGAACTCATCCAGGGCTCTGGCTTCTTTTGAGACTTCAGCCTCCGGGACGTCTCTGGCATCAAGAGTTTCACTGTAGATGGTAAGACATTACTAAGAGTGTAGGCATGAGACGGAGCTTTTCCGGGGAACCTCACTGCCCCTAATGTATATCCCATATATTTATTAAGAGTTTGTATGTGTTTGGGGTAGAGCTGTGGGCACACTAAATATTCTGTAAATTAATGTGTGTGTGTCTGTAAAGTTGCTTAGTTGGGTCCAACTCTTTTGCAACCCCATGGACTGTAGGCTGCCAGGCTCCTCTGTCCGTGGGATTTCTCAGGAAAGAATACTAGAGTGGGTTGTCATACCCTCCTCCAGCAGATCTTCCCAACCTAGGAACTGAACACAGGTCTCCTGCATTGCAGGTTATTTACTGTCTGAACCACCAAGGAAGCCATAAATGAATATGTTATTGTTAAAACTGCCTAGTTCATAATTAGATGCATACTCTCAATTTAGGTAGTCCCAAGTGGAAAGATCTGGATAACTACAATATGGAGATGTGGCAGTTTCTAGCACACTCTAGGCAAGAGAGTTGGGCATAACGCACTGACTAAAAAACAACTGCTGCTAACACTTGGTGAAAGAGCGTTCTTGACAAGCTTGGCTTTCCATTTGTTGGCCTGGCAGTTATACATACACACATACACAGGTGCTCTCGATTAGGGATCAGACCATTTCTTTGCATCCGTTTCCTCAGTCTGCCCCAATTTCTTAGTGCACACTGCAGATGTAGTGAGGTTTGCACCACAGGAGAGGAGGCTCAGAATTAACACGCTAGGACACATCTGCCTCCTTTTCTTCAGGGAGAGAGGGGAGAGGGAGAGATGGATGGAAGCGAGAGAACTTTGCTCTAGATTATAAATAAATTAAAATCTTCTCTGCGTAGAGGAGTTGGTTGTCACCATCCTAGAATGTAAACAACCAGCTCTAGGAAAATGAAGCTCTGTATCTATCTAGAAGTCTCTTAACTTGAGGGTTCGTAATTGATCAACCATCAGTCCAGGTGCCAGGGCTCTCTGCTCAGAGAGCCAAATGTATGGAAATGGGGAGAGACTCATGCAAACGTTTCTCCATAGGCTCACTGAAAACTAATAGCATGGAAGAGAAGGGCTTTAATGACTGTAAACAAAAGCAAGAGTGTATTTCTCAGTTGACGATGAAGAATAAGGTCACTCAGTGAGTGGACACTGGAATGCCTTCCCTGACCATCATGCACTGGCTGTAGAGAGTATTGAGGGCTTCCAGTGAGGACTGTCCTCAGGTCTGGAATTGTCTTGCCAAGGTTATACCCTTTCCCAGTGAGTACCCCATGGATGCGATGATACAGAGCTACAAAAACCTACTCATTAGCTCCATTTGCACTAAACCTGACAGACCATCCATCCCAGCTTCAGCGTTTCCTGTAGACTGCTCTGCTCTCAGTTGTAAACACACCTGGGAGGGGATCATCTCATCTGTCTAATCTTGTCTTTCCCTGCTCCTTACACATGGATGTAGATTTTTCTCTGGGGAGCACTCCAAAAATTATCTGTCTGCTGCTCTCTTCAAGGTCTGTTCCTGGGAAATACAATTTAAGATACTTGATCAAGTTCATTCAAAATTCCTGTGTTAGGTAGGAAATTAGGCTTGAGTAGCAAGGGTGACCTATGGGAGAAGGTTGCAATCTGACCTCTAAACCTAGACTTGCCCAGGAGAACACACAGTGGATACACACTAACTACAGGAGCTTCCCCAAATAAACTTAGGCAGCTAGAAGCCCATTAAGGGTTCATAAATATTCTATACTGATTATAACAGACTGAATTATTGGAAGACATGCACAACAGAGCAACTGTCAGTCGACCATGAGCATATGACCATCTGCATTCCCTTTCTAGATTGGTAGTGGGTACAAGCCCTAAAAGTCTACATAATTTTCTTCAATGTTAGAATGAGTACTGTATATGCTTTTTCCAAAAATGATTGTATTAAAAAAAAAATCTCAGTTGGTAAAGAATCCGCCTGCAATGTAGGAGACCCTGGTTCGATTCCTAGGCTGGGAAGATCCACTGGAGAAGGGATAGTCTACCCACTCCAGTATTCTTGGGCTTCCCTTGTGGCTCAGCTGGTAAAGAATCTGCCTGCAATGTGGGAGACCCGGGTTCAATCTCTGGGTTGGAAAGATCCCCTGGAGAAGGGAAAGGCTACTCACTCCAGTATTCTGGCCTGGAGAATTCCTTGGGCTCTATAGTCCATGGGGTTGCAAAGAGTCAGACATGACGGAGCGACTTTCACTTCATTTCACTTCACAGAATTTCAAATGCTTAATTTTGGGGGTGTGATTAAATACCACCTCTGAAATGTGAATGTGTCACCTTGGTAATTTCACACAAGATCTCAGATTCCTTCTCACAACATCTGGACAAGTGTGGTGCTGGGGTGTGGCTGCTTCTAGTGCCATCTGCTGCTAACATTTGGGGCAAAGAGACCATATAAACTTGATCTTTCTTTCAAAAATGTTGAGATTTTCTAAATTGAGCAAGGAAAAGGGGTGGGGGAGGAACAGATGCTGCCAAAGAAACATTTACTGAATTTAACTAAATTCAAATGAAAGAGAAGTCCATTGATGACAAATGGAAATAATATACATGTTCCCCCAAGTGGAAATGAGCCAAGCATTGAGCACAAAGGAGAGAGATCCTAAGCCAATTGTTCATTTGGCTAAAAAATAATTTCCTAGATCAATTCCTTACTGAGTTAGGACCTTATATTATTAGCAAAATTCATTCTAGGACATTTCTTACTAAAGCAGGAGTTAAATCTCAGTGATTGACATTAAACATTCAGGTTAAAAAATGAAACTGTCAGAATATTTTATTTTATCTCAATTTCACACTCTATTTACAGTAAACTTCATATCCCATGTTACATAACCAGGAATTCAGAATGAATAATGATTATCTAAAATAGTAGTTTTCATTTTCTTTTGAGAGAAATTTATAGCTTTGCTCATTTATTTGTGAATAATGCACATATATGTTTTACAGATGTATGTGTTGGCTTTTTTTCCCCACTTCTGATCTTACAGTTCACACACAGTGTTTTAAAGGACCATACTTGATCTGACATCAAATTGAACTGTAGAATTTCTGAGTTGGCAGGGACCTCAGAGACCACCTAGATCAGAGTTCCTCCAACTTCATTTGCTAGTAAACCATTGTCATAATTTTTGCCATATTTGCATTACCCTTTATAATAATAATAAAAATTTTAAAATTAGTTTATACAACCAAAATATGTTTATTTTAGAAAGAAAATTTGAGTCATTACTATAAATGGAAAGCAGGAATCACTTGCCACAGGTAGACAGTAACAATAATCCTAATGTATGTGATGGAGTTTGGGTGAAGATGATGTATTATGTCAGTTTATTAGCTGTAACAAGTGAACCACTGGTATGTGATGGTGATAGTGGGGGAGGCTATGCGTATGTGGGGGCAGAGGACATGGAAAATTCTCTATTCTATCTACTTTACTGTGAATCTAAAACTGCCCTTAAAAAATTAAGCCTATTTTTAAAAAATGAAAAAATACGGCTATCAATAAATAGCAATTTTTATTTAACAAAATGTCACTAGGAATTTTGCACAGTGAGAAGTGCAGTTGAAGTCCTTAGGTGGAAGGAAAATAATACTGATTGGAACTTGGATACACAGAAACAAAGAACACCACAAATAGTAAACAATTTTCAAGATGATAACTGAAACTCAGGCATGCTGATAAGTGCATTAATTTTTTAATAATCAAAACACTCTATCAAGAAGCAGAGATTGTCATTTTTGTTTCAGATCCTTCCATTTTCTGCCTCTGAGATTGTCCTATGCTTATGATTATTAAGTTCAGCCCTAGATTTAAAAGGATGTTTATTATACTCAATCTAGGATTTCTAGGTGATTCATCCTGGGACAATTTTTGTCTGTCTAGAACACAATGATGCTAAAGATTCGGTTCAATTCAATTCTTCATATCACTGGCATCATTTTTCTCTTTTTTTCACATTTTGTCTCAAATGCCAACATTCTATCTTAAGAAGCCACTCCCCCCAACTAGTTATTTTCTATCACATTACTCTTCTTATTCTTCTCTCATCACACTCTACAGTAATCTTTTTCAAAAGGGTTTTTCCATGCACACTATATCTCCCACTGGTATGCAAGGTAGCCCTTCAGGCTCCTCTGTCCATGGGATTTCCCAGACAAGCAAACTGGAGTGGGTAGCCATTTCCTTCTCCAGGGGATCTTCCCGACCCAGGGATCGAACCCGGGTCTCCTCCCTTTCAGGCAGATGATTTACTGTTCGCGTCACCAGGGAAGCCCAAGAGCCAGGGTGCAGGCACTCAATCTTTACGTTTGCTTGTGTTTGCAGCTCCAGTGGCAATGTGTATCACAGACGAGCATGCAAACATTTGTCGGGTGAAAATTTTTTTTCTTGAAGCAAACATAAATGAATACACAATACATTTCTAAAAAATGATATAAGGTGAGTACAACATGTGAATGATCAAAATTTTCAGTTTGGTGTTTATACCTTGGTCTCCAATGATTAAAAAGTTAGATAATTGCTTTTCAATAATCTCAAAGAAGGTGGCTGAGTTAAGAAAACATTGCTGTTCACCAATAGGATAATATTTTCCCAGAAATCAAGAACTGAGCTATCCTAAATCATGTAAGCTCTTTAAAATTGATATAATTCTGTACGTGGACAAATGTGATGGCCTGAAATACGATAGTAGCTTTGGTAGTGTTAGTTGCCCAGTCGTGTCTCCCTCTTTGCGACACCATGGACTGTGGCCCACCAGGCTGGAGTGGGTTGTCTTTCCCTTCTTCAGAGGATCTTCCCAATCCAGGGAAAGAACCTGGGTCTCCTGCATTGCAGACAGATTCCTTACTGTAAGAGCTATAGTGTTTCTATTTGGGTCTGATGGCCATGATGAATTCTGGTTTTACATAACAAAAAAGTAAGAATGTGATTTTAATGTCTTTACGTTGAGCTTTTATGAAGCTTTTAGAAAGAATTATGAAAATGTCCTTCAGAGAATAGCCTAAAAATATGTACAGAACATGACACCTCCCCACTTCCAAACAATCCAGTGCATGTCTATGTCATTTCCCTCCGTCTTGTGTATAGGTGGGTAGGAAGTCTTTCATAGGGAATTGAGCTCCATATTTAGGTATTTTGACACATCAAATCCCCTGATAACAACCCTGAACTTAGAAAATGTGATCTAAGTATGACTAATTTCCCGCTTGCAAATCCTGAGAATTCTCTAGTTTTAATAAAATTCTCACACTGTTCATAACAGGTTTCTCTTGGGAAAAAGATCTTCTGGAATAAAAGCAACCATGTACCTTAAGCCCAAACAACAACTATAGAGTAAACATTTATTGAGTGTTTGTAATAGACTAGGTGCTGAGTTAAGAGCCTGTCTATTTATGTAAAACTTAAGAATTTTCTGATGATGTAGTTGTTACTATTATTACCCCCTACAGGTGAGACAGTGTGCCTGAAGAATGATGGATGGGGGTTCGTAACATTGTACAGGAGGCAATGATCAAAACCATCCCCCAAAAAGAGAAATGCAAAAAGGAAAAATGGTTGTCTGAGGAAGACTTACAAATAGTTGAGAAAAGAGAAGCAAAGGCAAAGGAGAAAAAGAAAGATATACCCATCTGAATGCAGAGTTCCTAAGAATAGCAAAGAGAGATGACAGATAATTCCTAAGTGATCAATGCAAAGAAATAGAGGAAAACAATAGAATGGGAAAGACCAGAGGTCTCTTCAAGAAAATCAGAGATACCAAGGGAACATTTCATGCAAAGGTGGACACAATAAAGGACAGAAATGGTATGGACCTAACAGAAGCAGAAGATATTAAGAAGAGGTGGCAAGAACACACAGAAGAACTATACAAAAAAGATCTTCATGACCCAGATAACCATGATGGTGTGATCAATCACCTAGAGCCAGACATCCTGGAGAGGGCAAGGGGGCCTTAGGAAGCATCACTATGAACATAGTTAGTGGAGGTGATGGAATTCCAGCTGAGCTATTTCAAATCCTAAAAGATGGTGCTGTGAAAGTGCTGTGCTCAATATGCCAGAAAATTTGAAAAATCCAGGCCACAGAACTGGAAAAGATCAGTTTTCATTCCAATCCCAAAGAAAGGCAATGCCAAAGAATGTTCAAACTACTGTACCATTGCACTCATCTCATATGCTAGCAAAGTAATGCTCAAAATTCTCCAAGTTAGGCTTTAACAGTACGTGAACCATGAACTTCTAGATGTTCAAGCTGGATTTAGAAAAGGCAGAGAAACCAGAGATCAAATTGCCAAAATCTGTTGGATCATAGAAAAAGCAGAGAATTCCAGAAAAACATCTACTTCTGCTTCATTGACTATGCCAAAATCTTTGACTGTGTGGATCACAACAAACTGTGGAAAGTTCTTAGAGATGGGAATACCAGACCACCTTACCTGCCTCCTGAGAAACCTGTATGCAAGTCAAGAAGCAACAGTTAGAACCGGACATGGAACAACAGACTCGTTCCAAACTGGGAATGGAGTACTTCAGGGCTATATATTGTCACCCTGCTTATTTAACTTTTATGCAGAGAACATCATGAGAAATGCCAGGCTGGATGGAGCACAGGCTGGAATTAAGATTGCCGGGAGAAATATCAATAACGTCAGATATGCAGATGATATCACCCTTAAGGCCGAAAGTGAAGAAGAACTAAAGAGCCTTTTGATGAAAGTGAAAGAGAAGAGCGAAAAAGCTGGCTCAAAACTCAACATTCAAGAAACAAAGATTACTCATCCAGTCCCCTCAGTTCCTGGCAAAAAGATGGGGAAACAATGGAAACAGTGATAGACTTTATTTTCTTGGGCTCCAAAATGACTGCAAATTGGTGACTGCAGCCATGAAATTAAGACACTTCCTTCTTGGAAGAAAAGCTATGACAAACCTAGACAGTGTATTAAAGCAGAGACATTGCCAAGAAAGGTCTGTATAAAAGCTGTGGTTTTTCCAGTAGTCATGTGTGGATGTGAGAGTTGGACCATAATGAAAGCTGAATGCCGAAGAATTGATGCTTTTGAGCTGTGGTGGTGGAGAAGACTCTTGAGAGTCCCTTGGACTGCAAGAAAATCAAACCAGCTCATCCTAAAGGAAATCAGTCCTGAATATTGATTGGAAGGACTGATGCTGAAAGCTGAAACTCCAATACTTTGGCCACCTGATGCGAAGAGCCAATTCATTAGAAAAGTCCCTGATGCTGGGAAAGATTGAAGGCTGGAGGAGAAGGGGATGACAGAGAACGAGATGGTTTGATTGCATCATCAACTCAATGGACATGAGTTTTTGCAAGCTCCAGGAGCTGGGGAAGGACAGGGAAACCTGGAGTGCTACAGTCCATGGGGTTGCAAAGAGTCTGACATGAATGAGTGACTGAACAACAGCAGGTGAGTAAGGTCTTTCCTGGTGCCTGAGTGGTGAAGAATTTGTCTACCAGTGAAGGAGACATAGTTTGATCCCTGGGTTGGGAAGATCCACTGGAGAAGGAAATGGCAACCCATTCCGGTATTTTTGCTGGAAAATCCCAGGGACAGATTTGCCTGGTGGGCTATCAAGCCCCCTGCACTGAAAGCACTTAGCCTGTAGTCTAACCCCTGGACTACAAGGGAAATTCCTATAATTCTTTATATTGTGCCACAAAGAAAAATATATTAAATGCTTAGTCTGGATGCTTTGAGAAAAGATTTAGCTCTCGAATTTCTAAGGCTGATGATTCTATCACGTTTTTTTCTCTTTCACTGTTGGAAAATTGAATCAGAAATCCACATCATGAGATAATATGTGTTTGGGTCATTTATTGGGAACACAAACTAATTCAGTTGGAAGCTTTATTCATGCCTATTTCTCAACCTTCTGGAATGTTCCTAGGTTGTACCTATTTTGAGTATCATTTGTGACATTTAACTCAAAATTGTAGAATGCATGGTATCTAATTTCAGTGACCGTCACTATTAGATTTGAGCCTACAACTATGAACCTTGTTGAACTACTGGTTCAAGAATGCTCCCTAGCTAGGTGATCTTTTACTAAGAATCTCAGCTGAAATTTTCAAGTCAAACACCTGGAATCCAAAACAAGTCTTTAATCACAATTAATAACTTGCCATGTATCATATTTCCAGGAGGTGGTGAACACTATGGTAAGGTATGGTACTTCTGTAAGATTTTGACAGGTATTGTCTGGAGAATTATATATATGTAAGAACTTATCTTCTTAGTCAGTGTGGCCTGTACTTCATTTGGCTTAAGTTCATGTTCTTTTGCTTGTATGTTTTCATGCTTTTGTCCCTCTGGATTCTTCTAGGATTTAATCCAACTGGAAAGCTAAATTTTTAGCACTAAGTAGCTAAGAAAGTGCAACTGGAGCACCCCCTGCCCATTACTTGTAAAGATGGTTTATAATGATGGTGAGCTTTAGTACCTGAAGATGGATCCATTTGGGGGATTTCTCATTCTTGGTGGGGGTGTGAATGTCCTAGGGATTTTCCAGAGCTGACAAAATTTGAGGAAGCCTGTGTTCAACTGGTTAATTGCAGCTAAACACTTAAAAATCATAAGCTCTCTGAATGATAGATGTATGTCTCTGAAAAGATAATGCAAGCTATTTCTCAACTTATGTTTCCCAAAGCCAGTAGATTGTTTGTCTTTGTTTACTTCTGTAGCTTAAAAAAAACCTTTAAGTATATATCAAATTTTTAAATGCTACAATGGTTTCATATTCAAGAATCCTATGAATTTGCTACAGAAAATGGGAGCTGTAAAAGGAACTGATATTTCTTTAAGCTGCCTGAGAGAAATAATTACCTTTTCTCAAATTCAAAATGCACTGTCACCTGCATTATGATTTTCTGGAAAAAGAACTACTGAAACAACATTCCAGTGTTTTTTTTTTTGCATTTATCCTACCATGATTATGTTGAAGTTTAGTTGTTAAGTTGTGTCTGATTCTCTTGCAACCCCATGGTCTGTAGCCTGCCAGGCTTCTCTGATCATGGAATTTTCCAGGCACAAAAACTGGAGTGAGCTGCCATTTCCTTCTCCAGGGAATCTTGCCCACCCAGGGATCAGTCCATATCTCATGGATTGGCAGGTATTCTTTACCACATGCATGGAAGCCTGTATTATACCATGAATCTAAAGAGTCAGCACTGTGGGACATGGTGTCCTTGCAAAGATCTTTAGAGTAAGACAAGAAAGAAAAACTCAAGAGAACCTGGGGAAAAATTACACCAAAATATTTAATGTCAGATTCCAATATTAAAACTTATTTAAATTTAGCTTTTTTTCAAGTGAACAAGTTGATGTGTTTTCTTTTTTGCTTAAAAGTTGCCATGAATCAGTTTCAAAAAGTAGCTTACTACGGGAGATTAATTTTAATGGGGAGAATGATATCACATTTTTTATTATACACAGAAATCTAATTTGTTTTAGAAATTAAAGAAAATTCACTTCCACCTTTCTGTTATATGCATGCTAAGTCACTTTGTGTCCGACTCTTTGCCACCCTCTGGACTGTAGCTCGCCAGGCTCCTCTGTCCATAGGATTCTCTGGGCATGAATACTGGAGTGGGTTGCCATGCTTCCTCCAGGGGATCTTCCCAACCCAGGGTCTGAATCCATATTTCTTATGTCTCCTGCCTTGGCAGGAGGGTTCTTCACCACCAGCACCACATGGGAAAGTGTATATTAACTCAGGGAGGCCAATGACTACCTCACGAATTCAGTTCCTGCACCAGTAAGTTCCTAAGATTTAGAATAACACTGATTAAGGTGCAAACTGCAGTCCCATGCACCCTAGTTCGTCTAAGAGATGACTCACTCACCTGGGGTTCTGGCAGGCACTCAGGGCAGCGTCTTCACCCTTCCCTGCCTCTGGGACGTTTTCTTCTTCCAAACACCTTTCTTTTTCCTCGAGGGGGGTGCATTCGGAAATAACGTGTTCAGGTTCCCCCACACATTCTTCTCTCTGATCAGTTTCGATCTGGATTAAAGGCACTTCCCTTGAGCAAAGTGATCGCCGGGTGTGACTTAGAGGGACCGCATGGTGGCATGAGGGAGTTTCCTTTTTAAAATCTAAACTGCTGTGACTTGTAAGAGGAGCAGCTTTGCTTGGGGACGACCCTGGGAGATGGCTGCTTTCTGTGATTGAGTTTTTCCTCGGATAATTCACGGACTCCTGCACAAGCAGAGCTGGCCCACTTTGCATCCTGCCCGAAGCTAACCTGCCTGCACACTTTTCCACTTGCAAGGAGGGGCCCCCCGAAGCAGGTTCAGCATCAGCCGCGCCGGCATCGTCCACTATAATTTTGTTCTTCCGCATGAGAGCCTCGATAGAGTTTGCCCACGTCTCGTGAATTAACATGTTTGTGATGTGGTCAGCCCCGCCTCTGCGATACAGGCAAGAGTCAGATTTGCAGAGACCCGAGGAGGAAGCGCCGCCTACTGGCTGGACGCTGAGGAAGTCTTGCTGGCTGTGTTGAGAAAAGCCGTCTAAGGAGTTGGCTTTGATGGGCACGTTCACCGTGAGCCTGGTGTCCGGGGATCTGCCGTCGGGCACAGACGACTGTCTGTAGTACAAGGGGGACCGCAGAGAAGGAGAGAGCAAGCCAGTGGTCCAGTCCTGGCTGCCTCGCCTGGAGGAGGGGCCGTCTTTGCCCTCTCGTTCAAGGTCCCTCAGCATGTACCTGTAGAACTCCTCGGTGATGCTCTCGGTGCTGGACTGCTTCGAGGGACAGCTTGGCTTCACACTCAGGTGGTCATTTTTCCGGCAGGCCTGTTGCACAGCTGAGTTCAGGATGCTGCTGGCATTCTTGCCTGCATAGTAATCCAGCAGTAACTCGAAGCCTCTTCCTTCATTTTCCATCTGGTTCACCATGAACCTGGAAAACTCATCAGTGATGCTCTCGCAGCTCGATTGCTTGGAGACGGAGCTGGCCCGGCTAACTGGCTGACTCAGGGTACTCATTAAACCCAGGCTGTTCACATAGGCCCGGGTGTTAGAGTCCTCCTCTGGAATGCTCTCGCAGCTGGAGGCCTTCAGGCGGTTCCACCTGTCCCCACCCAGTAACCGACTCCGGGGGTAGCCCTGGGCTTGCCAGACACCGTCCACCAAAGAGAACTCTGTGAGGTTCATGATCTTGGCTGCCACTTCGTTTGCAAAAATACTGACCGAGTCTGGGATGTCCTCGAGGTTCATGGACTCATCCACCACCCTGTTCATCAGCTTCTCTTTCAGCTCCGGGTGCTCATCGGTTTTCCTCTTGATCTCGCTGAGTCGCGGGGGCTTGTGTTTCCTTACAGTGGCCCCGCTGGCCTGGCTCTCTTTCTTCCTCTTCAAGGATCGGCAGGAGATGTTGGGGGTAACCAGAAACTCATTCCCTCTTTTCCATGCACAGAACCAGGGTTGTTTTCCATTGGAGTTGTCAAGGCAAATCGCTGCGATTTCCGTTGCCATGGAGACGATCGTCTCTGCTAATTCTTCTGCGAAGTCTGCAATGCAGTATATGTCTGGGTCTTTTTCTGGTAGCGTGGATTGAGCAGGAAGCAGCAAATCATCCCCCAACAAAGACGGGCAAACTTGAACTTCATTGTTCAGAGGCAAGGCACCATTGTACTTTTCTTGAGCATTTGCAGTGATGCTGTCCTCAGTGTCCTGAGAACCGGTGCTATACTTGCCAACTCCTGGTGTCATTTCTTCCTCTGGAGGGGCTCTGCATTCATTCTCATTATCACTGGC
Source organism: Neotragus pygmaeus (assembly GCA_006410875.1). Lineage (NCBI taxonomy): Eukaryota > Metazoa > Chordata > Mammalia > Artiodactyla > Bovidae > Neotragus > Neotragus pygmaeus. Next base: position 146,999 of record SJYV01034433.1, on the reverse strand, counting down.
TGGTGGAGGAGGGTTTTTCATATCCTCCACCACCGATCCTTTCAGATACATTTCCTCGGGGGGTGTTTTAGCAGACATGGTGGTACTGCAGGATAATTCAGATTGCTGTGTGGGGATCTGGGAAAGACCTAACTGTGCTGGACCCTTGCTATCTTGCTTCAGATGTCCAGCATCTACGAGATCATTGATAACAGGACTGCTGTTATGCAGGTTGCTAAGTGGATGGCAACTGGAGTATTCAGTGGCTTTTGTCCATGCTGGACAAATGGCTTGATCAGTTGGCTGGAAGTCTGGTTCAGTTTCCCTCCATCTGATGGTCTCCTTAGAAAGGACAGAGGGACATCCCCCAAGCCGTATAAGGTGGCTCATCTTCTTGAACGTGAAGCGTATCACATTGAAGAGCAGCTGATTTACACTTTCCATTAAGGATTCCAGGGTTTCAGATGAGTCCCTGTCATCACTAGGCTCTATTATTTTATTTTTCTGGTGAATTTCATCAATAGAATGCTTCAGGATAACATTAGACAGGGTCTGTGCCAGTTCATTCCCAAGGGCATTTGTGTGAGGCTTTGAAACAGTTTCTCCGATCCTCCTATTCACTGACTCCATGAGGTCTCCGATGCTGCTGTAGGCGTTAGGTCTTGTTAAGACCAAGGCAACCTCCGTGAGCAAGGCCTCTGCAATGGCTTCATTCCCCAGCTCCGTGCTCTTCTCTGTCACCAAACCACAAAGTGAGGGGATGGCTGCAGGGGCCTCCACTGCAGACAGGAAGCCACTGGAAGCCCCCGGACACTTCACCTCTCCTGTTTCCCCCAGGCCACAGACAGCAACAGCACTGGCCACCTGAGTCATGCCGCATAAAGCAGACGGAAACGAGTATTCACTGAGGGAGGGATCCTTGAGTACTTGAGGGGCCTGAGTTTGCACTGGCTCATCACCTCCCAGTGGATGGTGTGAAACCAGGGGTTCTTGCTCCATTTTGAATCTTTCTGTGGCTTGGGGACTGGAAATGGTTCCAATAACAGTGGCTGCACAAGCTAATGCTACTTCTAGAGCACTCTGGGGGTGTCTGCTGGAGTTCTCTCCGGAGGGGACACCTGAAGTTTCACTGGAGACTTCTGTCTCGGGCCATGAGGAGATGCCTGGCTCAGGGCCAGCATCACTGCCTTCTGGACTCTGCACAATGACGATTTTGGGGAGCTCGTTCCATGATTGAGGTACCATGATATCTTTTGTGGAAGAGCCGCTGGGCAGCAGAGTACTTCCTACAGAAACACTGACTGCAGATTCCTGGGGGAGGGCAGGCTGAGACTTAGAGAGTCGAATAAATGCATCTTGCAGCACAGATTCCGCTAAATTCGTGGCATACTCGCCTGTTGTGGCTTCTCCATCCTGTAAGGGAAGAAGAGAGCTTGTGTGGTCTTCATGGTCTCCTGGGTCTAAATTGCTGTCATGCTCAGAGAAAGTCCCACATGCAGAAGGTCCATCCCTCGTAACCATCCTTGAGAAATAAGCATTGCCTGGAATACATAGTGCCTGTGGTTTTTCCTCTTGACTTTTACACTTTTCTGAATAATTATCCTCTGTGGTTGACCGCTCACTCCCCACAGCTTCACCTTTCCACTTTGATATCTTGGCTGAAGGATCTAGACTCTGAAGATTTGTATATTCTGCCACTTTTCCCAGAGATCCTTCTGTTTTAACCAGTGGTGTATGATATTTGCTAACATACTTGTCTTCCAATGTATAAAGTAATTTTTCCTTGCTGTAATTCCATTCCTCCTTAGTGGCTTCCTTTTGCTTTTTATTTTCCAAGATACTGGTTGAGACATTTATATTTTCATAACCTGGTGAAGAGAAAATGATACTACTTATTTATTTTACTTAAGTAAAAATATTATTTATTTTTTCACTTTTGATCATTTGCTTTTATTCTATTTTTTGCAATTCTGAGTACTTTTTTAAATTGGAGTATAGCTGATTTACATTGTTCTGTTAGTTTTAGGTATATAGAAAAGTGAATAAATTATATATATATATATATATCCAGTCATTTTTAGATTTTTTCCCATGTAGGTCATTACAAAGTATTGAATACAGTTCCCTCTGCTATCCAGTAGGTTCTTATTAGTTATCTATTTTACATATAGTAGTGTGTATATGGGGCTTCCCGGGTGGCTCAGCTGGTAAAGAATCCACCTGCAATGCAGGAAACCCAGGTTCAATTCCTGAGTTGGGAAGCTCCCCTCAAGAAGGGAGAGGCCACCCACTCCAGCATTTTTGGGCCTCCCTGGTGACTCAGATGGTAAAGAACCCAACTGCAATGCGGGAGACCTAGGTTCAATCCCTGGGTTGGGAAGATCCTCTGGAGGAGGGCACAGAAACCTACTCCAGTATTCTTCCCTGGAGAATCCCAAGGACAGAGGAGCCTGGTTTGCTACAGCTCATGGGGTTGCAGAGTTGGACATGACTGAGCGACTCCGTACAGCATCGTACAGTGTGCATATGTCTCTCCCAATCTCCCAGCCTGGCCCCCACCCCCCGACCATTTCCACCTGGTAATCATGAGTGTGTCTTCTACATCTGTGACTCTATTTCTGTTTTATAAATAAGTTCATTTGTACTATTTTTTTTTAGAGAAAGGAGAACAAACAAAACCCAAAGCTAGTAGAAGGAGAGAAATCATAAAGATCAAAGCAGATATAAATGGAACAGAGACAAAAAAGAAAAAAAAAAGCCCTAATTTGAGAAGTTACATGCACCATTCCTTTTTAGATAGCAGGTTCACATGAGTCTAAAACAATCTTTATTTCCAAAAATGCCTTACAGGATCAGTTATCTTTTTTTTTTTTCCTGTTTTTTGAAAAGAGTATTTTGAATATTTCTTCAAGAAATATGAATCTGAAAGAGCTTTTGAGTTTCATTGTGAACTGCCCTCAACAGAATGGCTTTCAATGTGGAGTACAAATGCAGTGGTAGAGTGGAAGAGGGCATTTGGGAGCTGCGGGCTGGTCACTGTGCTTTGGTAAGAAAGTAACGAAGACAACTGTGTCTTGCAGCTGCCCAGTGGGTACAGAGGGAGAAGGCGGGATATGCAGGATATCGTGGGCCTTGTTGAGAGAGTTTCTCTGAAGCTGGCATAGGACGTGCCCCAAGGACAGTGAGAACAGAATCTGGAGTATCCCTTCCTCTTTGGGGAAGAGTAACTCATTGTTCACTTAGCTCTATTAATGAGTCAAAAGAAAGAATTAATAAACATATGCTAAGCACTTTTCTGGGTTACTTCCTCCTGCCTTGAAAAAATAATCATGCTGGCTCAGTCATGTCCGACTCTTTGTGACCCCACGGACTGCAGCCTGTCAGGCTCCTCTCTCCACGGGATTTTCCAGGCAAGAATACTGGACTGGGTTGCCATTTCCTCCTCCAGGGGATCTTTCCAACTCAGGGATCTAACACGCGTCTCCTGTGGCTCCTGCATAGGTAGGCAGATTCTTTACCACTGAGCCACCTGGAAAGTCCAGAAATGTAACAAATATATATATTTTAAATGGCTAAATATAACACATATAATAGTTCTGGGGGCACTGTTATACTCCCAAATTATGGATAAGGAAACTGGAGCTCAGAAAGACTCAGATCACTGGCCCCAGCTTTCACAGCCTCAAAGAGGCAGCGCTCGGATTCAGGCCAATCTCACTCAGCCTCAGCTAACAGATGGCTTTAATGGAAATCTTAGGGAAATTAACTTTCCTCCAAGTGATAGTCTCCATCTTTTGGCAGGCAGGAAGATTTTGTTTTAAAACAGAGATTTCCTTCAGCATCCCTAAGGCATCTTTACAGAGAATGGGGCCATCTAACCATTAAATCTGTTAAAGTGCCTCCGTCAGCATCCTCACTAGTGTTTTCTTATTCTTTCTCCCTCCTGAAACTTCTTACGTGAAGATTGTGATGCGTCAGCCAAACTGATGTGGCCTGAAACTTTTCTGAAATGTAACCAAGACATTTTTATAGGGTGACTAATTTCAGGATGCACATTCATTTTACAGGAAAGTTCTCACCGTTCCTATACTCTTCCACTTCACTTTCCTCCTCCAAGTGCTCGGATGCAGTGAGAAAGTCTTCTTCAATTGAAGACAAGGAACAGTTCGTGTCATCCTCCACTTTCAAGATGTTTGTTTCAAGGTGGAGCTGCCGCTCCTGTACCAGTTCCAGACCAATCAAAAATTTGTTGATTTCAAAGATGATGCAATTGGTACTGTTTGGTCTGTTCCCTCTTGCACACTGGACCAAGCAGACATCTGACATCCAAGGACACTGCAAGTAGAGAGAGAAAAAGGCATTTGTTAAAAACAACAACAAAAAAACCACAGAGCTTCTTGGGGGATGCTAGTGGTAAAGGATCCACCTGCCAATGCATGAGATGTAAGAGACGTGAGTTTTATCCCTGGGTCAGGAAGATCCCCTGGAGAAAGAAATGGCAACCCACTCCAGTGTTCTTGTCTGGAGAATCCCATGGACAGAGAAGCCTGGTGGGCTACAGTCTGTGGGGTTGCAAAGAGTCTGACACAACAGCACATACACACACACACACAAGAGAAAATATAAAATCCGACCTTTCTTCTATTAGTGTCTCCCATTAGAAGGAATGGCAACCTTTAAAATACTTGGAATATCTTCAGGGCGTATATTGATGAACTGCTTGAAAAAATTCAAATGGTGCTTTGGAACACAGGGTATCTAGGAGAAAAGTTGACTAGTTGTATCACATATTTTTGTTCTCTCCTGTCTAGGTGAAAATTGCACTGAGCAAAGTTTAGCAGGCACAGAAGACCTGACTTAAAGCTTTTAAAATAAGAGAAGGTGGCCAGAAATGAGCTGGATCACAACTCCACTGAAATTAAAAAAGGCAATAGGGTTTTGAAGAGCTGGTACAGGAGGACTGAAGTCCATCTCTGTTTGCTTAGGAAAAGGAAAGTTCTTCTATCTTCTTGACTGGAGGTAGTTTTGTAAATTGGAGCAAAGTGCCTGCAGAAGTTAGGCTCCCATCCTTCCAAAGACATAGGGACACTATCTTCTTTGATGACATTTCCAAGAGATGGGCCCAAAGTCCTTGAGAAAGACATTCTTGGGTTGTACATTGTCAAAAGGCTTTTTAAAATGATTTATATCTCATTGGGGCAGAGAAGCAATTTATAAAAATAAGTTCTCTAAAGTCAATATTCTAAGAAAAGGGAAGTTTAGGGCCCGGAATTAGGATTAAGGCTGTCTAAACTTTAATAAAGCCGAGGGGAAAGTTAAGGCTGTCTTGGGTGCTCCTTTTGATTAAATGATTTCCAGGTTCTTAGACCAATATTTCTTCTGCCTTGGTGATATTCAGTACAACCTCTCTGCTAGTATTTCACACAGTTGGAAAGTGTTCTATCAACTATGGTTATATTTTATAATTTGTAGTGTTCATTTGAAGAAGCAGCCAAAATGAGATGTAAAAAAAATCTACTGAAAGTGATCAAATTCTCTCTAAAGGCCAGGTTTATGGGGTCAGCAGTGAGGGAGGCAGATCACTGGAGAGTGTCCCACAGAGACCTGCTAATTCTCCTCAGTTCCAAGGCTACAGACCGCCGCCCCATTCTCCATTGCACATTTTCACCACTCATAGTGTTGTTTGTTAGGAATACAGTAAAAAGTCTCAGTTGCCCTTGCACAGACTACTAGTAAGTCACAGATATGTCTTGTGCCTTGGGTTTTTCATCTTTGTAAGAGGAACAATATGCTGATTTCTAGCAATTTTTAAGAGAAAGTTATCCACATAGAAACAAAAGTGGGCAAAGGGAAGATAAATAAATTTATCTCAAGATGGAATTTAAAATGCTTGGGAATATTTTATGTCCACATGTTCTTCTTGTAAAAAGAGATTATTTAAAACACGTGCTTATCTCTGGTTGGAGGTAATTCGGTCTCATCCTAGTTAAACTTGCCATTTTGAAATGCTTGAGTTTGAATGTAGATATCTGAATGTATTATATATATATGTATATAAGTATATATATGTGTGTGTGTGAGTGGTGAGGATGCATACATGCAGAACACATACACATAGATATTCATATTGTATCTCTGAAAGTAGTACATCTTTTTTTGTGTGTAAATATCATTTATCGATCTCTTTGATTGAATACTATATATAATTAGAGTAATTCTAGGACAGATGATTATAAAATGAAAAATTCAATCATTCTCTGAGTTCAGGGGTCCCTAGGAGGCTCAAAAATAAGATTTATCTGTGTGCTTAAGTGACTGAGTCTTTTCTTAAGGAAGGTGGCCCATAACCTTGCTTTTCAAAATGTGGTTTGTGTACTACCAGCCTCAGTATCACATGGGAGCCTGATAGAAATATATAATCTCAGACTCCACCCAGATCTACCACATCAGAATCTACATTTTTAAGAAAACTTTTGGTGACTCTTACATGCATTAACTTTTGAGAAGTACTGGTCTACAGATTGTGTGAAATTCACAAAGAATCTGTGATCCCCCAAATGGTGAGGACCCACTGCTATAGAGTAATGGTGGCTGACTTGATTACTTTTATTCCCACTGAATTCAGAAGTAAGACAATAAAGTGAAATCTGCCAGATATTTTCTGAGTGCCTATTATATGCAAGATATGCTGGGAAGTACAAGTTCTGTTCAGTTCAGTTGCTTAGTCTTGTCTGACTCTTTGCGACGCCATGGACTGCAGCACACCAGCCTTCCCTGTCCATCACCAACTCCCAGAGCTTACTCAAACTCATTCCCATAGACTTGGTGATGTCATCCAACCATCTCATCCTCTGTCATCCCCTTCTCCTCCCACCTTCAATCTTTCCCAGAATCAGGGTCTTTTTCCAGTGAGCTGGCTCTTTACATCAGGTGGCTGAAGTATTCAACTTCAGTATCAGTCTTTCCAATGAATATTCAGGACTGATTTCCTTTAGGACTGACTGGTTTGATCTCCTTGCAGTGCAAGGGACTCTCAAGAATCTTCTCCAACACCACAGTTCAAAAGCATCAATTCTTTGACTCTCAGCTTTTTTTATGGTCCAACTCGCATATCCATACATGACTACTGAAAAAACCCTAACTTTAACTAGATGGACTTTTGTTGGCGAAGTAATGTCTCTGCTTTTTAATATGCTGTCTAGGTTTGTCATAGATTTTGTTCTATGAAAAGGAGGTACAAACACGAATCAAATAATTACTCTAGGGAATATGGTACGATATACTCCCAGTAGATCACATAGGAATAAAAATCATTACAAAGTTGAACCATATGAAATTGTCACATATACAGATTAAATGATTGGTTATTTTATATCATTTAGACTAAATATAAATAACATAAGGTGAAATGGGACAGAAATCAAAAGGAATGTTAACAAAGTAATATAAGCAGTTAAGTCAAAGTTCAAGACAGACTTAGGGAAAGGATGTTACTAAACATGGGATGTTACATAGATGTGGTACCCTTAGGAAGAAACTGTATTTTGTTTACAATCTTCTTGAAAGTAAATAAACATCCTGGGCACCTTAGGTACATGATGGCAAACAGTAGAGGCTGGAAAATAATGGGAGATATACCAAGGGGCAAAAGGCTATGGGTGGGAGGAACTGGGAGACTGGGATTGACACATATACACTGCTGCTGCTATGTATAAAATAGATTACTAAGAAGAATACGCTGAATAGCATAGGGAACTCTATTCAATGCACTGTGGTGACCTAAATGGAAAGGAAATCCAAAAGAGAGGGGATACAGGTATTAACATTTGTATGGCTGATTCATTTTGCTGTACAGTAGAAACTAATAACAGCAGGGTAAAGAAACTGCCTGCAATGCGGGAGACCCGGGTTCGATTCCTGGGTCGGGAAGATCCCCTGGAGAAGGAAATGGCAATCCACTCCAGCACTCTTGCCTGGAAAATCCCATGGACGGAGGAGCCTGATAGACTACAGTCCATGGGGTCACAAAGAGTTGGACACGACTGAATGACTTCACTTCAAAGAAACTATACTCCAATAAAAATTAATTTAAAATAGTGGCAGATATTAGTATATGATTTTTATGATAGTCTAGTAGGTGCTTTGTATATCTTATTGCCTCTAACGTTAACCATTTTCTACAAGGTTGCCGGTGCTACTGCCCTATTACAGATAGAGGCACAGAAAGGCCAACTGATTCTTTTTATACACAATTTCTTATTGGAGTCTAGTTGCTTTACAGTGTCATGTTAGTTGCTGCAGTACAGCCGAGTGAGTCAAGTTATGCATACATATATCCCCTCTGTTTTGGATTTCCTTCCCATTCAGGTCGCCACAGAGACCTGAGTAGAGTTCTCATTACTTATTGGTTTCATACGTAGCATCAATTGTGTATGCGTGTCAATCTCTGTCTCTCTATTCATCCAAGTCACAGGAATATAAAGGGAAAGAACCACCGCTGCAGTCCAGGTCTGCTGGACTCCAGTTCCTGTGTTTTTTCCAACTCTCCTCATGGAGAGTTTAATTAGAAATCATAACTAATAGGTCTAGTGCAGAAATCACTCTTAAAACTCAGGTTTGAAAAAATGCGTTTGGTTATTATGGCTTTGCCTAATATAAATAGTCAGCACTTACGTCCACTTCCGTATTCTCTTTTCAAACAATTAATTTTCTCACTAAAGAAATGTGTTATCAGATTGATTGGGAATAATTTTGTTCTAGTCTTGAGGAGCAAATTGTACTGGGCTGTGTGTAGATTTTCACTGAGCATCTGAAGTATGGAAAGAAATAGTCAGTGGCCCACTGAACTTTTTTTTGATATTTTAAAGAATAAAAGAAGATTTAAAAACTTTCCAGCAAAAACTAAAACACAAGGAAGAACAATTTACAGAGGAAAATAAATGCTCATTATTTTAGTCTGTAGCTATCAATCACTATTCACATATCTTATATGAGAACATTCACAGTCTTTTATACAGTATGTCTTTAGAAATTTTATGTAAATTGATTAAAAAATTTAAAATGTTAAAGTTTTCTTCAGCATTATAATTATTTAATAATAACGAACATTAGTTTAATAGATTGAATGATAATAGTATTTTAAATTCTATTTTCAGTAACATTCTTTTCTTCTGGGAACTTCATTTTGGGCCTAGGAAACTCCATTTTCATCTTTGGGACTGCTATCCTGTATTTATTAGCTTGGCTGGTTTGATATAGCCTAAAAAATAGATAGCATCCAGAAAGAAGAAATTATGCCATTTTGGCATCACATGGTATGAATTAGAATTTTGCTATTTTTCCTGAAATAGAAGACAATTCTGGTTTTGATTACTCAGTAGATTAGTAGAAAACCAAGCTAACCAACCAATGCCTGGTGTGTCTGCTCTAGTTTAAGTGCAACTTAGTACCATAAACTTGAGAAGATAATATATGTTGGAAATCAATGTAAGGGAAACTCTGTGAAACTTTCAGGGGTAATATTTAAAAGAAGTACAAGTAAAGTCTATTATAGGATGCAAAGACGTTTAGATTCACATGCTATGGGAGTCTACATACTGAATTCATTTGGGCCTCTTACTTATTTGTGCCAAGAGCTGACCACAGATAACTTACTAGTGAATTGCTTATCAAGAGCTACTATTTCTTACCTGTGAAACTTCAAAATCTGCCTGTAGGTTTCCAGATGTTAACCCACTTAGGAGGACAATTTCATTTTCTTTTGGCTGTTGGACATTCATGGAGCTTATAAGTTTTGGAAGATCTGGTGAAACACTGACCAACTTCTGTAGAACAAGAATCTTTATTAGTTGAGATAATTTATTTTCACTTCCAAAATACTACCTCAAAATTATTTTACTTGCAAAACTAACATACTCATATAACTTTTCATAATATAGATGACTGAATCTACTAAGGTTATTACGAAGAGATTGTATAAAATTGAAGCATAAAGGTTTAGATTGGAATAGAAAATTTCCTAAAGATTTAAAAATTTTTAGTTTTAAGTTTCCCAAAGTAAACACTTAACGATTTTATTGTGACACCACAGGCATCCCTGGTAGTTTGGGAATTTTCTTCCCTTTTTAGTCCTTGAATAAGAGACTCACTGACTAATAATCATGTGTTCTAATGAAGCAAATAAGAATAATATTGCTTCAGTCATGTCTGACTCTGTGCAACACTGTGGACTGTAGTCTGCCAGGCTCTTCTGTCCATGGGATTCTCCAAGCAAGAATACTGGAGTAGGTTGTCATATCTTCCTCCAGGGGATCTTCCCAACTCAGAGATCAAACCCGAGTCTCCTAGGTCTCCTGCATTGGCAGGTAGGTTCTTTACCACTAGCGTCACCTGGGAAGCCCCCAGTAATAATATTAATAATAAAATAATTACTGGCATTGATTTTTCTCTATATATGAGGTACCATATTAAGGACTGCATGTATGTTACATTGCTACACTCAGTCACTGCAATATCCCTAAATGAATTAGGTAGCACTGTCACTTTATTTTCACACATAAGTATCCTGAAATCCAGAAAGATGAGATGAACAACTTTATGTAACTAAATCAGCTTATGTGAGCCCTTAGGCAATAGCCGAAGACTGTCTCAAATCAGTCATAAATTTGTTAAATAGTCTTCTTTTTTTTGCTTTAGTCTTTTATTGTGTTTGACATATATACTTATTTCTTTTTCATATCAAACAAAAGAATGTTTATTCGATACAAAAAAGATCAAAATCTGAGAACACAGAGAATACTAAGAGGTTCATATACAACAGGTTAATTAGAACAGCTACATATTTATTTTATACATTACCAAATTTTCATTTCACACATATTTAAAAATTAATATCTGTCATTTGTTTGCATATTTAAATACTGCAATAGCTGTCCCAAAGATCACTGCTGAAATATTTTTGTTTCCATGAAGATCACGTTAATTGGAGAAATAAAAGTGGGAAAAATGCTGTTAAGTTATAATGCATATTTTCTGTATCATAAAGTTTGATGGGAACAGACAGTTCTTAATATGACAGCTTGATTGTTCCTTCCTGCTCTCTCTGATGGACTTAGCACCACAATTCTATAAAATGAAACTATTTGTATGATTTCTTTTGAAAATCTCTATAATACTACACAGATGAGGGATATTTGGGGCTCAGTGGAAGTCTGTAATAAATAATCTGTTTGGACAATTAAATCTGAGAATCTTCAGGTGCAGCACTGTCAAGAAAAAAAAGTTACAGGAGTAACCAAGTAATTTCAGATCCACTGTCCTATGGCAATCAAGATGCAAATGGTGTACTATTACACATTAAAGAGTGTTGTACCAAACAGTGAAATCAAACCATCTTCAGCTTTGGGCATGAAATGATAAGTCATATCACACTAACGAACCCTTCCCCTTGTACCTACAGGCTCTGGTTCCAAAGGATTGAGTCTTCAAGTTTTTGCATGTTGTCAAGGATTTACATCAGAAATCTCACAACCTTAGATAAGTTTGGAATATTTATCTCCCACAGAATGCAAAAAATGTGAGTCCCAGATGCGTGTGGGGCTGAGAAACTGAGGTTAGATATAAAACATTTGATGAGAGCAGCAAGAAGGAGCAAGCCAGAGGGAAGGGCTAGCTGGTATCAAGCAGGTTTTGGAAAAACTTTGCAAAAGTCATAGTGCTTGAGTGTGTAGAGGGGGGCAGTAGAAATGTCACTCCTAGGCAACTGGGGGTGCAGGAGAAAAAGACTGCTTAGAAAACAGCCTAGTCTACTTGGGAAAGCAATTCTCAACTGTAAGGAGAGCAAACTGTGTAGAAAAGTGTCAGGAAGAGGTCAGGGAGATGGGCTGTGATGAAATCATCTAATTAATGAGTCTCCTACAAAGCATCACTGAGGCAGAGTCATGATAGGTCTCTCGTCAGTGCAGCCAGCCCTTGAAGGGAGCTCCCAGAGTTCAGTTCCCCGAGTTACCTGCTGCAGGCGCTCCGTGCTGCATGCATCCTTGTTCACATCCAGGTTCACAAAGCAGACCTGGGAAAAGGGCAGCAACTGTCAATTAAGTGAAAAACTGGACAGTCCTTTTGAAGAAAGCAGGAATTAGCTGGGTGCAAATGATTCACAAGTCAAGTATTTTCCTATAGTTGATCTGGCATAGAAATAGCCGTCTTACCTTTGAGCTTCTGCGTGGGTCTCTAATATCTTACTCATGATTCCCACTGATTCCACTGAATGCCCTCTGCCTTTCATGGCCCAGCAAAAAAAACAAAACCTCTTTGTAGAGAACCAGTGCAACAGTCTCAACAAAATCTTCAGGTTTTTAGAGGGTTGTTAAATCTCATGAAACAGAAAAAAAGCTTTTAATAGTTGCAAACTCTTTATAATCGCAGCAAATATTTCTTGCCGGTTCTCCCTGTTCTCTTATTTCCTGCTCCTTTTCTCCACCTACTTTTCATATCATGTATTATCAGTGGAGTTCTCCATGTCTCATTATTTTAGTTAATTTTTAATGTATTTAATCTTGTTTTAAACTCTGACACTTTTATAGCTATCTTAAATAAGTGCCTGGGTAAATAAGAGTGTAAAAACAATAGCTATAAGATTAAACAGTAATTTAGAGCAACAGTCAAAGAATTGCTTTAATTTAAAACCATCACACTTGGACTTGGAACAACAGACTGATTCCAAACCAGGAAAGGAGTATGTCAAAACTGTGTATTTCCACCCTGCTTACTGAACTTCTAGGAAGAGTACATCACACGAAATGCAGGGCTAGATGTAGCGCAAGCTGGAATCAAGACTGTGGGAAGAAATATTAACAACCTCAGATCTGTAGATGATACCACTCTAATGGCAGATAGTGAAGAGGAAATAAAGAGCATCTTAATGAAGGTGACAGAGGAAAGTGAAAAAGCTGGCTTAAAATTCAGCATTTAAAAACTAAGATCATGGCATCTGGTCCCATCACTTCATGTCAAATAGATGGGGAGAAAGTGGAAACAGTGACAGATTTCATTTTCTTGGGCTTTAAAATCACTGTGGATGGTGACTGCAGCCATGAAATTAAAAGACACTTGCTCCTTAGAAGAAAAACTACTTAGATAGCATATTGAAAAAGCAGAGACATCACTTTTCTGGCAAAGATCTGTATAGTCAAAGCTATGGTATTTACAGTAGTCATGTATGGAAGTGAGAGTTGGACCATAAAGAAGGCTGAGCACCAAAGAATTGATGCTTTTGAACTGTGGTGTTGGAAGAGACTCCCTTGGACTGTAAGGAGATCAAAGCTGTCAATCTTAAAGGTAATCAACCCTGAATATTCACTGGAAGGACTGATAGTGAAGCTGAAGCTTCAATACTTTGACCACCTGATATGGAGAGCCAACTCTCTGGAAAAGACCCTGATGTTGGGAAAGATCAAAGGAAAGAGGAGAAGAGGGCTACAGAGGATGAGATGGTTGGATGGCATCACCGACTCAATGGACATGAGTCTGAACTAACTTCAGGATATAGTGAAGGACAGAGAAGCCTGGCATACTGCGGTTCATGGGTTCACAAAGAGTTGGGCACGACTTAGCAACTGAACACAGCCACAACCACATCATATTAATTAAAATAAATTATCATGGGTACTACTATATATGAAATAAATAACAAATAAGGACCTACTTAATAGCACAGGGAACTCTACTTGGTGTTCTGTGGTGACCTAAACGGGAAGGAAATCCAAGGAAGAGGGGACATGTACGTGAATGTTGCTATACTTTGCTATACTGCAAGAAATTCACACAATGTGATAAAGCAACTATACTCAAATAAAAAAAAATAAAGGAAGAAAAACAGTAGGACCATAAAAAACTGGATAATAATATTAATTACCTGAATAGTTAGTCAGATATTTGGACTTAAGCAGATACCTGAAAGCATATGGGGATTTCTGATTTCAGTTAGTTGTTTGGGGTCATGCTTTCTTAGAGTCCATCATTTTTCTTTTTGGGGTTGGAAAAAAACCATAAGGGAAATATTTGGGGAAAGGCCTTAAAAATTAAAATAGTTATATACTGATGAAGTATAAAGCTCACTATTGTTTTAATCCTAATTATTGAGAGATTTCTTCAAGTTTCCTGGGCTCACAATATCGTTGCAGTACATTTCTTGGATACAGTATTTGCTTGTTAAGAATAACTTATGGACATTTGGAATAAGGAAGGGTGTGAAATGCCACCCACACTCTCAATCTTTTGGTTAATAGGGAGAATTTGGGCATGAGACCTTTTGCAGAGAGAGCAAATGGAAGCATAGAGTAGGTGCTTCCTGGTTTACAATCTAGAGCAGTTTGAGAATATTCATATAATAATAGTAACTCTGTCCTTGGAAAGCTGGTTCAGTATCCATTAGTACTCAGGGACTTTTCATTACAGGCAGCTGGGATGGCAGTTATTGAATTGATTAGACAATTTTTCATTCACCTTAAAGAAAAGTGCATTACCTGGCCCCTGGGCGTCACAAAGCTCTATTATCCTATTTTACAGTGGAAGAGGGCGAAGGAGAGAGACCCAAGAAAAGCATCTATAATAACCATTTCTCTGCCCTCTGATACTGTATTTTGTTTCTGAAGATGAACATTTTTAAAAATTAATTTTGTGTTACAGTGTGAAACTCTGCCTATATTTGGAGGAGGAAACTCTCCATACTTGCTGGCTGAACCAAGACTGGAACAAAGCAAGACATAAACCATTTGCTTGCTTATATTATTTTGAGCCCATACATCTTTCTGGATGTTGGTGGTAGGGGAAGTTTTTAGGCCCTGATATACACACAATTTTGGGAGACATTCCTTTCGAAAAAGAATGATGAAATTGAAAAGTTTAAATTAGATGTGAAAGTAACTATTTATTTAGAAAGAGAAAGGAAATCACAACAAATCTCAAATTTAAAAAGACTGACAAATACCATAAACACAGGAACTTTCTGAAAAATGCTATTTTTATTAATAAACAGCCTGGTACAGCTACATAATATTTCTCCCTACAGTGTTGGCTCAATACTCTGATTGCTGCTGCTGCTGCTGCTAAGTCGCTTCAGTCGTGTCAGACTCTGTGTGACCCCATAGATGGCAGCCTGCCAGGCTCCGCCGTCCCTGGGATTCTCCAGGCAAGAACACTGGAGTGGGTTGCCATTTCCTTCTCCAGTGCAGGAAAGTGAAAAGTGAAAGTAAAGTCGCTCAGTCGTGTCTGACTCGTAGTGACCTCATGGACTGCAGCCTGCCAGGCTCCTCCATCCATGGGATTTTCCAGGCAAGAGTACTGGAGTGGGGTGCCATTGCCTTCTCCCATACTCTGATTATCTCTTCATATAAAAGCAGTTTTATAATATTATTTTCTCTAGCAAGAATAGAAAGATAATTCAGCCCCAATACAGTTGATTTAATTTTTTCAGCTTCACAAACTTACATTGATAACATCTTGCACATTTTCCAGGTTGTTGTCAAATCCAGTGAGAAATCACTNCCACAGTTTACTGTGATCCACCCAGTCAAAGGCTTTGGCATAGTCAATAAAGCAGAAATAGATGTTTTTCTGGAACTCTCTTGCTTTTTCGATGATCCAGCAGATGTTGGCAATTTGATCTCTGGTTCCTCTGCCTTTTCTAAAACCAGCCTGAACATCTGGAAGTTCTTCATGGCAAAGAGAAGGAGAAAATGTGGAAGTAGTGACCGATTTCCTCTTTTTGGGCTCCAAAATCATTGAGGATGATGATTGCAGCCATGAAAGACGATTGCTTCTTGGCAGGAAAGCGATGACAAACCTAGGCAGTGTGTTGAAAATCAGAGCTGTGCCTCTGCCAACAAAGGTCCCTATAGTCAAGGCTATGGTCTTCCCAGTGATCATGTATGGCTGTGAGAGCTGGACTATAAAGAAGGCAGAAGGTCAAAGAATCGATGCTTTTGAAATGTAGTGCTGGATAAGATTCCTGAAAGTCCTTTGGACAGCAAGGAGATCAAACCAGTTNTGGTCTTCCCAGTGATCATGTATGGCTGTGAGAGCTGGACTATAAAGAAGGCAGAAGGTCAAAGAATCGATGCTTTTGAAATGTAGTGCTGGATAAGATTCCTGAAAGTCCTTTGGACAGCAAGGAGATCAAACCAGTTAATCTTAAGGGAAATCAACCCTGAATATTCACTGGAAGGACTGATGCTGAAGCTGAAGCTCCAGTATTTTGATCACCTGATGTGAACAGACGACTCACTGAAAAAGTCCCTGATACTGGGAAAGATTGAGTGCAGAAGGAGAAGAGGGTGTCAGAGTATGAGACGGCTGGATGGCATCACTGATGCGATGAACATGAACTTGGGCAAACTTTGGGAAATGGTGAGGGAGATAGATGGAGGCCTTGTGTGTTGCAGTCCATGGGGTCACAAAGAGTTGGACACAAAACAACTACAAAGAAATAATTCATAACAACTTTTCTAAGTTAGCTATATTTAATAAAGAGTGAAAAAGTTGGCTTAAAGCTCAACATTCAGAAAACAAAGATCATGGCATCTGGTTCCATCACTTCATGGGAAATAGATGGGGAAACAGTGGAAACAGTGTCAGACTTTATTTTTGGGGGCTCCAAAATCACTGCAGATGGTGATTGCAGCCATGAAATTAAAAGACGCTTACTCCTTAGAAGGAAAGTTATCACCAGCCTAGATAGTATATTCAAAAGCAGAGACATTACTTTGCCAAAAAGGTCCATCTAGTCAAGGCTATGGTTTTTCCTATGGTCATGTATGGATGTAAGAATTGGACTGTGAAGAAAGCTGGGGGTCGAAGAATTGATGCTTTTGAACTGTGGTGTTGGAGAAGACTCTTGAGAGTCCCTTGGACTGCAAGGAGATCCAATCAGTCCATTCTAAAGGAGATCGGTCCTGGGTGTTCTTTGGAAGGACTGATGCTAAAGCTAAAACTCCAGTACTTTGGCCATCTCATGAGAAGAGTTGACTCAATGGAAAAGACTGATGCCGGGAGGGATTGGGGTCAGGAGGAGAAAGGGATGACACAGGATGAGATGGCTGGATGGCATCTTCGATTTGATGGACATGAGTTTGAGTGAACTCTGGGAGTTGGTGATGGACAGGGAGGCCTGGTATGCTGCAGTTCATAGGGTCTCAAAGAGTTGGACATGACTGAGCGACTGAACTGAACTGAATAAATAGTTTTATTTCAATGCAAATTAAGTCAGATAAAAACAATACTAATGTGTGACGTAAAGAATTCAGCTTTCAGTCTTTGAACTGATTCACTGTATGTAGACAGTTTTATTTTTTCATGTATTCATTTTAGTCGATTGTTCAGATAGTCAAATGGAACAGTTGAGAAATGCCAGTATATAATGCACCCATTATAAGGAAATCACTGTGCAAGAGGATATATGACAAGTGGGTTTTAGCCCAGAATGTGGGAACTTTGCTTTTCTTTCCTGGGTATGTTTTCATCTCTCCTGAAGTCAGCTAAAATCTATTTCTATTCTTATGGAGATTCTGCTTAGAAAATGTTAACAAAGATCATGATGTCAAATTGCTTTTGAAATCTAGGCATTTGAATGTGTACTATGACCAAATATATACTTAGGCTTTATCTTAGAAGAAACCCAATTCCTTTTTTCTGCAGCTTCTAACAATGCAGCCATCTGGCCATGTGGTGATGAGAGGATCTCTTAATTTGGTGGTTTAAAATGCTGATCGACAAATCTTTCAAAATAAAAATTGCTTCCTTTCTTCCTCAAACAAAAGACTTCTGCTAGATTCAGGATCCAGGACCACGGTTACCTTTTAAAGAATGTGCCTTTTCCCCTGATTAGTCCTTTAGGTTGATGATAACTAAAATGGCAATTTATATATCAATGTTGTCAAGCCACAGAGCTGTCAGACATTCTAGAACATACTTGACTCTTTGGAATGACACTGCACGTGTATCCAGTTATTGTTTTGAAATGATTACAGCAATCACACAAAATAAAATATGAAGTTTTATTTACACTTGAGACTGTCAAATTTTCCTTTATTTTCATTGTCAATATTTTTTTTAAAAATAACTTTGAAATGCTGTTGGGGGATAGCTATTCAAGTAAAGAGCATAGACTTCCAAGCAATGACAGGCATTTTAACTAGCCATACGTCAGGCCAATTTTATTGCTAACCTAAAAAATAAATGAAAAATAAGGATGCTACTCTAGAGTAATTATTCATTGTCCCAAAATTTTTGTTGTTTTAAAGACAATTCTTTTGGAGTATGAGGATAAATTTAAATATAATGTCTGATATACATTTACCAGATAAAGAACACATGATATTTATTTTAGATTTCCATTTAAAATATATGATTTATTGAGATATAAATGGATATGACTTATCCATGTAGAATGCATGCTTCTATGGTTTTTCATATATTCACAGAGTTGTGCAATCATCATCACAGTAAATTTTAGAATATTTTTACCATCCACGAAAGGAAATGTACTATTAGCAGTCAATCTTTATTTCTCCCCAGGTACCCTCCATCTAGCCCTATACAATCACTCATATACATTATATCTCTACATATTTGCCTGTTGTGGACATTTCAGTTCAGTTCAGTTCAGTCACTCAGTCGTGTCTGACTCTTTGCGACCCCATGAGTTGCAGCACACCAGGCCTCCTGTCCATTACCAACTCCTGAAGTTCATTCAAACTCACGGCCATCGAGTCAGTGATGCCATCCAGCCATCTCACCCTTGGTCGTCTCCTTCTCCTGCCCCCAATCCCTCCCAGCATCAGAGTCTTTTCCAATTAGTCAACTCTTTGCAGGAGGTGGCCAAAGTACTAGAGTTTCAGCTTTAGCATCATTCCTTCCAAAGAACACCCAGGGCTGATCTCCTTCAGAATGGACTTGTTGGATTGCCTTGCAGTCCAAGGGACTCTCAAGAGTCTTCTCCAACACCACAGTTCAAAAGCATTAATTCTTCGGTGCTCAGCCTTCTTCATTGTCCAACTCTCACATCCATACATCACCATTGGAAAAACCATAGCCTTGACTAGATGGACCTTAGTCGGCAAAGTAATGTCTCTGCTTTTCAATATGCTGTCTAGGTTGGTCATAACTTTTCTTCCAAGAAGTAATCGTCTTTTAATTTAATGGCTGCAGTCACCATCTGCAGTGATTTGGCAGCCCCCCCAAAATAAAGTCTGCCACTGTTTCCACTGTTTTCCCATCTATTCCCCATGAAGTGATGGGACTAGATGCCATGATCTTCGTTTTCTGAATGTTGAGCTTTAAGCCAACTTTTTCGCTCTCCTCTTTCACTTTCATCAAGAGGCTTTTTAGCTCCTCTTCACTTTCTGCCATAAGGGTGGTGTCATCTGCATATCTGAGGTTATTGATATTCCTCCTGGCAATCTTGATTCCAGCTTGTGCTTCTTCCAGCCCAGCGTTTCTCATGATGTACTCTGCATAGAAGTTAAATAAGCAGGGTGACAATATACAGCCTTGATGTACTCCTTTCCGTATTCGGAACCAGACTATTGTTCCACGTCCAGTTCTAACTGTTGCTTCCTGACCTGCATATAGGTTTATCAAGAGGCAGGTCAGGTGGTCTGGTATTCCCATCTCGTGAAGAATTTTCCAGAGTTTATTGCGATCCACATAGTCAAAGGCTTTGGCATAGTCAATAAAGCAGAAATAGATGTTTTTCTGGAACTCTCTTGCCTTTTCCATGATCCAGCAGATGTTGGCAATTTGATATCTGCTTCCTCTGCCTTTTCTAAAACCAGCTTGAACATCTGGAAATTCATGGTTCACGTATTGCTGAAGCCTGACTTGGAGAATTTTGAGCATTACTTTACTAGCATGTGAGATGAGTGCAATTGTGTGGTAGCCTGAGCATTCTTTGCAGCTAAAGATGGAGAAGTAGAGGCACAGAAGTAGAGAATAAACGTATGAATACCAAGGGAGTGGGGGTGGGATGAATCCAGAGATTGGGATTGACATATATACACTATTGATACTATGTGTAAAGTAGATTGCTAGTAAGAACCTACTGCATAGCATAGGGAACTCTACTCAATGCCCTGTAGTGACCTAAAGGGGAAGGAATTCCAAAACAGAGCGAACATATGTATACATATAGTTGATTCACTTTTTTGTTCAGTAGAAACTAACACAACATTTTAAAGCAACTATAAGGCAGTAATTTTTTTAAGTAGCTAAAGAAAATGTATGAGATTAAAAAAATCATATTACTAATAAAAAAGGTCATTCTTAGAGTCCCAGAAATTTTTCATAAATAATTTCTTCTCTGGAGTTTTGATAAAGCAGAATAAATACTTGTGATTAAAGAAAGAAGAACATTAAAGTTTTTTTTATAAACTTTTACTTTTCTATTTGGAATCTAATATATACAAGAACTGTGTATTACCATATTTTTCAAGCTATACAACATTTTATTAAGAAATACCTTCATTCTTTTTCTCAGGGGCATTTATGACTTATTTAAATACCTGCCACTGCTATGGGTGATATTGTTATCACATGTCATAAAACCAGTGAGTGATTACAACAGACATGAAATTGGGAAACAGCTACACGTAGGGAGAGTAAAAAGATTATAATTTGCAGAAAAAATGTAGACATGTTAAAAACATCAACCACTGCTTAACCACTCACTTACTAAGTTCCTTAACGTGAATAGTGCTGTTTGAGGGAACTTACATGGATCTGCAGGCAAAATAGACTCTATTCTTAGAAATAAATATCTTTGATGAGAATGAGAAAACATAAACTGATATACATACATATCACCCCATTGAATCCAATGCATGATCTCAATTTCTCAATACAGCATATGAAAGCATATACAGGGTAGCTTTATTTTAAAACATTTAAAAAACCAGCTGAGAATGCACTTTTCATCAATGTTGAAAAGCTGATCAGTTAATTGACAAAAATCTTCCTTTAGGCATGATAAGAATATTGAGTTTTGACTATGGCATGAAATGAATGCAATAGAAATGCATTAGATGATATGTGTTAGAACAAAATGATAAACTGAGTGTAAACTGAACAAAAATACTGCATGGCTTTAAATTTTGCAGAATTTTATGTTTTAACTCTTTAAAATTCTATTAAAGTTATTTCTAATTTTCACCTGTAGAGTGACAAAGTCATCTTTTCCTCTTCTCAAAGTCATAAATATTTGTACAAAGAAATGTAAAAAGTGTAGAATTTGGATGTTTGTAGCCTTAGCAGCTCAATTATTTTAGAGCAGATGAAAGGCCTTTTAAATACTTATAATCACTGGGAATAAATGATAGTGAACCTAATTTTAAAATACAAATAATTAATCTAAACTAGCATCTCTCATATTATGTGACAACCAAACTAACAAATAACTCCAAGCTTTACCTCTCCTGGATGCCTTAGGTATATCTGAGCAAACACTGTGTGCCTGCCAATAATTAAGGGATGCTGTCATTCCATTGGTATACGTAAAAAAAAAAAAGTATAAAAAACAAAAATGCAACAGCAACTGCTGAATGTACATCCTGGTTGATGCCACACAGAAAAGTGAATTATTTAGATAATTTAGTCCTCAAATCAAGCTGCTAATGGTACAGATGTACTTTTCCTTCTTTTGAAAAGAACTGTTCAGATTCACTATCTACACTGACAGTTATTCTCAATTCTATTTCATTAGGTTTATAAGAACTACTTTATTTGGCCTGCTCTGTGGCTACGTATTAAGTAATTAGCTCCAAGCATGTATCTGAATTACTGCTCCCTATAGCTTGGATTCCTAGAGCTCTTCAGAGAATCATTAAGGTAAAATGTTCTAACAGACTGGCAAGTGCTTAGATGTAACTTGCTTTTCAAATAAATGGCCATTAAAGCCAAGTCTTTGAAAACTGGAATTCTGAAGTCTGTCATTTTCACACAATGAATAAATAATCAGATAGATAGATAAAGCAATTAGAGAGAAACAAAAAAATACCAGAGGGGATTATCTATTGTTCTGAAGAGGATAAAAACTAGTCTTTCACATTTGTTTTCTTTGACAATGATTTTGATTAATTATTAAAATATTTATGTTTCAGAAAGACTTTCTGCATGATGAATGCTGTTTTTTTTTTTTCCTTTATTGGATTTTTGTCTGTTGGTAAAACTGACATACATCCTAATTCTGGCTTATTTTCCAATTTACTCTCTTGAACTTTATTCATTTAAGGCAATGAGTTCTGGAAAAATGACTTTTGTAATAGAGGTGTTAATTCAAGTTAGCTCTAGGCTTGCTATTAAAAAGACATGACCAATAAACTTCAGAATTTAAGCTTTGATTATGGGATCAAGTGTTTGAAATAGATAGGTGACTCAGATGCTCTTCAAACACTTCATATTCTCTGACCTCTCCAGAAATCATTGACAGCAAGAGAGCAGGAAAGTGTTTTTTGTTTGTTTGTTTGTTTCATTTTGTGTTTAGACTAATATTTCATGGTTTCTGACTTCAATCATTGAAGCATCCATCAAGAATTAAAAAAAAATTATTATAGTTTCTGTCTGAGATTCCAAGTGTCAGCTTTTAACTGAAGGATTCTATGAATTGTCTACTTTTGTGGAGTTGGAGAAGACTCTTGAGAGTCCCTTGGACTGCAAGAGGATCAAACTAGTCAATCCTAAAGGAAATCAATCCTGAATATTCATTGGAAGGACCGATGCTGAAGCTGAAGTTCCAATATTTTGGCCACTTGATGCAAAGAACTGACTCACTGGAAAAGACCCTGATGTTGGGAAATATTGAAGGCAGGAAGAGAGGTGACAACAGAGGATGAGATGGTTGGATGGCATCATGAACTCGATGGACCTGAGTTTGAGTAAACTCTGGGAGTTGGTGATGGATGGGGAAGCCTGGCATGCTGCAGTCCATGAGGTTGTAAAGAGTCAGACACAACTGAGCGACTGAACTGAATTGAGCTTTTGGAAAGATTAAAAAATGCACTCTTCTCTGTGCAAAAGAGGAGACAGTAGTGTCTGGGCGAGGACAGCTGGAGCCCTGACTTTTGCTCCTTTGTAATGTCCACACCTCGGCATCATGCTTTGTTGCCAGCTAACATTTTCTCACTTGAAAGGAAAGGAGAAGAGAGCACAAAAATATTCCCGGGTTTCAAATCAATCTTGTCAAATAAAGTTTTACTTTACTAGGAGTAAATAAATAAAAATTTGAAATTCCAAGTTGAAAAATCATTTCACTCAAAAGTTTGAAGACATTGCTCTATTGTTTTCTAGCTCCCTTGCAAGCTATGTCTGACTCTTTGAGACCCCATAGACTGTAGCCTGCCAGGCTCCTCTATCCATGAGATTCTCCAGGCAAGAGCACTGGAGTGGGTTGCTATACCCTCCTCTAGGGGATCTTCCCAATTCAGGGATTGAACCCATTTCTTTTAAGTCTCCTGAATTGGCAAGCTGGTTCTTTACCACTAGCACCACCTGGTAAAGCCTCTCCCAAGCAATACTCTATGGCAAATCTTGGTCTCCTGCAAACATCAACAGTAGTATTTAAGGACTTAAGTACAATTCTTAGAAATTCCAGGATCCTAAGTTGTTACTCCAGTTCCTTGGGGGCACATTGCTGCCAGTGTCTTCAACAGTCCAGAGGCCCCAGATGTGAGAAACAGCCAATGGGAGTTTGACAAAATAGTTCTCATGTTGCTCACAGATGGATTTTTCTATTTTTGTGTACTCGATCTCCGCATTCAGTCTTGAAGAGTGGGAAGAGGGTCAGATTTCTTCATATGTCTCAGACCTGCTTACGAACTACCTTTTCACAATGAATTTTTCTGATGATTCTGCTTTTTGCTTATTGCACTATGCAATTCTCCTTCACAGCAGTCATTACAATTTGCATAAACATTTTTTAATTATACCTGTCTTTCCCCCCAAATATGTGTGTGTGTGTGTGTGTGTTAGTCACTCAGTTGTGTCCAGCTCCTTGCAACCCCATGGACTGTAGCCCTTCAGGCTCCTCTGTTTATGGAATTCTCCAGGAAGGAATACTGGAGTGGGTTGCCAGTTTCTTCAGGGGATCTTCCTGACCCAGGGATCAAACATGCTTCATTTATGTCTCCTGCATTGGCAGGCAGGTTCTTGACCACTGGTGCCACCTCGGAAGCCCCTTTCCCAAACAGAAGGTGGGCTAATGAAGACTGGGACCGCTGTCTTGTCAGTGTGAAGTGTCCATCTCGCCAAGTGCACGGCACAGCAGATGTCCAGACAATAGCTGCTAAGTAAATGAAGAATGACCAGGTCACAGAGGAAGATACAGAGACATTGAATTGGCCATATCAGTGGCCCTTTTTGGCCCCAATCTGTGTTTCGCTGGACTATCACTTCCAGTCCAACCTGATTTGGAACTATGTTATAGTGAATCTTGGCCTAATCTAGGGGGACCTGTTTTCCCTAAGCACTGAGATAGCAATTCTTATTCTTTATGACTTAAGAGGTTCTTTAAATGTTTATTTTTCCCTTTAAATGTGAAGAGAGGAAAATAAATAAAAGATAATATCTCTGATCTTTACTACGTATGAGCATGAGCCACAGGAAATCATATTTGCACAGGGAGTAAACAGTGAATAAAAACTTGCTTATGAAGTATTGGCAAGTGTACTTTTAAGTCAATTGTCAGGCAGCTTTGAAGTAGAAGGAGGCATAATTACCTTCATATTCCCTGCAGCTTGCACTACATGGGCCTCATTTACTTTGAATGACTGTATGTGTGAATGTCCAGGAATAGTTTAAGATGGGCTGGTCTAGTAGTATTTCTGAGAGTAGCTTGGATGGCGCCCATGGTTAAGAAAGAAATAAATCATAAATCATCAGTGCTCAAAAGCACATCTGACTTGTTCAGTGTACTAAGGCAGTTGCATCAAACATCTGTATTTGACAGAAGCATATATTTTCAAATGCCACTGTATGATTAGGAAGGGAGGTATGATTGAAAGTAGAAATTGACTTGACATTCTACTTTTTTCTTTAAAATTATCTTATATACCATACATGCAGAAAATGTTCTGATGTTCTTCACAAGTATTCTAGATTATTTTTAAAGAGAATACTATTGAAAAGTATACTAGAAATCTTGCCATAGGAAATAAATATTAAATAAGTCTTTTTATTCATGTAACACCTATTATTCACTCAAAATACCTTGACATGTATCATTGAATGTATATTATTTTTATTGAGCTAGTAGGCAAAAAATTCTCAAATGCAAAGCAAAGTTGTCTCATTCAAACTGTATCTTTCCCAGTGTTCCTCCATTTCCACCTGTGTATCTGAAGCATAAGCTGGAGTCAAGATTGCCAGGAGATATATCAATAAACTCAGATATGCAGATGACACCACCCTTATGGCAGAAAGCAAAGAGGAACTAAAGAACCTCTTGATGAAGGTGAAAGAGGAGAGTGAAAAAGCTAGCTTAAAACTCGACAATTAAAAAATGAAGATCATGGCATCTGGTCCCATCACTTGACAGTAAATAGATGGAGAAACAATGGAAACAGTGACAGACTTAATTTTCTTGGGCTCCAAAATCGCTGCAGCTGGTGACTGCAGCCATGATAGTAAAAGATGCTTGCTCCATGGATGAAAAGCTATGACCAACCTAGAGAGCATATTAAAAAACAGACATTACTTTGCCAATTATTACTTTGTCTGTATAGTCAAAGTTATCGCTTTTTCAGTAGTCATGTATGGATGTGAGAGCTGGACTATAAAGAAGGCTGAGCATCAAGGAATTGATGCTTTTGAACTGTGGTGCTGGAGAAGACTCTTGAGAGTCCCCTGGACTGCAAGGAGATCCAACCAGTCCATCCTAAAGGAAATCAATTCTGAATATTCATTGGAAGGACTGATGCTGAAGCTCCAATACTTTGGCCACCTTATGTGAACAGCTGACTCATTGGAAAAGACCCTGATGCTGGGAAAGATTGAAGATAGGAGGAGAAGGGGACAACAGAGGATGTGATGGTTAGATATCATCACTGACTTGATGTTCATGAGTTTGAGCAAGCTCTGGGAGATGGTGAAGGACAGGGAAGCCTGGTGTGCAGCAGTTTATGGGGTCGCAAAGAGTTGGACATGACTGAGCAACTGAACAAGAACAATTTGAAGTTCAAACTTATGAGACATTTCATTCATCCCTTGAGAAAATATTTGAGTCCCTATGAAAGTAATAACTGTGAAATGAAAACTGCAAGGAAGAGTCCACAGATTGTGTGCCAGACGATACTGAACAGATAAAGGAGGGAGGGGAAGGCTTCCTGAGGAGGTGAAATTTGAAGGAAGATTTGAAAGTCTTAGAGGTGAAGTCAAGGCATAGGTGGAAGATGAGTGGAAAGGCGGTAAGCTGGGAGAGGATTCTGGATAGACAAGTAACATATGTCAAGTTTTTAAAACACAATGGATTTAAGAAGTGGTAAGGAAGACTGGTGGAATGTAGGGAGTGAGCAGATAAATGGGACACTCTGAGGCCAGAGGAATAAGGTTTTGGAGTATGGGGTATTTGGAGGGAATTTTAAAGACTTTGTCTTTATCTTGAATGCAATGGAACACCAGTAAAGAGAAAGACTTTGAGATAAGAGGAGACATAACTATATCTTTGTCTGTAATGCAGGAGAACCAGGTTCAGTCCCTGGGTTGGGAAGATCCCCTGGAGGAGGAAATGGCAACCCACTCCACCATTTTTGCCTAGAAAATCCCACAGACAGAGGAACCTGGTGGGCTATGGTTCATGGAGTGGAAAAGAGTTGGACATGACTGAGTGACTAATACTTTCACTTTCAAATATATCTTAGCTTGTCAAAGCTGTAATAAAAACTGTAAACTGGATAGCTTATCAATAAGAGAAATCTATTATATTTCTTGCAGTTCTGGAGGCTGGAAGTATGAGATTAGGGGGGGTACAATGGCCAGACTCTGATAAGAACTGCCTTCCAGATTGCAGACTGCTAACTTCTCATCGCACCCTCACGAGGCAGAGGGTCTTAAAGTTCTCCTAAGGGCATTAATCCCATGCAGAAGGACTTCACATTCAGGATTTTATCAGATCCTAATCACCTCTCAAAGGCCCCGCCTCCTAAGGCTGCTGTCACACTGTGGTGACAGGATTTCAACACATGAATTCTGGAAGGACACATTTATTCTATGACATCATGTTTCTGTTTTGGAAAGTCCACTCTGTGGGCAGTTTCTTTCCCCTGAGCTCTATGCCGCTCCACAATTCTAAAGATCAGATTAAAAATTAGTTTCATTTAGTTTCATTCCTTGAACATCTAGAGTTGCAGACATGAGTCTACATTCTGCTTTGTTCTTGCCGCCATTGCCCGATTCAGAACATTTCTCTGTAACCAGGAGCAAAAGCCTTTAATTAGGATCCCCAACAGTAGCTCCCTCAGATCTAGCCGATTCTGTGTTCCGCTGCTCCCAGCCTAAGAAACTTCCATTTCCCTTTAATGTCTAGAGAAATCTCAGTAGGTGCTATGAATCCCCCCATGTCTTAAGTGCTTAACCATACATTATACAGACATTATGTTACATTTTACACCCCTTAATCTTCACATATATTATACCACTGTACTTGCATTATATCATTATATCATTTAAACTTCACCACCTTCAGGCAAGGTAGGCACTATCATTTCAGTGCACTTCACTTGTCAATCCTGTTTTCTAAGCTCCAGGCAAATGCCACCAATGTTGTTTGCTGAATATGCCCAGAGTCTTCCCTCTGTACCTACTCTCACACCTTTAGCACTGCTGAACTAGGGAGATGTTACCTCTGCTCTGCTCCCCACACCCTCATCAGATCATCCATTCAGACTTGAACTAATATGCTACCTTCTTCAACACAACCACTTGCAGATTTTCTGAAGTGTTCCTCTTAGCATTTGTTTTTAAGAACTCCTATGTAGCATTTATGTGAATAAATAGAAAGGGTTTCTTTTAGTAGTTCATCACTTCCCTATTAAAAGGGTCTGCTTATTTACTTTCTTAACTCTTAAATTTATGCAGAGTAAAATTTACAGACAATAAAGTTCATTTCTTTATGTGTACATATCTACACAGTCTTACACATGCATACATTCCTGTAACTATGAGAAGATATAGAACACTTTCAACATCCCCAAAGAATTCCCCTGTGCTGCTCTTTTATAGATAGACCCTCTTTCCCTCCTTAATCCTTACAATCACTGACCTGTGGTTTATTCCTATAGTATTGCCTTTTTATTTTATTTTTTATTGAAATCTATTTTATGATTTTTCCTGAAACAACATTGATTTAAACTTCTCAGATACAAAAATACAATAAGAGATTAAAGCAAAAATATAACAAAGCTTCTGTACCTAAAATTTGCCATCTATGTAATCACACTTAATTTTTTCATGTTGTATTAAATTGGATTTCACATTAATTTGAGGATAAATATGTATCAATTAAAATAAAATCAGAACTCTATAATTTATCTGCTATGTATCCAGGGAACATGGTCAATGACCGTTAATGTGCCTCAGTGGAAAAGGAGTTGATACTGGTATCTATTTTCTAAGAACATTGCAAGAAGAAATGTGCTATGCTACACATAACTTACTGAATATGTTTACCACAATATCTGGTATATAATAAATGTTCAATAAATATTAACCATTATATTATGAGCTAAAAATATGATAAGGACAAGGGTCAAGCCAGGATTTAAAGATAAATATAGAAGAATAAAGTGTTTATTGCTCAGATGGTGATATCAAAGATGACCAGCAAATAATACAGTTGCTCTGAAGTTCAAAGACATATTTAGAAGTTCATTTTAATATACATTTCACATGTTGAAATATAAAATGTATGTATTTGTAAATGTTTACAAGAATTCAGACTAGGTTGCCTGTAATAACTTAGTGCCTATCTTTGACTTGAGGTGACAATACTGAGCAGATAAATAAATGATATAGTATTGCCTTTTAAAAAATGTTGTGATAGTGGAATCATATAGTATATAACCATTTATATACCTGACGGGAAGAGCTGATTTGGAAAAAACCCTGATGCTGGGAAAGATAGAGAGCAGGAGAAGAAGGGGGCCACAGAGGATGAGATGGTTGGATGGCATCACCAACTCAACGGACGCGAGTTTGAGCAAACTCCAGGAAGTAGTGGACAGGGTAGCCTGGCATGCTGCAGTCCATGGGGTTGCAAAGAGTTAGTCACGACTTAGCGACTGAACAACAATGACAACTACATAATCATTTGAGACTAGGTTCTTTCGCTCAGCAAGCTGCATTTGAGATTTCTCCATGTCGTGTGTATTTACTGTTTGTTTCTCTTTATTGCTGGATAGGACACTATTGTTTAGATGCATCACGGTTTATCTCTTCATCTCCTCAGTCACTGACTACAGGTTTTCATATAAATATAAGTTTTCATTCAATTGGGCAATACCTCTGAATGGGATTACTTGGTTTTGTCGTGAGTGTATGTTTAACTTCTAAGAAGAGGCCAAACTCTTTTCCAGAGTGACTGTATTTTATCCCCTGCTTATTCACTTTTGTAATTTTTTAATGTGGATGAAAAAATCATCTTCTCCAATCATTTTGTTAACTGACTTATACAAGTTGCAAGACTGAATTGCAGTCATGGTGAAGAAGAAGAAACTGCATGTGCTGGCTAGATATTCTATCCAGGGAGTGCAAAGGCTGATTGAGAGGAAAAAAATTCTCTGAAAAACAGAATCTGAAACATGAGCTCATTATTTGTTACCTTATCCTCCAATTCTTGCTTTTAGATTATGTGAAACTTAAAATATAGCAAACAGCTTTCAGGTATTCCTATATGGAACTGATGGTAAATTTTATCTTACAGAAACCAAGCAGGCACCACCCGTCTCCTTGTGATCTGCATCCTGTTTGCAGAAAACCTTTTAGGTTTTTTAGAGTTTCAAAGAGCAAATTTAATCAGAAAACTGAAAAAAATGCAGAAACAAAGGAAAACAGTCAAGCAAGATAAAATAATAATAGTTTTGTCATAAAACAAAGTCAAAGACCTTTAGTTTCTCCTCAAGGGTTACAGATAACATCCTGAGCCATATTCTTTTGTTGTTTTGCAGACACTAAAACCCCTACCAGATAGAAGAAGAAGTTAACTGCATGCTGACCACAAGCCTATTGATATCAAGACAATACACCACATTAATATATTTAAGAATAAAAATCATATCATCTCAAAAGATGTGGAAAAGTTTTTGGCATTAGTTAATATCCACTCAAAGAGATGGGGATATCAGACTACCTCACCTGCCTCCTGAGAAACCTGAATGCAGGTCAAGAAGCAACAGTTAGAACCCGACAAGAAACAATAAACTGGTTCCAAATCAGGAAAGGAGTATGTCAAGGCTGTATATTGTCACCTTGCTTATTCAACTTATATACAGAGTGCGTCATGAGAAATGGCAGGCTGGATGAAGCACAAACCAGNAGTTAGAACCCGACAAGAAACAATAAACTGGTTCCAAATCAGGAAAGGAGTATGTCAAGGCTGTATATTGTCACCTTGCTTATTCAACTTATATACAGAGTGCGTCATGAGAAATGGCAGGCTGGATGAAGCACAAACCAGAATCAAAATTGCCGGGAGAAATATCAATAACCTCAGATATGCAGATGACACCACCATTATGGCAGAAAGCAAAGAGGAACTAAAGAGTCTCTTGATGAAGATGAAAGAGAAGAATGAAAAAGCTAGCTTAAAAGTCAACATTCAAAAAACTAAGATCATGGCATCTGGCCCCATCACTTAATGGCAAATAGATGGGGAAACAATTGAAACAGTGACAGACTTCATTTTTGGGGGCTCCAAAATCACTGTGAATGGTAACTGCAGCCATGATATTAAAAGATGGCTGCTCCTTGGAAGAAAAGCTATGACAAACCTAGGTACCATATTAAAAAGCAGGGACAACACTTGGCTGACAAAGGTCTGTATAGTCAAAGCTATGGTTTTTCCAGTAGTCAAGTATGGATGTGAGAACTGGACTATAAAGAAGGCTGAGCACCAAAGAATTGATGCTTTCAAACTGTGGTGTTGGAGAAGATTCTTTGAGAGTCCCTTAGACAGCAAGGAGATCCAGGCAGTCAATCCTAAAGGAAATCAACCTTGAATATTCATCAGAAGGACTGATGTTAAAGCTAAAGCTGCAATACTTTGGAGACCTGATGTGAAGAGCTGACTCACTGGAAAAGACCTGGATCTGGGAAAGACGGAAGACAGGCGGAGATGGGGGCATCAGAGAATGGGATAGTTAGATGGCATCATTAACTCAACAGACATGAGTTTAAGCAAACTCCGGAAATTGGTGATGGACAGGGAAGCCTGGCACGCTGCAGTCCATGGGGTTACAAAGAGTCAGGTTGGATATAACTGAGTGACTAAAAAACAACAATATCCACTTAGGATTAAAAATCCTCAACAAAGTGGGTATAGAGGAAACACACCTCTACGTAATAAAGACCATATATGGCAAACATACAGACAGCATCATACTCAATGGTAAAAAGCTGAAAGCATTTCCTTTAAGATCAGGAATGAAACAAGGATGTCTACTCTTGCCACTTTAATTCAACATAACATGAGGCCTTGGGATGAACTGTTCCCATCAAAGATTTATGTTTTCCTTTTTGATTATAAATATAAAGTCCTTAGGGAGAAGGTTAATTAAATGTCTACAGAAGTTCAAACATTGATAGACATAAGTTAATTAGAAAAAGTTTTCAGGCAATTTATTTTTTTTCTTTTTTTATTTATTTACTTAATTTTACTTTACAATACTCTATTGGCTTTGCCATACATTGACATGAATCCACCACAGGTGTACACGAGCTCCCAATCCTGAATCCCCCTCCCAGCAATTTATACAGGAGACATAAGAGATATGGGTTCAATCCCTGGTTCAGGAAGGTCCCCTGGAGAAGGAAATTCCAACCCACTCCAGTATTCTTGCCTGGAGAATCCCATGGACAGAGGAGCCTGGCAGGCTACAGTCTGTAGGGTCACAAAGAGTCGGACATAGCTGAAGCGACTTAGCATGCATGCATACAGGTGCCCATTTTAGACCTTCAGAACTAATGTGATAGCAGATACTTTCATTATGCATCTTCTCAGGCAGACATTTGGTCCTCATAAAAATCCTGTAAAGATGCCATTATGATTCTCATGTCAGGAATCTAAGACACAGAAAAGTTAACTTGTGCAGAGTCACAGAGCTGCTGAGTGGTAGGGTTCATTTGCAAGTAGTTAGTCTTAGCAGAGAAGGCAATGGCACCCCACTCCAGTACTCTTGCCTGGAAAATCCCATGGACGGAGGAGCCTGGTGGGCTGCAGTCCATGGGGTCGCGAAGAGTCTGACATGATTGAGTGACTTCACTTTCACTTTTCACTTTCATGCATTGGAGAAGGAAATGGCAACCCACTCCAGTATTCTTGCCTGGAGAATCCCAGGGACAGGGGAGCCTGGTAGGCTGCCGTCTATGGGGTCACACAGAGTCGGACATGACTGAAGCGACTTAGCAGTAGCAGCAGTCTGTCTTAGAGGTCTGTGCCATGTTATATTATTTTTTAACATAGTATTTACTATATGCTCTATCATAATTATATAATATATGATCTTACATATGCTGTGTGACATACTATATTATATATATTTTTTACTATGATGTTTTTTAAAGATGAATTGGATAGACTGCTAAGGGTTCTAGTTCAATTAAAAATTGCATATATTCTCAACATTTCACTCTAGTAGTCTAAGATGGTCTTTTTTTTAAAAAAACCATGGGTTAGTGATCGGAATGTGATATTTACTTCCAGATCTTTTGTATATTTATGATTGAAGCCATGATGGTTGCTGAGAAGTTTTTCTGCATGAGGCATCTCTTGTCAATCTCAACTGTGATTTGGTTAATCCCAAAGAGCTTGAAATAGGAGCCAAGATGGATGGCAGAGCTTGGGAGAGGTATTCCCCAGGGAGAGGGTGACAGCTCTCAGAAAGTATTCTGAATTTGATAGTTGATGGAGAAAGGACCAAGGGAAGAAGAGACACCACCAAGAGCAGCCCATGAGAGGGGAAGGCAGGGGCCTCATCTTTAAGGGCAGAGCCCAGCGTGAAGCGGGAGGCTTCATTAACCACACTGGATTTAGCACTAAACTTGGACAACTTTTGGCAAATCTTGAAGTTCTCCATTTTCATGTATGTACTTCAAATATGATGTGTGTGTCTGATTCTGCAACCCTATGGACTGCAGCATGCTAGGCTTTCCTGTCTTTCACTATCTCCCAGAGTTTGTTTAAACTTTTGTCTATTGACCAACCAACCATCTCATCCTCTGTTGCCCCTTTCTCTTCCTGCCCTCAATCTTTCCCAACATCAGGGTGATATTTGGACCAAGGGAATTATACTCCTATAATTCAGGAGATCCAGGTTTGATCCCTGGGTTGGGAAGATCCCCTGGAGAAGGGAATGGCAATCCACTCCACTATTCTTGCCTGGAGAATTCCGTGGACAGAAGAACCTTGTGAGCTATAGTCCATGGCAGTCTCAAAGAATTGGATATGAATGAGCTATTAACACACACATTTATACTCTGAATATCCAGGACATGGATTTTCTTGGAAAAGAGCATTAGCTGTAGCATCTACATGCACCCTTTGCAACTCTTTGCAACCCCATGGACTGAATAGTCTCCAGGCCAGAAAACTGGAGTGGGTAGCCTCCAGGGAATCTTCCCAACCCAGGGATTGAACCCAGGTCTACCGCATTGCAAGCAGATTCTTCACCAGCTGGGCCACGAGGGAAGCCCACAAAAAAGACAAAAAATTCTTTTCCTGGAAAAACTAATGGATCTTATAGTGACTGAATCTAGACTCCAGCCTTATTAGCCCTGATAGAATGAGTATCACTCAATTCCTTTCACATGTTGTAAATTGGCATTTTCACTCCAAAATCAGTTGATATTCAGCCTAGAAAATGTGTAGTGTGCATAGGTAGTATTTTAAGTAAAATCGAGGTAACATTAAACAGCTGAGTGATTTTTCATAAAAGTTCTGAATTTCCAACCTCTAGAGAAACTCTGGGACAAAACCCTTCATTTCCATATGACAACTGTCCCCAGATCCTTTTAAGAGTGTCACGTCTTCCACCAGTTCCTATTGTATTCTGGACTCTGAAGTTGCACGG
The DNA here is from genome assembly GCA_006410875.1 of Neotragus pygmaeus. NCBI lineage: Eukaryota > Metazoa > Chordata > Mammalia > Artiodactyla > Bovidae > Neotragus > Neotragus pygmaeus. The sequence continues at coordinate 112,698 of SJYV01034433.1, read as the reverse complement.
TAAATGCCATGTCATTGGTTTCTGCACTGGTCATTTTTTTAAGGACAGAGAAATATGTCTCTGTACCCAAGTGGGGAAATAAAAATGCCAAGATCATGAGTTTAAAGAAAAATGGTACTGAGCCTACTTCTTCGTGAAAGTGAGTGCTAGAACCACATGTCTGATATGCAAAGTGTTTAAAGGAAACAAGACAAAATCATAAAATAATATTATGAAATCATTCATCATAAAGAACCACACAGGTATAAAGAAAAGATGCATGATGAAACAACTGGTGATCTGTTGAAAAGGACTGAAAATTTAAAAGCATTTGTTTTGGATGTGAGTAAAATAACTGATGCTCCTATAGAATTAGTTATGAATTAGGGGAAATAATTTGTCTGTGCAATTGCTTTTTACAGATGACAGGTTTATTAAACAAATGGCACCCCACTCCAGTACTCTTGCCTGGAAAATCCCATGGATGGAGGAGCCTGGTAGGCTGCAGTCCATGAGGTTGTGAAGAGTCGGACATGACTGAGCGACTTCACTTTGACTTTTCACCTTCATGCACTGGAGAAGGAAATGGCAACCCACTCCAGTATTCTTGCCTAGAGAATCCCAGGGATGGGGGAGCCTGGTGGGCTGCCGTCTATGGGGTTGCACAGAGTCGAACACGACGAAGGGACTTAGCAGCAGCATTGAGTATAACAGAAATCATGTTCTGAACAGAAACAAGTTTTACAAATAAAAGTCTAGCTGGAAATAATGCTGCTTGGCATATTGAAGCTACTATTAAGATTTTACTGTATACTTTACATGGAAAATGTTATTTGTGGCCTCAGCTCAAAGCACAGATTGATTCCTATCTGTCTATAAATCATATCCATTTATCTGTCTATGTAGTACCAGCCAGTTATTTATATTTGTTCTTGGTATTTTGATGATTTTGATTTTACTGAGAACTTTTGGATATAGTGTCCCTCATGGCATAATATCAGGAAGTGAGCTACTTTACTTAGAGAGGTCGAATAACTTATTGTAGACTGGTCAAAATTGGTTGAGTGGTATTGCTGCTGGGGTTGGTATTAAAGTTAGACATTAGGGAACTAACATATATACAAGGTGGTAATATTTTTCAAGAATGTAGAATTTTAATTCAGGTAGTACATTATGAACTAGTACTTGTTTATTTTGGTTAAAAAGTTAATATTAAACAATGCTATGAACATTGTCATTAACTCCATTAACTCAATAAACTCCTATAGCTTGAGCCAAAGTGAGATTTCTGGATGAACTGGACAAGTATTAAAAAGACATAGTTTTTTAATAGCTTCATATGACAAAATACTGAGCAGAGTTTTAACTGTTTAAAACATTGACTTATTCATGGAACCTTGATTGCATTAAGGATATGGCCATTGAAGTTGGCGGTACAACTCACCTAATCACTGAATAGCTATCAAAATGCATGATTTCACTGCTCCAGTAATCCTGAGATGATGTGTTTGGAGATACCATTTGGGAAGAAATTATCTGGTCCACTTTTATATGCTAAAGTCAGTCTCCCTAATGAAATGGAACCACATATTCCACACTATGGTTTTGAAGTTTTGAAATAGAACTACATATTCCACAGCGTGGTTTTGAAGTTTGATGTTTAAAAAGATTTCTCTGGCTGATGTTAAACTGCACGTAAAATTAATTAACATCGCTCAGTTTCTATCTCTTAATATTTCCACTTGTGCAGTAAGAACTACTGGTGGATACTACCGAAATACAGGATCGCGAAAGTCATTAAGTACTAGCATCTAAAAATGATGACATTGGGACAGAGTAATTCCATCTCTCCCAGATGGAATTACCTAAAATACAAAAATTTACAGGTCTATATATTTATGTCTGGGAACAGTTGTTCTCCATTATGGAAAGCAATAAAAGTAAATATCACCCCCAGCTAGAGGAACCATGACTGAATTTGTTATTACACATTGTAACTTGAAATAAGAAACCTGCTATTTACATGGTGTGTAGAAGAAAAGGTTTCAGATGTTTGTTTTTTTTTTTAGTTTCAGAACAATTTCTACTAACTTACAACACAAAAATATAATAATGGGATGTTTCTATTTTTTAGAGTATATAGTTTAAATGTTGGCTTCAAAATTATTTTCAGTATCCATCCATACTATGTTAGGCATTTTTGTCTTTGTTCAGTAAAAATGAATGGCAGATGATTCTGTTTCTGGCAGATGCTGGTGTGTTTCTTCCTGGTGTGTGTCACTCATTTCATTACCTGCTTAACCTTTAGGTATTTGAGGTCGTGTTCCCTGATACAGATGTGAATTAAAGCACAACATTTGAAGAGAAAGAGTATGTAGAACAAGAAGAGAGGAAGAGTCAACACAAAATTCATTAAAATGCTCACATAGGGGCAGAGTAAGAGAACAGACAGAGGACACGGGTACCCAGAGAGGTAACCAGAAACCCAGGAGAATGTGGGGTTGCAGGGCTTGAGGGAAGACATTGTTGGCAGAGCGGAGGCTATCTACCACGAGCCCTGAGCATCTCTGTCCTTGCTGGGTACACCAAAAATGCAGGGTCTGAATTCTCTTTCTTTGGGCCATTTCTCGGCCTTGTGCCTGCAGAGAGCAGTCTTAAAGGATGAAGTTAATTTCTTCCTTCCCCACCAACAGAGTACAGTCGCTCCTGGCTCACTATAAAAGCAGTAGATGCTGCACACTCAGCATTCCTTCACTGCAATGCAAACTCACTGTATGCATGACATACAGGTGGGACCCACCTGAGTCATCCCCATGGTTCTTGGGAGGCAAGGGAAATTGATGCAAACATACTGACTCTGGCTACTGCTGTGCTGTGCATAATAAAGTACTTTTTCTCTGACCCAGAAATCTCATGTCTTTTCTAAGCATTCACCTAACAGTAACTAAGTCAGCTTGAAAGTAGGGCAAAATCTCAGCTCTTTCACAGTCCTAGACACTCATTCAGGATAAGAGCTACCAATGCTGCCAAGTGTTCAGAAGACTAAGAAGCTCAGCTTGGTGCTCTGTAAGGACCTAGATGGGTGGGATGGGAGGGAGGTGGGAGGGAGGTCCAAGAGGAAGCGTATAAATGCATACATACAGCTGATTCATCTCACTGTACAGCAGAAACTAACACAACACTTGTGAAGCGATTACACTTCAACAGAAAGGAAACAAATGATAAGTAATTTAAAAAAAAAAAGAAAGAAAGGTAGACATCAAAAAGGGTCTATTGGTCCTTAATAAACTTGGCAAAGAACAGTTTCCATGGAGAGCTGAGGGCCAAAGAGATGAGTCTAAACTATTGCAATATGTTTGGCTATACATGAGAGTACAGAAGGTAACTGCTAAAAAATGATATAGGGTCAAAGGGAGAATTCTAATTCCTGGCAGCAAGTTTGCAGTTATTTAAAGATATTGTTTGGGATTCTTGCTAAGACAGCTGGTATGGTTGTGCAAGTGTGCTTTGTAGTATAATTCCAAGAGGCCAAGGGGTACCATTTACAGAGCAGTTGTAGGGTTATTATAATAGTTTTCTGAAGAGAAGCATTATATTGAATTGAGGAAGGAAACCCCTGTGCATTTGTGGCGAGGTTGCCTCTGGGGGACACTCAGGAGGAATCTCTCCCCAAGTAAACCATCCCTGGACAATAGAGGTGACTTCCTTGCCTGCACTCAACATTCTGATTGTGAGTCACCTAAGTACCAAGAATAGTACTGGCTGACGATACCGGGGTGTAGAAGATGATACAGTTCCAGCCCTTAGAGTTCCAGAAGCCTTTCAGAGAGATGCTGACTAAGATAAGCTCTGAAAATGAAGAGCTATTGGTCACCAAAGTAGGGAATAGAGGGTCTGGAGAAGTGTGAATAGTTTCTGTAAAGACTTTGAGTCAGAATGATCCATGTATGATGGGTTAAAGAGCAGAGAGGTGAAACTTCAAAAAGCATCCTTTATCCCAGGAGGCTCCTGTTTAGGTTTTGTTGCTGTTTAGTCCCTAAGGCATGACCGACTCTTTGCGACCCTATGGACTGTAGCCTGCCAGGCTCCTCTGTCCATGGAAATCTCCCAGGCAAGAATACTGGAGTGGATTGCCATTTCCTCCTCCAGGGGATTTTCCTGACCCAGGAATCGAACCACTGTCTCCTGCACTGGCAGGTGGGTTCTGCATCAGTGAGCCACCAGTTGAAACCCACTATTTCCGTTGGAAGGGAATAATTTACAGTGGAACTTAAAAATGCCCTTAGGAGCTAAAGTGAAAGCGTTAGTGGCTCAGACTCTTTGTGACCCTAGGCCACCAGGCTTCTCTCTCCAGGGAATTCTCCAGGCAAGAATACTGGAGTGGTTTTGAGTGCCCTATTTCATGCATCGAACTTGGACTGGTGATCTATTTCACATATGTTAATATACATGTTTCAATGCTATTCTCTCAAATCATCCCACCCTTGCCTTTTCCCACAGAGTCCAAAAGCCTATTCTTTATATCTGTGTCTCTTGCTGTCTCGCCTATAGGGTCATTGTTACCATCTTTCTAAATTCCATATACATGCGTTAATATACTGAATCGATGTTTTTCTTTCTGACTTACTTCACTCTGTATAATAGGCTCGTTTCATCCCTCTCATTAAATGGGATGGGGAGGGAGGTGGAAGGGGGGTTCAGGATGGGGGACACATGTACACCCATGGCTGATGCATGTCAATATATGGCAAACAATCAACACAATATTGTAAAGTAGTGAAGTTGCTCAGTTATGTCCAACTCTTTGTAACTCCATGGACTCTAGCCCACCAGGGTGCTCCGTCCATGGGACTCTCCAGGCAAGAATACTGGAGTGGGTTGCCATTTCCTTCTCCAGGGGATCTTCCAAACCCAGGGACTGAACCCAGGTCTCCTGCATTGCAGACAGACGCTTTAACCTCTGAGCCACCAGGGAAGCCCACTGTAAAGGAATTAGTCTCCAATTACAATAAATAATTTAATTAAAAAAATAAAAAAGAATACTGGAGTGGGTAGCCATTCCCTTCTCGAAGGAATCTTCCTGACCCAGGGATCAAACCCAGGTCTCCCACCTTGCAGGCAGATTCTTTATTGTTTGTCTCCAGGAAAGAACAAAACAAAAACCTGTAACAGTACAAGAAAGTAGGAAAGAATTATGCTTAACTCCCCACCCTCCAATTATCAGGCAATTAAATAAAAGCCAGAGAACCTCCAAGTGGTTTTTTGTTTGTTTGTTTCATATTTTCTCTTAACTTTGGTCTCCGATTGATTTTCCAATGAAACGGGCGTTATCCTACAGTTGAAATATGCCTGTGTTCAGAAACTATCACACCTGACCTCATCATTAGCCAGAGGTCGCATCTTTTTTGCACCTTCCACTCTTAACTCTCTCCTGTGGGTTTCACCCCGACACAAGGTAATTAATTTTCTATAAAATGGTTATTTTTGTCTCTTGGAAATTTATCCTCTTCTAATAAGAAGGTTGTACAATTACCCTCTCTTCGCATTTAAGGCACAGTCAAGGTGTTGGAATCTGCCCATGCAAAGTTCCCTTCACCTTCCAGAGAAGATACCTTTCAGGTCAGCTGGTGCCTCCTTGAGCGCACATTGTGTGGGGCAGCAGACACAGATCCTAGGGCTGTGATGAGCACATTGTTTCTAGTTTTTAGGTTGCACGTTGCTCTGACAGAGAGAAATCATACTCATTTCCGCATCCGTGCAAACGAGAACATGTTTCTAAACTAGTAGAGTTCACTGCAGCCACAGGAACATCCATTTTTCCATGATCAATTCTCATTAGAACACAAACTGACCAGAGAAGGTAATCTCTTAAAATTTCACCCTCTTGTTTTTAAGCACCCACCAAAACAAACTGCAGCCGCAAAATTAGAAAACACTTGGTCCTTGGAAGAAAAGCTATGACAAACCTAGATAGTGTATTAAAAAGCAAAAGACATCACTTTGCTGACAAAAGTCCATATAATCAAAGCTGTGGGTTTTCCACTAGTCATATATGGATTTGAGAATTGGACTGTGAAGAAAGCTGAGGGCAGAAGAATTGAGGCTTTTGAACTGTGGTGTTGGGGAAGACTCTTGAGAGTCCCTTGGACTGCAAGGAGATCAAAGCAGTCAATCCTAAAGGAAATAACCCTGAATATTCACTGGAAGAATTGATGCTGAAGCTCCAGTACTTTGGCCACCTGATGCGAAGAGTCAACTCACTGGAAAAGACCCTGATGCTGCAAAAGACTGAGGGCAAAAGGAGAAGGGGGTGATGTGAGATGGTTGGATGGCATCAACAACTCAATGGACATGAGGCTGAGCAAACTCTGGGAGATAGAGGAGGATAGGGGAGCATGGCATGCTGCAGTCCATGGGGTCACAATGAGTCAGACATGACTTAGTAACTGAACAATAGCAGACAGACATGTGGTTGGTAGTGGGGAATGGATTGGGAATTTGGGATTAGCAGATGCAAACTATTATATATAGAATGGATAAACAATAAGGACATATTGTGTAGTACTGGGAACTATATTCAACATCCTGTGATAAACCATAACAGAAAAGAATATGAAAAAGAATGTATAAAAACTATATATACACACATATATACATATATAATTTGAATAACTTTGCTGTACACTAGAAACCAATAACAACATTGTAAATCAAATCAACTACACTTCAATTAAAAAATATTTTCACTAATATTTTTACTGTAGTTACTTAGTAAACTATTTTTTAGAGATAATGCAGAGACAGTTCTTAACTCTTTACTAAATTATATTTTCTGACCGAATGTGATTTAAATTAAAAGCTATTTTTTTAAATTAAAAATTAAAAAATAAACCCAAGGCAAGAAATTGAAGGGATAATATTTCACAGACTGTAATCATGTGTTTTTCATTTATTATCCATCTGTCCTGTTTCATTGCTCTTTCTCTTTATTGTGAACATATCCAGGATTGACCTCCATCACCTAATCTGAAAATTCAGCTCTGGTGTATGTGACTTTAAAAGTGCAAACCACAGAATGTAAGTTCAAAGACTCAGCAACCTTGGCCTCAGGGGAGAAGATTCTTCTGCTTCTCTCCTTCAGCACAGGAGTTCAAAAGCTAAGAAATGGAGAGAGCATTTGCCCTTTCTATTTGTGTACTCTTGAGGCTCAATTATTTGAATCCCAATGACTCAATGATACTTGCTGGGACCATTGATGGACTTTCCCAATCACAGTGAAAATGAATCTACTCTTGCAATCATAGGATGAAATAAACTTGAGAGAAGCTAAATATCAAGCTTACAAAATGTAAAATTGTATACAAACTGCATAAAGGAGTTGGGAATCTGGGAAAGAGGAGGTAGTCATTTCATATGCTCCAATTAAGTCATCCTGACTTAGTGTTGACAGGGCCTCCTGGGACTGAGCTAGCCCTCAGACAGACGGGTACATGTCAGGGAGACAGACCATCATTCGGTTATCTGTCATGTTACCGAGGGCCTCTAGTTGAGAGCTGTGAGTGAATCTCATTCCAATCAGGGCTCTAGGCTTTTAAATGAGCTCTTCTCTCTGTCATGTATATTGGGAGACAGATACGATCTCATTTGAAAAAAAAGGGTTTTGCGTCTTTTAAAAAAAAGACACTGATGCAGAGCACATTCAGAGGCTGTGCTTGAATTATTTACAAACATACATGAATAATCACTGAAACTTCAGTGTGAGTTATTAAACATATAAAGAGACAGAAACCTGTCTTTCTCTTTGGCACCAAATACATTTTAGGAGTGTTAACTAAACCAAGTTAGAATATATTGGCATAATACTTTGAGCACTTTAAGATGGTAAGTTCAGAGGTTCTTCAGTTATCTTTAGAAGATGTTTGTTATTGCTTAAAAGTTTCAAAGATTTTTCTCTCGCTTGTGGCATTTTATATTTTAGTCCTTTGGATTTTAATATTACTCTGAGCTTTGTCTTTAATGAAAACCAATTGCCAGATAATTAGAAAGCCATTGAGTTTTGGTTTTAAAATCACGAAAGTCCAATAATCCTTTCTTTCAAAAATGCATTAGAATCTTTAATGTATATTAAGCCTGGTGTACGAATATATGTGCTTTGGTCATATTTCTGCACTTGACTAAAATTTTCTTTCCTGCCTTCTTTGTTCAGTTAATGTTTTCCTATTTTTCATGCTGTGACTTAAAATCACATCTCAGACATCTACTCTGATGTGTAGCTTTTTCCATCACCTTCTCTGACCAGAAATAACTTTTGCCTCTCTTGTGATCCCACCTCCCTTATTTGTATCATTGGTGCTAATGTATCACATTGAAGTAGTTGAGAAAATCTGAAATTTTCCCCAGCCCTGTGGAGTGTCTGGTAGATATGACTTATCTAGCTTTATTTATTTTTAAAAGGCTTTTATTTTTTACAGGTAATATGGTCAATACAATGAATAAAACAAAAAATAATAAGAGATATGTAAAGGTAAAACTGATCATTTCAACCTTCTCTCACCTCTTCCTTCTTCCAATACCTGCCAATGCGGTGAACAAATTTAATAGCTTAATATGTTCTTTCTGCATCCTTCTCCAAATGAATCTATATCGATATATCTATGTGTTTAAAGATACAGACCTCTCTATCTCCATTTGTATCTTTATACCTTTATCTGCTTATCAGTATGTATACGTGTACATACTGCTATAAAGATTTTATTTTGCAGCAATATAATTTTACTATATATATTATAACATGCTTTCTCTCATGGACACCCATATATCTAACTTTCTATATAAATTTTTTCTTTTAGTGTTGCATACATAAACTATAGCTTTCAGTAAATGGGGATCATAATACATGTTAACCAATAGTTAGAACTGGACATAGAATACCTAGTTGGTTCAAAATTAGGAAAGGATTTCATCAAGGCTACATATCGTCATCCTGCTTATTTAACTTCTATGTAGAGTACATCATGCAAAATGCCAGGCTGCATGAATCACAAGCTAGAGTCAAGATTGCTGGGAGAAATATCAACAACCTCAGGTATGCAGATGATGTTACTCTAACAGCAGAAAGTGAAGAGGAACTAAAGAGCCTCTGGATGAGGGTCAAAGAGGAGAGTGAAAAAACTGGCTAAAGCCTCAACATTCAAAAAAAATAAGATCATGGCATCCAGTCCCATTGCTTCATGTCAAATAGATGAGGAAAAAGTAGAAACAGTAACTGATTTTATTTTCTTGGGCTTCAAAGTCACTGTGGATGGTGACTGCAGCCTTGAAATTAAAAGACTCTTGTTTCTTGGAAGAGAGGTTATGACAAACCTAGACGGTGTATTAAAAAGCAGAGATATCACTTTGCTGACAGAAGTCTGAAAACTCAAAGCTATGGCTTTTCCAGTAGTCATGTACAGATGTGAGAGCTGGGGTCACAAAGAGTCAGACACGACTTATCCACTGAACAATAATAACAAAGAGTACATGTTGGGTTTTTCATCTGCAATATTTGAGTGTGTATTTTGTGGGGCAGGCAATATGCTGAGGCAAGGTGCAATCTTCATTTTATCCATTGCCTTTTTACTGAATTTACCACTCTCACTTTCATTTTGGTGTTAAATCTGTTCTTCTACACTGTGATCTTATGATAAGAACTTGACATATAACATATATTCATGTGTGTCTACATATGTGTATATATATGCATGTGTACATATATATATAATATATATACATATATGTCCCCAGGGACGGGGGAGCCTTGTGGTCTGCCGTCTTTGGGGTCGCACAGAGTCGGACACAACTGAAGTGACTTAGCAGCAGCACACGTATATATATGTGTGTGTATGCTCAGTCATGTGTGACTCTTTGTGACCACATGACTGTAGCCTGCCAGGCTCCTCTGTCCATAGGATTGCCTCAGCAAAAATGGGGGAGTGGGTTGCCATGTCCTCCTCTTGGGGATCGTCCCAATGCAAGGATTTCACTCGAGTCTCCTGCATCTCCTGTATTGCAGGAGGATTCTTTACCACTGAGCCAGCAGGGAAGCCCTTCTTTAAATCCCTCCAAGAATAGTGACATATCCCCAGCTCATTCATTTGTATGACTGCATTCTGGCTTATGAGCTGAGGTAGGGTAATTTTTCCAAATTGTTAATGGGAATTTGCTTACAGGTATGTTTGTTTGTTGTTGTTTTTTCTCTTGCTGCCATTGTGAAGAAATGCCATATTAAAGATTTTTGGTTTTGGTTACTTCTATGATTTCAAAACACACATACAAAAATGAGATTTGGGGGTTGAAGGGCACATAATTTAAGTTCTAACAAATGTTTTTTGTTTACTGTTTAAACAGCTTCAGTTCAGTTCAGTTCACTCACTCAGTCGCATCCGACTCTTTGCGACCCCATGAATTGCAGCATGCTAGGCCTCCTTGTCCATCACCAACTCCCGGAGTTCACCTGTTCATGTGGATTGAGTCGGTGATGCCATCCAGCCATCTCATCCTATGTCATCCCTTTCCCCTCCTGCCCCCAATCCCTCCCAGCATCAGAGTCTTTTCCAATGAGTCAACTCTTCACATGAGGTGGCCAAAGTACTGGAGTTTCAGCTTTAGCATCAGTCCTTCAAAAGAACACTCAGGACTGATCTCCTTTAGAATGGACTGGTTGGATCTCCTTGCAGTCCGAGGGACTCTCAAGAGTCTTCTCCAACACCACAGTTCAAAAACATCAATTCTTCAGTGCTCAGCTTTCTTCACAGTCCAACTCTCACATCCATACACGACCACTGGAAAAACCATAGCCTTGACTAGATGGACCTTTGTTGGCAAATAATGTCTCTGCTTTGAATATGCTATCTAAGTTGGTCATAACTTTCTTTCCATAACTTTCCGCCTTACTTCCAAGGAGTAAGTGTCTTTTAATTTCATGGCTGCAGTCACCATCTGCAGTGATTTGGGAGCCCAAAGAAATAAAGTCTGACACTGTTTCCATTCCCCATCTATTTCCCATGAAGTGATGGGACCAGATGCCATGATCTTCGTTTTCTGAATGTTGAGCTTTAAGCCAACTTTTTCACTCTCTTCTTTCACTTTCATCAAGAGGGTCTTTAGTTCCTCTTCACTTTCTGCCATAGGGTGGTGTCATCTGCATGTTTAAACAGCTTAAAACAATTTAAATGCTCATTAGCAATATGTGAAAACACCTCTTTCCATATCAGTATTATAGGAATATTACTTTTTTAAACTTTTGCTTTTATCATTAAGTATCATAAAAGCATGCTTCCTTGGTGAAGTGCGTGGTCTTCTTTGCTCTTTTTTTTTTTTTTTTAACAGTCTGCTTTTTAATGGAAGAATTCATTTCCTAAGCACTTACTTTGCCATTTCATTTTGTTAACCCCCTCCAGTAGCTTGGCAAATCATTTAAACCTATAGATTAAGGTCTTTTTAAAATTCAGGTAAAGATTTCTTATTTAATTATTGTTTTCCTTTTATGTTCCTTTTTCTCCTTCAGAAGCTTCTATCATTCGCATATTAGATTTCTGAGGTTTTTCATATTTTTTTTTCTTCTAAAATTAGCAGTTAGAGATATTCCCTTTGCTTTCTCTCCTATGCTACAAATTTGAATCTCTATAATGACTGTCTCCCACTCAACATATTTCTTTAATATTTAGTTAGAAAATGAGCATATTGAAAATTGTTTTATGGTACTAAAGTTTGGGGTAATTTGTTAGTGCATCTGTACTAACTAGAAGAGATGATTGGAAAAACACAGACTTTGAGAGATGGAAAAGAACTTTGAGAACATCTGGTTAAAGCAGCTTTTTACAGATGATACAATTAGCTCAGAGAGTCAGAATAATTGACCCATTATCCTAAGAGCTCATTAATGGCACTGCAATGGTCTTATTCTCCTTGTGATGTGTGGGGAGAATGATGGTCTGGTAGAGAAAACATATATGAGTTATTGGATTGGAATAAACCTTCTCTCTGAATGAATGTTGGTTCATATAGTTCCAGATACCCTACATGGGTTAGGCTGGACCAGTAAGTTCTGAGGTTCCCGAAAGTTACTGCCTGCCTACCCACTAGGCAAAGCCAATCTCAAAATGAGAATTGCATATGTGTAATAAAGCACAAGGTGGAATCAAGATGGCTGGGAGAAATATCAATAACTTTNGATGGACTGTGAAGAATGCTGAGTGCCAAAGAATTGATGCTTTTGAACTGTGGTGTTGGAGAAGACTCTTGAGAGTCCCTTGGACTGCAAGGAGATCCAACCAGTCCATTCTGAAGGAGATCAACCCTGGGATTTCTTTGGAAGGAATGATGCTAAAGCTGAAACTCCAGTACTTTGGCCACCTCATGCGAAGAGTTGACTCATTAGAAAAGATTCTCATGCTGGGAGGGATTGGGGGCAGGAGGAGAAGGGGACAACTGAGGATGAGATGGCTGGAAGGCATCACAGACTCGATGGACATGAGTCTGAGTGAACTCCGAGAGATGGTGATGAATAGGGAGGCCTGGTGGGCTGCGATTCATGGGGTGGCAAATAGTCGGACATGACTAAGCGACTGAACTGAACTGAAAATCACTGCAGATGGTGATTGCAGTCATGAAATTAAAAGACGCTTACTCCTTGGAAGAAAAGTTATGACCAAAGAAACCTAGACAGCATATTGAAAAGCAGAGACATTACTTTGCCAATAAAGGTCTGTTTAGGCAAAGTTATGGTTTTTCCAGTAGTCATGTATGGATATGAGAGTTGGACTATAAAGAAAGGTGAGAGCCGAAGAATTGATGCTTTTGAACTGTGGTGTTGGAGAAGACTCTTGAGAAGAGAAGACTCCAAGTCCCTTGAACTACAAGGAGATCCCACCAGTCCATCCTAAAGGAAAGCAGTCCTGGGTATTCATTGGAAGGACTGATGTTGAAGCTGAAACTCCAACACTTTGGCCACCTGATGTGAAGAGCTGATTGATTTGAAAAGAGCCTAATGCTGGGAAAGACTGAAGGCAGGAGAAGGGGACTGCAGAAGATGACATGGTTGGATGGCATCACCAATTCAATGCACATGAGTTTGTGTAAACTCTAGGAGTTGGCGATGGACTGGGAGGCTTGGTGTGCTGCTGTCCATGGGGTCATGAAGAGTCGGACATGACTGAGCAACAGAACTGAACTTACCTGAAGAAGAATGAATAAGTGTCTGAAAAGAATCTTAAAAATTGGAAGGAAGTTTTGTGTTCACACAGGCCAAGTCACTTGGGAATTTGTTGTGATAAATGAAACATGTCCCTTAGTTTTAATATCAAATTTTTTAGCCTGTACAACATACTTTTTATTAATGCTATTAAACAAAAATTACAGTGACCAGAGAATTTTCTTTGATACAGATATACCTATCTATGAATTTCTACTTGAAAATTCACAAAATTCTGCTGCTTTCAAGGACACATGACTAAATTCTCTTGGAGATTGATAATACAATTTTATCAGAAAAAACAAATTATATGAATAGACAACTGGGTTTGCTATACAATTTGTACTAGAGAGAATGACTCAGTTTTAGCTATTTCACATTTATCATCCTTTGCCAGACCTAATTTAATGTCTAAGTAGCTCCCAACCAAAAAGTATATTGTAAATCTTTTCATGCAGTATCAAGAAGAATCCTTTACAGTTTATTTTTTACGCTCATGATGAAATTATAGTCCTTAAAGTTGAAAAATAAGTGTTTAACAAGTTTTTAATGGATAGCTTCTCTAGACAACTGTGACATCGGTTAAATGTTTTCAGATTAAAATCAGTAGAAGCATCTCCTGAAGTTGAACTACATGGATTATAAGAAACTTCTGTTTTTTTCCTGAGAAAAACCTTGATTCTCTCCCCAAACATTCACTTGTCAACTTTATATGAAAACGAGATGCTCTTCTTTGGGGAAATTAGATTCCTTAAATTTCACGAAGAATCAGCTCTACCTTCAACAAGGCCACAAGCTAAAGGATATAAAGAGATCTTTAACTGCTGATGAGAAATGCCTGACTTTATTTTGTAAACCCTGCCTGGGTCACAAACCTGAACATCTCTAAGCGTCAGGCAGGTAACACAAATACAGTAGAAATTTCCAGGCCTGGGATGGCAGCATGAAGAGCTCTGTGGACCAACTCCTCAGTGAAGGAAGCAAGGCAGCAGGGGCAGTTGAGGGGGGTAGTATAACAGCAAATGCTTTAATTCCCTAGAAACTGTCATGAGAACACCGAGAAAAGGAAATATTTTCAAGAAAATCTACTATAACTCAAAATAGAGAAAAAGTCTGTGGCATTTATGCCACACCTCACTATCTCCTTTCCCGTGCTTCTGCTTCCTTCAGTTCAATATGACTGAGGCTCCATTTGGGTCTCCTGCCCCTTAACACCCAAACAAGAGTTACTCTATCTTATCTCACTGAGAATTAGAAATTGCCAGCATTACTCATCCCCTCCAGATCTGAAGTGAAGAGGCTAAATACCTGGTGAGTGAAACCAAGAAACTGGGATCTTCTTTCTTCCACGAGGACCCCATCCAGGTGCTACTTAGATACACCAGGCTGGGAATACTGGGGCTGTTGCAGGGAAAAGTCAATTCTGACTCCATGTTGGAACTGTTGCTTCAACTAGCCTTTAGTTGATTTTGTTATTATAATCACACATAATGGCTTCAGAGAATCCTGCCCCTCTGCCTAACTGTTAAACTAAAGTGCCTTTGCAGAATCCTGTCAACTTGTAGATGGCAGAAAGAAATTAACACATCCCCTGCCTGAGAATTGCCATTCTAGGAGATATTTGCAAGATTAATGTCCTCTTCACTTTGTTTCCTCCCCTCCCCTCATCTCTGATCTATAAAAGAACCTGGCATCCAGACACAGATAAGATGATCATTTTGAGACATTAGTCTGCCATCTTCTCGGTCAGCCAGCTTTCCAAGTCGTAGCCCTTGCCTCAACACCTTGTCTCCGATTTATTGGCCTGTTGTGAGATGAGCAGAGTAAGCTTGGACTCACTCCACTGTCTTGTAGAAAGTAGCAGTTCCAACTTAGAGAGGCAAGCCAAGAACATCAGAGGCTACTGTTACACTCAGTACCCTGAATGACCACTTAAGAGACGTTGCCTAGGAGGAAAGGCAATCCATAAGAAAAGAGAACTCAGAAGCTCTTTCCAAAAGGCACTGAGATTATTTGAGACAGTGTCTAGAGAAGTTCAAGCCTGAGTGCATCCTTAATAATAGCTTCTCTTAATTAAGATCAACAAGCTACATCATAGTCAGCTAGTTTATTAGAGTGAATTAGAAAGGTATCTAAAAAGAACTCTCATGTGTGGTCAGAACAAAATTCAAAACTACAGAAACTACACCTGCCTAAGTTTAATTGCATCGGTCTGCTGAGCAATTTATATTCCAAGGCATTTTTAAAAGCAATAGAATAACCAACTGTCAAGTAGTGGAGTCTAACATGCAGGGATGTACTACCAAATCAAACAGGCAGCTTAAAAGAAAGATCAGAGAAAGACACAGTCAGAGAGAGAGACCGGCTATGATCATGGCTGTCCTAGGTGATTGTGCACAGGCCCAAGGCTGTGCATCTCTGAGGAGTGACACCAAAGACTTCACAATATGAAAAGGAAATAAACGTCACTAAACCAATCCAGCCAAAAAACAAACTGGAGAAAACAACAACAACATAAACCCAGGAGAGTGGGAATGGAATCAGTATCCAGAATTATTATGGTATATTATTTAAAATGGGCTTCCCAAGTGGCTTCAGGGGTGAAGAACCTGTCTGCCAATGCAGGAGACATAAGAGACATGGATTCGATCCCTGGGTTGGGAAGATCTTCTGGATGGGGGAACGGCAACCCACTCTAGTATTCTTGCCTGGAGAATACCAAGGACAGAGGAGCCTGGCAGGCTACAGTTCACAGGGTGGCAGAGTCGGACATGACTGAAGCGACTTAACACGCATTAGTTAAAATGTCCAGTTTTCTGAGCTACTTAAAATGTAGAGAACCTTTGCTCCTGTTTCCATATACCTCAGAGACTCTGGTGGAGTGGTTTGAATATCGTAAGACTCGATAAATGTCAGCTGGAGGACTAAATGTAGGCACTGCCACTCAAAGTTACTGAGAGCTATGTTGCTTTGGTTGATGGTATAGACATATCAAACTTAATTAATTGTTGTTTAGTTGTTAAGTCATGTCCAACTCTTTGTGACCAACAAAGACTGCAGCCCACTTGGCTACTCTGTCCCAGGCCAAAATACTGGAGTGGGCTGCTAGTTCCTTCTCCTGGGGATCTTCCCTACCCAGGGATCAAACCCGTGTCTCCACACTGCAGGTGGATTCTTTACCACTGAGCCACCCAAACCTTAATGGTATTTATAACTATGAATGATATAATTATATGTGCCCCAGATTATTTTAACAGTATTATGTATACAAAATGTGACAATCTTAAATTTACTAAAAACAGTCAGAAAGCTAAATATCTTGAAACTTTTTTAATAACTTAAGGTCTTCAGCATGGATTAGTAATAATCTTTCATGCTTCAAATAAAATAACCGTACAAAGGAAATTGTACATCTTATTACATTTTAATAAAATTATTATAGCTACTGTAGAAAGGGATCTACCAGAATATTGAAAAAGCGCTGTATTAATTTTGCTAGGAACTGGCGGATATGGGCTTTAGACCTGGCCTTGCTGATAATTTAATCTGAGGCTTTTAGCAATCCTTTCCTCACTGTTATTTTGTTTTCTCATTTGAAACATAATGGGTAGCATATCTTCTCAGATTTATTCCAGCCCTTGGGGCCTGCAATTTCACGAACAGAAGTTTAGTCACTTCAGTTCAGTTCAGTTCAGTTACTCAGTTGTGTCCGACTCTTTGTGACCCTATGAATTGCAGCACGCCAGGCCTCCCTGTCCATCACCAATTCCCGGAGTTCACGCAAACTCATGTCCATCCAGTCGGTGATGCCATACAGCCATCTCATCCTATGTCATCCCCTTCTCCTCCTACCCCTAATCCCTCCCAGCATCAGAGTCTTTTCCAATGAGTCAGCTCTTTGCAGGAGGTGGCCAAAGTATTGGAGTTTCAGCTTTAGCATCAGTCCTTCAAAAGAACACTCAGGACTGATCTTTAGAATGGACTGGTTGGATCTCATTGCAGTCCAAGGGACTCTCAAGAGTCTTCTCCAACACCATAGTTCAAAAGCATCAATTCTTCAGGGCTCAGCTTTCTTCACAGTCCAACTCTCACATCCATACATGACCACTGGAAAAACCATGGCCTTGACTAGACAGGCCTTTGTTGGCAAAGTAATGCCTCTGCTTTTCAATATGCTGTCTAGGTTGGTCATAACTTTCCTTCCAAGGAGTAAACATCTTTTAATTTCATGGCTGCAGTCACCATTTGCAGTGATTTGGGAGCCCCAAAAAATAAAGTCTGACACTGTTTCCACTGTTTCCCCATCTGTTTTCCTTGAAGTGATGGGACCAGATGCTATGATCTTCGTTTTCTGAAAGCTGAGCTTTAAGCCAACTTTTTCACTCTCCTCTTTCACTTTCATCAACAGGCTTTTTAGTTCCTCTTCACTTTCTGCCATAAGTGTGGTGACATCTGCATATCTGAGGTTATTGATATTTATCCCAACCATCTTGATTTCAGCTTGTGCTTCTTCCAGCCCAGCGTTTCTCATGATGTATTCTGCATGTAAGTTAAATAAGCAGGGTGACAATATACAGCCTTGATATATTCCTTTTCCTATTTAGAACCAGTCTGTTGTTCCATGTCCAGTTCTAACTGTTGCTTCCTGAACTGCATATAGGTTTCTCAAGAGGCAGGTCAGGTAGTCTGGTATTCCCATCTCTTTCAGAATTTTCCACAGGTTATTGTGATCCACACAGTCAAAGGCTTTGGCATAGTCAATAAAACAGAAATAGATGTTTTTCTGGAACTCTCTTGCTTTTTTGACGATCCAGCAGATGTTCGCAGTTTGATCTCTGGTGCCTCTGCCTTATCTAAAAGATGTCCAGCTTGAACATCTGGAATTTCATGGTTCATGTATTGCTGAAGCCTGGCTTGGAGAATTTTGAGCATTACTTTACTAGCATGTGAGATGAGTGCGACTGTGCGGTAGTTTGAGCATTCTTTGGCATTGTCTTTCTCTGGGATTGGAATGAAAACTAATCTTTTCCAGTCCTGTGGCCACTGCTGAGTTTTCCAAATTTGCTGGCATATTGAGTGCAGCACTTTCACAGCATCATCTTTCAGGATTTGAAACAGCTCAACTGGAATTCCATCACCTCCACTAGTTTTGTTCATAGTGATGCTTTCTATGGCCCACTTGACTTTACATTCCAGGATGTCTGGCTTTAGGTGAGTGATCACACCATCCTGAATATCTTGGTCATGAAGATCTTTTTGGTACAGTTTTTCTGTGTATTCTTGCCACCTCTTCTTAATATCTTCTGCTTCTGTTAGGTCCATATCATTTCTGTCCTTTATCGAGCCCATCTTTGCATGAAATGTTCCCTTGGTATCTCTAATTTTCTTGAAGAGATCTCTAGTCTTTCCCATTCTGTTGTTTTCCTCTATTTCTTTGCATTGATTGCTGAGGAAGGCTTTCTTATCTCT
>SJYV01034433.1:30714-82964 GCA_006410875.1 Neotragus pygmaeus | reverse complement strand
CAAAGATCAGTCTTCAAGAATCTTCATCCTTCACTTCCTGTTGCCTAATGTCTGAAAATAGTAATTTCATATATTTTTATCTAGTTTTCTAGTTGTTTAGAGTGGAAGGAACAGTTCTGTAGTAATTATTCTTTCATGGACAAAAGCTTGAACAGTTGCAGTACTTTGGGCACTAAATCAAGTGGGTGCATTCTCTGTACCTCCATTTTCTTATCTGCAAAGTAAGTTAGATGAAATCTCCTCTAAAGTTTTATTTTAGCTTCAAATTCTATGATGTTATAATGTGTCATCAGTTATTCTAATGAAATAACTGTATGTTTTTTATGACTAGAAACAGTCCTACAGAATGATATATATTTTAGCAGAAGAATTAAGGTAAATAAAATTAAGAAGCAGAAGATATTAAGAAGAGGTTTTCTAAAAGATCTTCACGACCCATATAATCACAATGGTGTGATCATTCACCTAGAGCCAGACATCCTGGAATGCAAAGTCAGATGGGCCTTAGGAATCATCACTACANTAAATAAAATTAAGAAGCAGAAGATATTAAGAAGAGGTTTTCTAAAAGATCTTCACGACCCATATAATCACAATGGTGTGATCATTCACCTAGAGCCAGACATCCTGGAATGCAAAGTCAGATGGGCCTTAGGAATCATCACTACAAACAAAGCTAGTGGAGGTGATGGAATTCCAGTTGAATTATTTCAGATCCTAAAAGATGATGCTGTGAAAGTGCTGCACTCAAAATGCCAGCAAATTTGAAAAGCTTAGCAGTGGCCACAGGACTGGAAAAGGTCAGTTTTTATTCCAATCCCAAAGAAAGGCAATGCCAGAGAATGCTCAAACTACCACACAATTGCACACATCTCACATGCTATAAGTTCAGTTCAGTTCAGTCAATCAGTCATGTCTGACTCTTTGTGACCCATGAATCGCAGCATGCCAGGCCTCTCTGTCCATCATCAACTCCCAGAGTTCACTCAAATTCACGTCCGTTGAGTCAGTGATTCCATCCAGCCATCTCATCCTCGGTTGTCCCCTTCTCCTCCTGCCTTCAATCGCTCCCAGAATCAGTCTTTTCCAATGAGTCAACTCTTCGCA
Organism: Neotragus pygmaeus; assembly: GCA_006410875.1. NCBI lineage: Eukaryota > Metazoa > Chordata > Mammalia > Artiodactyla > Bovidae > Neotragus > Neotragus pygmaeus. Next base: position 81,857 of record SJYV01034433.1, on the reverse strand, counting down.
TGAGGTGGCCAAAGTACTGGTTATCTTTACCTTTAGCATCATTCCTTCCAAAGAACACCTAAGACTGATCTCCTTTAGAATGGACTGGTGGGATCTCCTTGNAGCAGAAGATATTAAGAAAAGGTGGCAAGAATGCACAGAAAATCTATACATAAAAGAACTTAATGACCCTTATAACCATGATGGTGTGAGCACTCACCTAGAGCCAGACATTCTCGAGTTTGAAGTCAAGGGGGCCAGAGGAAGGGTAACTATGAACAAAGCTAGTGTAGCTGATGGAATTCTGCTGAGATATTTCAAGTCTTAAAAGATGATGCTATCTGTTAAAGTGCTGTACTCAATATGCTAGCAAAGTTGGAAAGCTCAGCAGTGGCCACAGGACAGAAAAAAGGTCAATTTTCATTCCAATCCCAAAGAAAGGCAATGCCAAAGAATATTCAAACTACCACACAATTGCACTCATTTTACACACTAGCAAAGTATGTGAGCTAGCAAAGAATGTGAAAAAATCTCCAAGCTAGCCTTCAACAGTACGTGAACTGATAACTTCCAGATCAAGCTGGATTTAGAAAAGGCAGAGGTCCAGAGATCAAATTGCCATCCGTTGGGTCATAGAAAAAGCAGAAGAGTTCCAGAAAAACATCTACTTCTGCTTTATTGACTACGCCAAAGCCTTTGTGTGGATTACAATAAACTGTGGAAAACTCTTAAAGAGATGGGAATACAGGACCACCTGACCTGCCTCCTAAGAAACCTGCATGCAGGTCAAAAAGCAACAATTAGAACTGGACATGGAACAACAAACTCGTTCCAAATGGGGAAAGGAATATGCCAAAGCTGTATATTGTTACCCTGCTTACTTAACTTATATGCAGAGTCTATCATGAGAAATGCCAGGCTGGATGATACACAGGCTGGAATCAAGATTGCCAGGAGAAATACCAATAATCTCAGATTTACAGATGACACCACCCTTATGGCAGAAAGCGAAGAGGAACTGAAGAGCCTCTTGAGCAGGTGAAAGATGAGAGTGAAAAAGCTGACTTAAATCTCAACATTCAAACAATGAAGATCATGGCATCTGGTTCCATCACTTCATGGTAAATTGATAGGGAAACAATGGAAACAGTGAAAGAGTTTATTTTCTTGGCCTCTAAAATCATTGCAGATGATTTTCGTGACTGAAGTAATGAAATTAAAAGATGGTTGCTCCTTGGAAGAAAAGCTATGACCAATCTAGACAGCATATTAAAAAGCAGAGAGACATTACTTTGCCAACAGAGGTCCATGTAGTCAAAGCTACGTTTTTTCCAGTAGTCATGTATGTATATGAGAGTTGGACTATAAAGAATGCTGCGTGCTGAAAAATTGATGCTTTTGAGCTGTTGTGTTGGAGAAGACTCTTGAGAATCCCTTGGACAGCAAAGAGATCAAACCATTCAATCCTAAAAGAAATCAGTCCTGAATATTCATTGGAAGGACTGATGCACTGGCCACCTGATGTAAGGAACTGACTCATTGGAAAAGACCCTGATGCTGGGAAAGATTGAAGGCAAGAGGAGAAGGGGATGACAGAGGATGAGATGGTTGGATGGCATCACTGACTCAATGGACATGAGTTTGAGCAAGCTCTCGGAGTTGGTGATGGATATGGAAGCCTGGCATGCTGCAGTCCTCCAGGTCGAAAAGAGTCAAACGCAACTGAGCAACTGAACTGAACTGAAAGAGAAATAGGGGGTTAAAATTAACTAAATTAGTTTTTAATTTAAAAATGTCAGGCTTCCTAAAACGTCCACTCAAGTTAAGGACCTCTTGAGTTAAGGACTTCTACTAAGATAAAGCCTCAGCTTCCGGATTTAGATATTGGCTTCCAGTGTTATTATTCTACATTCCTCTTTTAAATAATAATTAGATTAAAAACATCTCCAAGGCTGATATATGCTTTTTTCCCTCAGAACGGCAAATCAGAAATAAAAAAACGTAATGTAGTTTGATTGTGCTCTGTGCTTATTTGTTCAGTCATGTCGGACTCTTTGGGTCCTCTGTCCATGGGATTCTCCAGGCAAGAATACTGGATCAGGTTGCCATTCCGTCCTCCAGAGGATCTTCCTGACCAGGGACTGAATCCACGTCTCCTGTGTCTCCTGCATTACAGTCAGATTCCGAACCCATTGAGCCATCTGGGAAGCCACCTCTATTTACAAAAGCAAAACCAGTTTTCATATTTAATCTCTTTTGGAAAAAATATTAAGAGTGACTTTCAGGGGGCTTCTGAGTCAGATTTCTCTCAAGTTTGGCTTGCCTATCACATTTCTTTTTTAATTTTATTACTATAGTTTTGATTTTTAATTGGAACATAGTTGACTTAAAATGTTGTATTAGTTTTTGCTGTAAGGCAATGTGAATCAGTTATACATATACATATATCCACTCTTTTTAAGATTCTTTTCCCATATAGATCATGATAGAGCACTTATCGTATTTCTGATAGTTTCAGACAGCTCACTAAGACACATCATTTTAGCTGTGAAGTGAAAGCAGTTCTTTACTGAGATAATGGTCAAATCTGATTTGTGAAGCTCGTTTGATGCTTGAGAACAAACAGTTATACTGACCCATGCCCACAACACCCTGAAAGGTTTCCATGCCTGAGACTGTCCTTCAGTAAAAATTTTAAACGAACACCTTGTCTTCAGAAAATATTGGTACTCTGAGGCACTTAGTTCTGAGAAACTGCAAATCCAGATACTTAAGAGTTTAGCATGATGGATAACAAACCAATCAAAACTGGATATGAAACAGCTGTATACAAAGTTTGATCTGGAACAAATGAGTTAAAGAAGCAACAATTAACACAATGCAGGATTCCCCCGAGTTAGAGTACAAAGTAATAAAATATGAGGCAACTTTGTTAGAAGGTCCTCAGAATTCAGTTGTGATTATTTATTAATAGATGTAGATTCAGGATGCTCTCTTTAGAATAATTTCTTAAAGTAGACTTTAATGAAGATATTATTTAAAAACACAGTATTACGGTTTCCTTACCCTTTCATGTTTATCCTACTGAGGAGAATGTGTTTGGAAGAGGAATTGTGTACTTTTTCCCTGACCATGTGGCTACTTCTTCCTTGTGTGTAGCTGTTTTGGGCAAGAAATTCTTGTCCCGTCAACCAGTGCTGTGTTGCTGGCATTGTTTAGTCACTAAATAATGTCTGAGTCTTTGGCGACACCATGGACTACAGCCCACCTGGCTCCTTTCTCCAGGGGATTTTTCAGGCAAGAATATTGGAGTGGGTTGCTGTTTTCGTCTCCTGGAAATCTTCCCTCCTGACCCAGGGATTGAACCCGAATCTCTTGCGTCTCCTGCATTGGCAGGTGGATTCTGTACCGCTGGGCCACCAGGGGAAGGCCCACCACTGCTGTAGATCAGCTCTGTTTCCCTCTAGATAATAGCGTCACTTCAGCAATGTCCAGGTCTAGACTCTGTTGCTATGTCAACTAAGAGAGAAAGGACTTGTAAACTAAGAGAAAGTAAACTGCAAAGTACTTTTTAGGAGATTAGAGTTTATTTTTCATAGGTATTCTGAAACTTCTTTAAAGTTTAGAGTCATGGACAATTTTTAACATTTGAGTCAGTTTCATTTATTATAAACTCTTGCAGAAAAATAAACCTTCCAGTATGTCTTTTATTTGTGTTTAGATTTTTCCCCTTTGGGGAAGAATAGAAAATCAGTATGAATCAGCTAGCTCAAACTCACCAATGTCATCTGAAACAGTAAAGGGACAAAAAATTAAGAAAGAAAGTCATACAGTTTTACGTCCAAATGTGAGTTCCTTGAGATTGGGGCAGGGGTTGTGAGTAAAACTTTCTTACACTTAGGGAGATCTAAGATCCAATGGTAATCTTAACTTTTTTTTTCTAATTGTAGATCTTCAATACAGATTCCCAAAATATAAAGTTTAGAAAAGAGCTCCTTGCCCTTTATTATGCAATTGTTGTGCCTCAACTTTTGTGCCTGCTGCAAATGACAGACTCCTTTATATAGGAGCTGCCTGGATGAAGCCTTTGACTGAAGTGTAGATGCTGATAGCTTTTCTTCTCCATTTCTCTCCCTTTTGCAATTCATAGCTGTGTAATTAGAGATTAGTATCAGCAAATGCCTGAATTTTCAACCTCATCTTAGAAATGAATTTCCAAAGAAGGTATCCCTGTTAAATAACTCACCACCTAATCCTTTTTGTTTTCACCAAAGCTTTTTAGCCATCAACTGGTTTTCTGGACAAGGGATTAAAAAGGCCCCCAAACAGCACAATCAAATAATTTTGCCTAAACAAAGAGATTGAATTAAGTGTGTTGAATGGACTCTGTTTTCCTTGGGCTATGAGACTCTGCAGTGTGAAATGTTTTACATTCTCTGTCTGCCAGTTCTGGTTCTGCTCATTATATATAAAAACCTTCTCCATCCCATTTTCAGCTCCCCCCGCCTTTTTTTTTTCTTCTAACAGAAATGCTGGCATGCAACTTACCTCTAGGAATAGCTCTGAGCTGATGCTCTCAACTTAGTCATAAGAATTACATTTCTCTCCTCTTTGGAAATATTCTCCCTCAATTTCTGTAATTATGACCCCATAAGAGCTAGGTAATTTCAGTTAAAATGAAACATATAGCTTTGTAGAACATACAGGAAGCAGACTACTTCATAAAGGAAGGCGAGATCACAGTGTTGATTTCTCATATCAACAATACGCCTTTACAGTCTAAGCCACAAGAAACATTTATCTATAAGAACATCTCTTCCCTTGAAAAGGAGGGTTTTAATATGTAAAGCTCAGATACAGTACAGAATATTAAAATTCATGCTTGTAATTTCTTATGTTGAGAAGGTTTTCAAATAATGATGATAATATATAAAAGTGGTAGAACATTTTTACAGTTTTCATGCTGGAAAATACCTATTAGAAGAAGTGATAAAATATATTGAAAAGAATCTAACAGAGCTCTTGACTAGGCTTTTGTTTCTCATTATGCAATTCTATTTCTGAATCTTTTTCTCAGTTTTAAAAATAAAAACAACATGGATAGAGAATTGGTAAGATTAATTTGCCTATTGAAATGAGAAAAGCAGAAGAATCGTAGGCTTTGGCCTGTCACCCTCTGTATAAATCAATTACGTATTTTCAAAAGGTTACTTTCCCAATGCTGTATTTAATAATTACATCCTCATGAGCACAGGTTCGCGACTCCCCACTTTTTCAGCCCTCAGCCCAGGAGCTGTGTTGACTTACAGAAGCGCAGTTTTCAGACTTGTCTTCCACAAAACCAATCTGGCAGGGTGTTCTCTGATTCTGCAGCCAGTAGTCTGTAGACTCCAGCAGGCTATTACTGAGGAGTACCTAAGGAAACCAAAAAAACCTTTTCAGAGCTACTGGCAAGACTTCTATTAAACAAAGAGCTCTTTTCTAAAGAATCTAGAAGTGTTTTTCTGGCCTCAGAGCATCTGGATATTAGGGGAAAAAATACTTCCAGGATAATAGCACCTCTAAAATGTGTAAAACAGTCAACCAAGAATCGACTTTAAAGGAATGCACTGACGTCAGTATTGTTTCTTCTCTCAACTAATTCAACATCTGGAAACGTCAGTGTACCTGTGACTTTTGCATAACTTGCAGTCAAATGACTGTTTGGGATATGGTTCAATTGGCAAAGAGGATCACACTTCATTTAAGTGTCGGAGCTCTTTTACATTCTATGAATACTTTTGATTGAAATGTAGTGTTTCTCCATTTGGTGCAATAATGAAATTATTATTTTTTAGATTTCCAGCTGTGCTAACCTATCTATGAAATAAGGCGCAGTTCTTAGTGTAGGGTACTACACTAAGTTTAAAAATTATTAGGAATAAATAAATGCATTATAACAACCATTTACCCTGTAGAAACAGTATGGTAATACAAAGTGAATTTCAATACACAAATTAACAACACCAAGTATGGTTTACAAATGTCTTGTTTCTGGGCTTTGATTTTAAAGAAATAAAGAAAAATCTTATCTCTGAACTGAAACATTCTCAAGATGAAGTCTCATAAACAACCAAATGATTCAGCCTCTATTTTAATGCAATTCAAATACTATATAAGATTTTTCTCATATAAGACTTCCAATGCTCTCTTGGTACTCTGTACTCTATTAGGCACATGTCTTCCAACCACCTTCACTTAAATAATAGAATAGATTTAATCAGTTTGGTTATTGCCACAGGAATAGAATGACACTTCAATTATATTTCATTTGCACACTGAAGGATTGTCTTCCTTTGTTCTATAAAAATACTTTAATTTTTGTCTCTGCATACTGAGTTAACCAAATATAATTCTGACACATTTTTCTATAACATTTTTGTGTTAGCCACAGGATATTATTTTAACATTTTTCCCCCCTCAAGGTTCATTATTCTGGAGATAACAAATTTGCATCATTCTTTTCCAGAACAATACCAAGAGACAGTGTGGATGGACTTCAGTTATTACTGTAGATGAAACTGGAGATGAAACTTCTCAGGTCTCTTAGAGTTTATCTAAAAATTGTGGTACTTAAAGTGTGAATTGGGACCCATAGAGGTCCATGGGGTCTTTCAGAGAGTCTAGTGGTCAAATTATTTTTATAGTAATATTGTCTTTATTTTTTCAATTGAATTGTCTCCTGAGTACTCAGTGGAGTTCTCCAGGGTCCACACGAGGTATGATAAAGTAATAGGCTAAATGCAGAAGCAAATAGGAGCGTCTAGATGAGTTCTTTTAAGTTAGATATTAAGGAGATTTGCTAAAAATATAAAATAAACTCACTCTTCTCACTAAACTGTTTTGTTTTGGAAAACATAGGTATTGGCCATAAAAATATGTGTGTTAACATGTAGTAAGTTTATTTTTATTTTAAAATTATTTTTAAGTAATAAATGATGGCTATTTAAATTCTAATTGCTACTTCAAGATTAAAGAATTACATATTCAGAATTTTCTTAGTTTTTTTCTTATGAATTATACATTTATTTAGCTGCTTTAAGATTTTGTTGGGGCTTCCCAAGTTGCACTAGTGGTGAAGAACCCGCCTGCCAATGCAGAAGACATAAGAGACACGGGTTTGATCCCTGGTTTGGGAAGATCCCCTGGAGAAGGAAATGGTAACCCACTCCCATTCTTGCCTAAAGAATCCCATGGACAGAGGAGCCTGGTGGGCCACAGTCCATAGATTACAAAGAGTCAGTTATGACTGAAGAGACTTAGCACACATGCACAAGTTTTGGTATTTTTGTTTCTATGTGGCATCAGACTTCATTAAAATATCCTGAAAATACAATTTAGCAAATAGAAAAAGTTTTTAATTTAAAATTTTTATTTTATACTTAAGTATAGTTTATTAACAATGCATTAGTTTCAGGTATACAGCAAAGTGATTCAGTTATGCATATATATGTATCTATTCTTTCTCAAATTCTTTTCTTATTTAGGTTACTACAGAGTATTGAGCAGAGTTCCCTGTGCTATATAGTAGGTCCTTGTTGGTTATCTATTTTATATAATAGGGTTCATATGTTAATCCCAAATTCCCAATTTATCCCTCCTCCAACCTTTCCTCCTTGGTAATCATAAATTAGTTCTTGAAGTCTGTGAGTCTGTTTCTGTTTTGCAAATAAGTTTACTTTGTATCATTTTTCTTAGATTCCACAAGTGAGTCAAAGACAAATACGATGTTGCTTATATGCAGAGCTTTTCTTAGGTTTAATTTATAATAAGGAATATACCAATAAGAACAACCCATATAATCAAAATTTTCACATGGTCCCCAACATTTTTATAGTGCAAAGGAGTTTTGATTTCAGAAACTTTAAAATTGAGAACCATTGATCTAGATTAACTTTATTTGAAGTAGAAAAAGATTCGCAGTCCATTTCTTCCACTGCCTTTCACTTTTACTTCTGGCATAGAATAGAATTTAAGAAAACGGACATTTGTGATCTGTGTTGAAATCTTATCCTGGTCATTAGTAGCAAGAAGACCTTGGATGGCCAGTTTAAATTCTGTCTCAGTTTTTACACCTGTGGATGGAGACAGTAAATACCCACTTGGAGGTGGGATCACTGGGGTATTCAGTGAGATGACGTGTGTCAAACACGGCAGTGTGCAAGATGGTACGTCATCCTCTCAATACATGGTCTCATTGTTACTGTTTGATATGAACTACAAAGGAAAATAGTGCTTCCCTGGTGGTTCAGAGGTTAAAGTGTCTGCCTCCAATGCGGGAGACCTGGGTTTGATCCCTGGGTTGGGAAGATCCCCTGGAGAAGGAAATGGCAACCCACTCCAGTATTCTTGCCTGGAGAATCCCATGGACAGAGGAGCCTGGTGGGCTACAGTCCATGGGGTCACAAAGAGTCGGACAACATTGAGAAATAGAAATAGAAATAGAAATAGAAAATAGAAAATTGGATGTCTTTGTTTGAAATTAGTACACTGGAAACATTTCAGATGTGTGAAGACAAATTTTCTTTAGCAAATCTTCTGACCTAAAAAGTGTAAGTTCAGTTTCACATATTGCTGTGACCCTAAAACTGCTCTGAAAAATACAGAGGCATTTAAAAAATATATCAGGCATTTAAAAAATAACTAAAATGCAACCTACATCTTTCAATTGCTTGAGAACAAATACTTTGAAGAGAATGTCTCTTGTGAGAATAATCATTCCCTGTGTAACTTTAAAATGTGAATTTTACTCATCATAATTAAAAAATAGCTTACTTGATTTTACCAACAATTAAAATTCACTATTTATTTAGAGGTTATTCATTATTTAATACTTTATATTCTTTAATTATTGACCAAGAAATATTACATTTAATTGAGAACTCTCTGGGCTAAGGTCCTATTTAGTTATTATCTGAATTAAACACCTAGACTTATGAAGTAGGATTTGAGGGCTAATATGTGCTTAAAATGGAGAAGAAAATGACAACCCACTCCAGTATTCTTGCCTGGAGAATCCCATGGACAGAGGAGCTTGGTGGGCTACAGTCCATGGGTCGCAAAGAGTCGGACACGACTGAGCGACTTCACTCACTCACTCACTCATGTGCTTAAAACAGTTCTTGTCATATAGCAAGTGTTCAATAAACATCAGTTCAGTTCAGTTGCTCAGTTGTGTCCGATTCTTTGTGACCCCATGGACTGCAGCATGCCAGGCCTTCTTGTCCATCACCAACTCCCGGAGTTTTGGAGTTTCAGCTTCAGCATTAGTTCTTCCAATGAATATGCAGGACTGATCTCCTCTAGGATGGACTGGTTGGATCTCCTTGCAGTCCAAGGGACTCTCAAGAATCTTCTCCAACACCAAAGTTCAAATGCATCAATAAACATCACCTCTTATAAAAATGATTATTCTCTTTGCCCAGACTTCAAGGGATTTATACTTTTTCTTCACACTCTGTGAATCAGTCTCTCTGGTCCCAAAGCCCCCATAACAGATCGCGCCATTGCAAGGTAGTAAAGTTACATAATTTCTCATCTTCCAGATCTACCAAATATATGTCTTTGCATTTATCCATCTCTCCCTCAAGGACCTGTTCTGGGTGGTCAGAAGGTTTAAGTTCTAGTTCTGGCCCTGCTGTCTCTGCGGTCAGGTTACCCACCAGCTCCCAGGCTCAGTTTGTCCTTTGTACACAATGAAATCATGTGATCTGAAGCACCCTTCTCTGGAACAACAGTAATTCTCTGCCTCTCTTCTCCTTTCATTCCTTCTGCTCTTCCAATTCCCAAATATATTAAGAATCAAATAAGCAAAGAGAATAAAAATGCAGGCATCAGTAAACCATTGAGCATTGTATGTTAAGCAATTTTGACCTGTGAAAAGCTTTTGTTGTAATAGTTTAGACAAATCATTAGAAAAAAAGAAGAATGCTTGAAAGAATATGTGTTTGATAGTGTAATGATTTTAAAGCTTTATGAATATAATCTCCCTGCAGAGAGTTACTTTCTGATGGGGGTAGGGAAAAAGAAAAACTCAGCAGGATTTCCATGGCTCATTTATTTATCTGCTATTTTTAGCTGCAGGTTCAATTATTTCAGATGAAGAGCTACTGACAAACATGCTGTGCATTCACAAGTTTGAAATAATAATGACACATTTTCTCTTAAAATTTCGTTGCATCCTAAACAACGAGGAAAGATCATTCTGCTTTCCTGTACAGTGATTTTCCATTTTTATACAGAAAACCAAGTTGCAGGAGTTTTGTATTGATGTGGAATCCATGCACCTGAACATAGATGGATTCTTGGTAACCGGAACACAGCTCTAAATATTACTGAGCAATGCTTTAAAATTAGTAAAATAATTAAATTGGAGAAGACAGCAATTTAAGTTTAGTCACATTTCTAGTTCCATACTATCAAATACTGTCAAAATTTCTTTCCTGATAATTGTTTAAGTATCATGATGTAAAGCAACATCAATGCTCTTAGAAGAGAAAATTTCACACACCAAAATACTGTATTTGTCTAAAGTATGTATCATGATTGGGGCTTCCCAGAACCCAGCTCAGAACCTTCTTAGGTGAGAAAGAACCTGCCTGCCAATGCAGGAGACACAGGTTTGATCCCTGGGTTGAGAAGATCCCCTGGAGAAGGAAATGGTAACCCACTCCAGTATTCTTTCCTGGGAAATCCCATGGACAGAGGAGCCCAGTGGGCTACAGTCACGGGGTTGCAAGAGAGTTGAACACGACTAAGTGACTAAACAACAGCAGCAACGACAGGTATCACAATTAAGGATGGAATTGTGCTTCACATTAACTGAATAACATCATCAGAACAATGAGCTCATTTGTCTTCAGCAGCAGATTTATTCTCCCTTCCACCCCCAAACAAGTGGACTCAGAAAAGCTGAGAAGTGCTGGGACTTTGAGACACTGATGCATTCAGCTGTCTGAAGGCTGGACAGTGCCTGGTTGGCCATTCTAAGGCAAGCACCCTTGACCATCTGCTTACTGGAGTTCCAAACAAATATTTTAAAAATATGTATCATAATGCAGAAAAGTTTTGGAAACACTGTTTAAAGAAAAATCTTCCTTTCAAGTGTGGTACACAGTTTCCATGGATGTGTGCTGGAGATAAGGAAAGAAAAAGAAAGAGGAGCAATAAGATAAAGGAAGCCAGACAAGCCCATTAGGAGAGTCCTGAATATTTCTCAGAGAAGACTCTCCAGACTCCTACTGCAGTTCTAGCCTTTTTCTAGGAAACTCAATTAAAATTTCCTTACACAAAGAGATTGTAAAGTGAGCAGGTCAATTAGATTTGCATAGTGAGATGCCAAGAGTTGGGACATCCCTGGTGGTCCAGTGGTTAAGGCTCCACCTTCCAATGTAGGGGGTTAGGGTTTGATCCCTGGTCAGGGACTAGGATCCCACATGCTGCACAGTGAATCCAAAAAAAAAAGATGCCAAAGAGTTGATGAAAATGATGTTAGGGAAGAATGAAGGTAGCCACTCACTAAATACTATTATATATTTGCTCTGCAATAAACAGTGGTATACATTTTATTCATAGAGATAACACATTCCTATAAAATGCACCTTTTTGTGTAAAGTTCTATGAGTTTTGAAGAAACAACATAGTTGTGTAACCACCATCTCAATCAAAATGTAGAACAACTGTTCAGCTTCATCACCCCCAAAATTCATGTCTGCTCCTTTTAGTTGAAAGGCTGCTGAAATCCCAAACTCTGGCAGTCTGATTTGATATCTACTTCTAAAATTTGCCTTTTCTAAAATGTTGTATGTGTAGAATAATACAGTTTGTTGCCTTTTTGTGACCTGTTTTTTTTTTTCCACTGAGTGTAATGTGTTTAAGATTTATCTACATAGTTGTGTGTACTAATTTTCTTTTATGGCCAGCAGTATTCCCTTTTTTGGATGTATGCATATTTTCAAAAATGTCCATTTGCCAGATTAAGAATATCTGAGTACTATCTATTTGGGAGTAAGCTACCAGGGAAGCTCAAATATGAATACAACTGCTATAAATATATACTTACAGGTTTTTGTCTGAATTTAAGTTTTTGTTTTGCTTGAGAATGAGATTAGTAGGCAGTGATGTAATTCAGTAGGAAACTGATGAACTGTCTTCTAAAGTGAATTTGCCATTTTCATTCCCATCATCAGAGGTCAAGTTGCTCTGCATCCTTGTCAGTAGCTGGTATTGTCAGTTTTTGTTTTCAAGTTTTAGCCATTCTACTTGGTGCACCATGGTATTTCATCTTGGCTTACTTTCCTTTTACTTTTAAAAGATTTTTCTCCTTTTTAAAAAATTAAACATTTTAATTTAGATTCTATATTGGTGCAAATCATATTCATCAATCATAAAGCATTAAATAGACTCTACATTTGATACTAACTTTGGGATATCATTTCCAAGAGAGGGATAAGCCATCCATGTTGTTTTCATCCCCTCATTCATTCATTCAATGGCTGCTTGTTGAACACCTACTGTTTTTAGAAGATGTTACTTATTTACTAGGCAATCGGGGGGTGGGCAAAACAAAAATAATGAGAAAGCAGAGAGTTTTGTTCTCATTCTGCCAAGGGAGGACCCACCACAATCAAATAAATTTTCCATATATATATATATGCTCTGTGAAACTACTGTGAACACTGTGATGATAAAGCCAGAGAAAGAAACGAAAATGTAAGGGGTACTGTTTGGGGAAGTATTTTCTGGCCTCTGTGAGGGTGACATGGAGCAGAGATCTGAAAGAAATGAACTGCCAGCCAACACCCCCTGAAGGAAGAGCATCTCAGCAGAGATCATGAGCAAAAAACAGAGGCTCAAAGCAGAAATGAATCTGTTGATGCTGAAGAGCAGCAGAGAATCCATCGTGGCTGGTGCAGTGTGAATGGTTGGAGAAGGGATGAGAAAGGGCATTTTATCTTCCACTGAAGAGAAACCCATGGCTAAGGGAGCCAGATACTCTTTAATGTCATGAAGTACTCTAAGTTTTAATTTAAAAAACGTTTAATTATAATTTTTGGATATTTAGTCACTGGCTCAAGTAATGCTTAATTGTTTGCTTAAATTTTTACAATAGCTTAAAAGCCTACCTCCACAAGATACACTGAATTAGAAGTCAGAAGATTTTGTCACTTTCAGTTCAGTTCAGTCGCTCAGTCGTGTCCGACTCTTTGTGACCTCATGAATTGCAGCACGCCAGGCCTCCCTGTCCATCACCAACTCCCGGAGTTCACTCAAATTCACGTTCATTGATTCGGTGATGCAATCCAGCCATCTCATCCTTTGTGGTCACCTTTTCCTCCTGCCCCCAATCCCTCCCAGCATCAGAGTCTTTTCCAATGAGTCAACTCTTCGCATGAGGAGTTTCAGCTTTAGCATCATTCCTTCCAAAGAAATCCCAGGACTGATCTCCTTTAGAATGGACTGGTTAGATCTCCTTGCAGTCCAAGGGACTATCAAGAGTCTTCTCCAACACCACAGTTCAAAAGCATCAATTCTTTGGCACTCAGCCTTCTTCACAGTCCAACTCTCACATCCATACATGACTATTGGAAAAACTGTAGCCTTGACTAGACGGACCTTTGCTGGCAAAGTAATGTCTCTGCTTTTGAATATGCTATCTAGGTTGGTCATAACTTTCCTTCCAAGGAGTGTCTTTTAATTTCATGGCTGCAACCACCATCTACAGTGATTTTGGAGCCCCCCAAAATAAAGTCTGACACTGTTTCCACTGTTTCCGCATCTATTTGCCAAGAAGCNTATATATATATATATATATATTTTTTTTTTTTTTCTTTTCAGGCTTTGGAAGTGTTGTTTCCTATATCCATATAACCTTCTCCTAGATTAAAACCCCTCCTTCACTGAATCCCCACCATATCTTACTTGTGCTTTACATTTCAACTAATACGGTCCTCCCACTGAGACTACCCATGATCTCTGTGGGCTCCTAAAGTATTATCTATTTATCTTATCACTGCATTTCTCCAATCCTATGGAGATTGTGTATTTTATTAGCTGTAACTCTGTCCTCTATCCCTTGTACTCCATCTAAGTATAGGTCTCAGATAGTAATACAGACTACAGGTAATAGCAACAAACTGATGAAGTCTGTATTGTTTCTCATTTATCACCTGGTTAGTTTTTGCTTCACACACACAAACACACACACAGTCTGCTCATTTTACTCAAAGAGAAACAATTTGGCTTATTACACCTCATTCCAAATACTTATCACCTCATCTAATTCCATTTAATGGCTCTTAATTATCACAATGATTTTTTTCTACCAGATTTTCTTTATATAGATATGATATAATTTCCAATCTTTCGCTAATTTCAGAATACTAGATTCTACAGAGCCATGTCTCCTCTTGAAGTCCATTTCAAAACAACTGCACGTAATAGAAATGTCATTTGCCTCAGCCTATCAAATATGTTCCATCGTCACACAATTCTTTGGGCTTCCCTGGTGGCTCAGCTGGTAAAGAAACCATCCACAATGTGGGAGACCTGAGTTCAATCCCTGGGTTGGGAAGATACCCTGGAGAAGCGAACAGATACACACTCCAGCATTCTAGCCCAGAGAATTCCAAGGACTGTATAGACCACGGGGTTGCAAGAGTCAAACACGACTGAGCAGCTTTCACGTCACTCACACAGTTCCTTAACACACCCCTTTTCCACCAGATCTTGGATGGATAAAAATACAACGTCTAGTTTTTGACTTATAGGAAGGAAAATTTAGATTATGTGGACATATGGATGACACTTAATTCAACACTCACATAAATTTATCCATTTAAAACATTCATATGCCTAAACAGTCACAACTAAATTATGTTATGTATTCATACTACTGTTTCCATTTTATAGTCAGATCTTATACAATGAGTGCATTGCTGTATGTGAATCAAATTTCTAAAAAACAAATTCCTTAAAGTTTCTGAAGGAAATTACTTTAAAGGAAAAAAATTCTCTAGTAACAGACATTTAACTCTCCTAAAAGTTTTTAAAGCAAGCTCTTGGTTCTTACTTAAACAACTCATATTCTCCAGTATTTTTAACATATCAGTGTTTAATGGTTGCTTTTTGACAACTTCACATTAAAACTGGACATTTATGAAACCTTTGACTTCTTACTTTAAAACTCCAAATGAATTATGCTACTCTGAAATCTGCCTCTTTATCTTTCTCATAATATAGGGACAATACCACCTGCCTTTTTGGATATAATGTAAGGACATGACCCATAGTGTGTGTTCAAGAAAAACAATTATTATTCTAGTCATCCCCCCTTTCTCAAAATGAACAGGATTCTCCTTCAGCCTCTGCTGAGTTTCTGTCACATACGCTCTGTCTCCTAAGTTGCATCAGGGCTTATCATTTTCTGACATACAGTGAACCTGCTAAAAAATAACTATAATTGAGAGAAAACACATTCTGCTTTTGTATTAGAAGAGTAAAATCTATATTTAAAAAAAGTAAAATCTAATATTCAATTATTAGAAGGAAATGAGCATCAATTGTGCAATTCTGATAACAGTGCATAATACTGACCATTCTACTTCAAAGAATAACTATTAAGCTTAACCTATAGAAAACATTTGAATAAGGCCATGCTGCTGAGTTCTCCAGTTCTGACAACATGTGAACTCTGCTAAACTATCAAGTTTTAAACACACACTCCCTCAAGACACAAGAGAGGGGCTATGGTTTTTCTTCCTTCCTAGAAGAATTTGGCAATTTAAATAATACTCCTTAAAAGAAAAAAATGTAGAAGAAAAATGTCTCAACAAATCACAGAAACTTCCCCAATCTTTATTTTAGATTCAAAAAAAGGTCCCCTACTCTGCCCACCTCATCCCCAAACTTCCTCAGAAACAATAGTGAGGGTAAGATATTCTGAAAAGTTAGGTTTTCTCAATAATCCTTAACACAATTCTGTACTAAGGTAGTTTCACTGAGTTATGGTTGGGGTGGAGGGTACTAACAAAACGTGGTCCACTGGAGAAGGGAATGGCAAACCACTTCAGTATTCTTGCCTTGAGAAACCCATGAACAGTATGAAAAGGCAAAAAGATAGGACACTGAAAGATGAACTCCCCAGGTCGGGAGGTGCCCAATATGCTACTGGAGATCAGTGGAGAACTAACTCCAGAAAGACTGAAGGGACAGAGCCAAAGCAAAAATAATACCCAGTTGTGGAGATGACTGGAGATGGAAGTAAAGTCCAATTGTGTAAAGAGGAATATTGCATCAGTTCAGTTTGGTCGCTCAGTCATGTCTAACTCTGCCACCCCATGAATCGCAGCATGCCAGACCTCCCTGTCCATCACCAACTCCCAGAGTACACTCAGACTCACGTCCATCGAGTCAGTGCTGACATCCAGCCATCTCATCCTCAGTCATCCTCTTCTCCGCCTGCCCACAATCCCTCCCAGCATCAGAATCTTTTCCAATGAGTCAACTCTTCGCACGAGGTGGCTAAAGTACTGGAGTCTCAGCTTCAGTATAATTCCCTCCAAAGAAATCCCAGGGCTGATCTCCTTCAGAATGGACTGGTTGGATCTCCTTGCAGTCNCCCCAGACAGCCATTTTGCTTTTTTGCATTTCTTTTCCATGGGGATAGTCTTGATCCCTGTCTCCTGTATAATGTCACGAACCTCATTCCATAGTTCATGAGGCAATCTATCAGATCTAGGCCCTTAAATCTATTTCTCACCTCCACTGTATAATCATAAGGGATTTGATTTAGGTCATACCTGAATGGTCGAGCGGTTTTCCCTACTTTCTTCAATTTGAGTCTGAATTTGGTAATAAGGAGTTCATGATCTGAGCCACAGTCAGCTCCTGGTCTTGTTTTTGTTGACTGTATAGAGCTTCTCCATCTTTGGCTGCAAAGAATACAATCAATCTGATTTCAGTGTTGACCATCTGGTGATGTCCATGTGTAGAGTCTTCTCTTGTGTTGTTGGAAAAGGGTGTTTTATATTAGGAGATGACAAAAATAAACTTTCAAATATTAAATATCAACAATGCAAATGGTAAACACCAATGTCTACAGCTTAAAAAAAAACTCTAGTTCTTAAACAGCTTTAAAAAAAAATCTACTTCAATAAAACAGCACTTGCCCACAATGCAGTTTCCAGAGGGATCATGATGGCAATTAGCATTTCGTTTTGTTCTGACGCTGAGGTATGTGTCCCTGAGCCTTGCAGAAAGTTATCATAAGACACTCTAGATATTCCCACAATGCCTCAGTGTTGAAACTAACTGACAACCCTGAGAAGGAGGCGATAACCTGCCCCTACACACCAGTATCTCACATGGCTGAGCAGAAACCAACTGCTGTTGATCTACAGTTTTAGGGCTAATACAGTGCCCATCAGACAGAAACATTCCAAGGAATCTGTAGAATCTGATACAGCTTCACACTTATACTCCACAACAAGCTGAGCAAGAATCATTTGTCCCTTCTGTGTATCTATGATAGATTTTTGCTTGATACAAATGAAATTGAAGCTGAGCCAATGGTTTACATCTAAACTGGCACCATAATCTCAGCATGAAAAAAAAAACGGGGCCATATGCCCTGCTGTGGTTTTTAACACCCTATTATAATTTCCTTTGCAACTGGGCTTCACTGGTCTAACAAAGACCTGAGGAAATAAGCTGTCAAAGGGATAAAGTCATCTGAGCAACGCAAAACCATAACTGCACAAGTAGCTACAAAATTTTCCCATACAATAGCTCCTAATTTATAACGTCCCAGGTACTATGGCTCATGACAAATTACTCCAAAACTTAGTAGTACAAAACAACCCTTTATTAATCTCGTAGATTCCAAGGATCAAAAAAATCAGACAAGGCACAGACAGGATGGCTTGACTTTGCTTCACAATGGCTGAGGCCTCAACTACAAGTCTTGGAGGCTGCAGGCTGGAATCATCTAACGGCTTGTTCTCACATGTCTGGTGGTAGAGGTTAGTTATCGGCTGGGGACCTGACTTCTCTCTGTGTGGTCCTCTTCCTATGGGTGAATTTGGACTTTCTCACTGCGTGGTGGCTAGGTTCTAGGGCTAGGCATCCCAAGAGATAGTCAGGCAGAAGCTGTATCCTTTTTCATCACATAGCAGGACATCTGGCATACTCTATGTTATATACATGTACATATTACGTGCCCGTGCCCAGTCACTCAGTCGTTTCTGATTTTTGTTCCCCAGGTAGCACAGCGGTAAACGATCTGCCTGCCAGTGCACGAGATACAAGTGACACGGGTCCAATCCCTGGGTTGGGAAGATCCCTGGAAAAGGAAATGACAACCCACTCCAGTATTCTTGCCTGGAAAATTCCATGGACAGAGGAGCCTGGTGGGCTACTAAGCATCCATGCACACACATATATGTATGTACATATATCTGTATTAGCTCTTGCCTTATAACAAATGACCCTAAAACTTAGTAGCTTAAAACCACAAACATGCATTATCTCACATCATTTCTTAGGGTCAGGAATCTGTGAGCTGGGGTGTTCTGGATGAGGAGCCCTCCTGAGGGTGAGTCATCTGAAGGCTGGATGGGGTTAGAAGTCCTGTCTCCAAGTTCATGTGCATGAATGTCAGCAAGAAGTCTTCAAGCCTTAACGTATGGTCTTCTGCAAGGGCTGCTCTGACATAAGAACTGGCCTCCAAGAGAGAAAGAGCACAACCAAGATGGAAGGTGCAGTGCCTTTTTAGATCTAATCTCAGAAGTGACATAGTGTCACCTCTTCCCTATGCTACTGGCCATGCAGGCCAGCCCTGGGACAGTGCAGGAGGAAAGTACATACAGATGTGAACAGNACTCCTGTGTAACCTGTCTAAATGAAACACTCTCTCGGGTTTAAGCTCTGAATGTCTTAATCTGTCTTAATGTCTTCATTTTGAAGGACATTATTTGGGGGGGGGCAGTATATAATTATAGATTGGCCCATTATTTCTCCTAGAATACTTTGGGAAAAAATGTTATTCCACTGCATTCTGGCTTCTGTGGTTCTTGGTGCAAAATCTGCTGCCTTTTGTACTCATTCCTCCCCACCCACTGGATGTCTTTTTTCGTCTGGTTGCCTTTAAAATTTTCTCTTTACTGTTGGCTTTCAGCGGTTGGACCGTGACATGCCTAACTGTGGTTTTCTTTGTATTTATTCTGCCTGGGTTTTGTTGAGCTTGTTGAAACTGTGGTGTGATATCTTCCATCAGTTTTGGGAAATTTTCTGCCATTATTTCTTCAGATTTTAATTCTGTCCCTTTTTCTCTCTCCTCTTATTTTGGGATTCTGTTTACACACTTGTTAGTCTTTTTCAACTTTGTCCTTTGCCCACGTCTTCCTTAGATTCTTTCCATTTTTTTTCCCATTCATTTTTAGTTCATTCACATTCACTATAATTATTGTTACAGTTGCATTTAATCTGTCATTCTACTATTTGTTTTCTAAGTGTCACTTTTTTGTTCTCTTGCTCCTTTTCTGCCACCTGATGTGTGAAACAAACGTTTTTTAGTATACTGTTTAAATTCCCCTGTTGATTTTCAAAACTATTATTTTTAGTTACTTGCTTAGTGGAGCTTCTAAGGAGTACAGCATACATTTTAACTTATCACAGTTTACCTTAGAGTAATATTAAATTAGTTTCAATAAAATATAAAAACTTTCCTCCAATATGTTTTCTTTTTCTCCCTTCTTTTTTTATCATCGCATATGTTATATCCATATATTGTTATAAGCCAAAACATACAATGTTATAATTATTGGTTTAGGCAAACATATCTTTTAAAGAACTTAAGAGTAGAAATTTTAAAAAATATATTTATACAATATTTTTGAAGAAGGAAATGGCAACCCACTCCAGTTCTCTTGCCTGGAGAACCCCATGGACAGAGGAACTTGGTGGGCTACAGTCCATGGGTTGCAAAGAGTCGGACACAACTGAGCGACTTCACTTTCACTTATACAATATTTTAAATTTATCCACATAATTACTATTTCTGGCACCCTTTGTTTCCTTCTGTGGATTTGAATTATTTCCTTTCAACCTGAAGGACTTTCTTATGTATTTCTCATTAGGCATTTCTAGTAGTAATGAATCCTTTACGTTTATCTGCAAATGTCTTTATCTTCATTTTTGAAAGATGAAAAGTGAAAGTTGCTCAGTCAACTCTTTGCAACCCCATGGACTGTAGCCCACCAGGCTTCTCTGTCCATGGAATTCTCCAGACAAGAATACTGGAATGCATATCCATTCCCTTCTCTAGGGGATCTTCCCCACCCAAGGATCAAATCTCCCGTCTCCTGCATTGCAGGCAGATTCCACCAGGGAAGCCCTTTTGAAGGATAGTTTTTGCTGAATAAAGAATTCTTGGATGATAATTTATGTTTTCTTTCAACACCTTAATTATGTCATTCCACTGCTTTCCAGCCCCATTTTAAAAAATCTTATTTTGTATCAGGGTAATAGACACAACTTAGCAACTGAACAACAACAATAGCCAGTTAACAGTGTGGTGAAGTTTCAGGTGGACAGTAAAGGGATTCAGCCACACATACACACGTATCCATTCTCCCCCAAACAATGTACCTCACATTGAACAGAGTTCCCTGTGCTATATGGTAGGTCATTGTCGGTTAGTCATTTGAAATATAGCAGTGTGTACATGTTCATCCCAAACTCCCTAACTATCCCTTTCTCCCAGCCTCCATAATTTTGATGGGAAATCAGCTTAAATTCATATTGTCATCTGTATATAATGTGTCCATTTTCTCTTGCTGCTTCTGAGACTTTTTTCTTTGTATTCCATTCAACAATGATGTGTATAGGTGTGAATATCTTCATGAGTATATTTTGGATTATTTGAGCTTCTTAGATCCGTAGATTTATGTTTTCCGTTAAACTGGGGAACTTCGGGCTATTATTTCTCCAAGTATTTTTTCTGCTCCTTTTTCCAATTCTTTTTGGAATATCATAACATATATCTTGGTGTGTTTAATATTTGTCCACAAGTATCTGAGACTCTTCATTTTTCTCTCTGTTCTTTTGTTTTAGTAATTCCTATTAACCTGTCTTCAATGTTACTGATTCTTCTGCCAGTTCAGCTCTGCTAGTGAACCCCTCTAATGAATTTTAAATTTCAGGTACTTGACTTTTAAACTCCAGAATTTCCATCTAGTTCCTTTATATTTTCTTTCACTTTATTGAGATTCTCCATCCACTAAGTCATCAGTCATATTTTCCTTCAATTTTTAAAATAGGGAGATGTGTATAAGAGACCGGTATAGAGCTTCTCCATCTTTGGCTGCAAAGAATATAATCAATCTGATTTTGGTGTTGACCATCTGGTGATGTCCATGTGTAGAGTCTTCTCTTGTGTTGTTGGAAGAGGGTGTTTGCTATGACCAGTGCGTTCTCTTGGCAAAACTCTGTTAGCCTTTGCCGTGCTTCATTTTGTACTCCAAGGCCAAATTTGCCTGTTACTCCAGGTGTTTCTTGACTTCCTACTTTTGCCTTCCAGTCCCCTACAATGAAAAGGACATCTTTTTTGGGTGTTAGTTCGAAGAGGTCTTGTAAGTCTTCATAGAACTGTTCAACTTCAGCTTCTTCAGTGTTACTGGTTGGGGCACAGACTTGGATAACTGTGATATTGAATGGTTTGCCTAGACTTGGATAACTGTGATATTGAATGGTTTGCCTTGGAAATGAACAGAGATCATTCTGTCGTTTTTGAGATTACATCCCAGTACTGCATTTCGGACTCTTTTGTTGACCATGATGGCTACTCCACTTCTAAGGGATTCCTGCCCACAGTAGTAGATATAATGGTCACCTGAGTTAAATTTACTCATTCCAGTCCCTTTTAGTTCGCTGATTCCTAGAATGTTGAAGTTCACTCTTGCCATCTCCTGTTTGACCACTTCCAATTTGCCTTGATTCATGGACCTAACATTCCAGGTTCCTATGCAATATTGCTCTTTACAGCTTTGGACCTAGCTTCTATCACTAGTCACATCCACAACTGGGTATTGTTTTTGCTTTGGCTCCATCCCTTCATTCTTTCTGGAGTTATTTTTCCACTGATCTCCAGTAGGATGTTGGGTACCTACCGACCTGGGGAGTTCCTCTTTCAGTATCCTATCATTTTGCCTTTTCATACTGTGTCACTTTACACACTTAATTTTATGTTGATTTAATCTGTGCCATAGGGAACTTTCTGAGAACTCTGTAATCTTTTATTTTCCACTCTGGGATAATATTTTTTTATTACCTCACAGAGAAACTCTTATGCTTTCTAAAGTACACTGAATTCCTAAGAAAAGACAAAGAAACAAACTGGAAATAAAATGATTGTGTGGAGGAAAAAAGCAGCACAGAACACTCAGGGGTTTAGTCTCAGTTTCTCAGAAGGTTGAATGAAATATTAAGATAACATTTTCCTTTTAATGATGATTCTTCTGGCTGACTGCCTGTTTTGTGTGTGTGTGTGTGTATTTATCTTCCTTTGATAAAAAGGGGAAGCTGTTTTCAAAGTATGAATAATCATGTTGGTTGGATGTGAAACGTTCTTTCATGAAAAGGTTGACACCTAGCACAAAGTGGCAATCTTATAACTGATTGCTGCAAAAGTATTGGAAAATAATGGAGTTCTGTTAAGACCTTGCAACTAGCAAGTCTCCATCATTAAGAAGGAAAGAACCTCAATAGCACCAGATCAAAGGTATTGTTGGTTTGGAAGTTTGGCAAGGAAATGGTTGGCAGTGGATCTGCAACTCTTTCTTGACTATGGAGCAGAGTGGAAGGAAATACTCCCAGAGAAGAAAGAAGGTGACACTCTCATATTTCATTATAAACATACTAACCTCCAGATAAACTGCACTTTTACAGCAGCAGAGTCCTTATCTATGGGACACTTTTAGCAATATGTACCTGGTCTAACTAAGCTTGCCTCTGGTAAACATGAAATATACTGATTTGTACCAGTCTTCTCTGGTGGCTCAGGGATTAAAGTGTCTGCCTGCAATGCAGGAGACCCAGGTTCAATCCCTGGGTCGGGAAGATCCCCTGGAGAAGGAAATGGCAACCCACTCCAATATTCTGGGCTGGAGAATTCCATGGACTATATAGTCCATGGGGTCACAAAGAGTGGGACATGACTGAGCTACTTTGCTCCACTTCACTTCCCACAAATGTCACATGTGCAAGTATCTCTCTGAGTATAAAATGGAAATGTTTCATGAACAAGAGGGCTCTCTCCTTTGAAGTTAAATTTGCCATCTATGTAATCTGCAGATTTTATACATTATCTTGGCCCAGAGTGTATCCTAAGGCATCAAGAAATGAACTAGGTAGACAGTTTTAAGTAGCTTTCTGTTTTTCTGCGCCACACAATTACTTGTATCCTGGCAGTTACATTGTATTTCAATGCAATCACAAGAATGGTATAGGAGCACAGAGGACAATTTAGAAGTATCAAGCCAGGCTGTTCACTTCTCCACACTACTCAGATGTCAGCTGGCTGAAGAATGCTCTGAAAGCTGATCAGAGCTTTTTCCACATGAAAATGATTACCAAGTTTGTCTCAAGCATAAAATGCAAGAGTTACAGAAACAGATATACTCAGTAAAGGCAATTATAGCATAATTTATGAATGGTCTGATTTAAATAGCATCAAATTGGACATAAATGGAGGATAGCCAATTAATTGCTGCTTTGTTTCTATTTAGGTGCCATGTAATGCTGTCATGTTGATATGACCTTTTATGGAAATAGGATTTTTCATGTTAGGAGGAGCAAAATACAGGAAAAAAAAGAAACACATACAAGAAAATCTATAATGTATATCTCTGTGCGCTGCATGCTAAGTAGCTCCAATGATGTCTGACTCTTTGCAACCCCATGGACAGTAGCCCACCAGGCTCCTCTGTCCTTGGGGATTCTCTAGGCGAGAATACTGGAGGGAGTTGTCATGCCCTCCTCCAGGGGATCTTCCCAAGCCAGAGATCAAACCCAGGTCTCCCTCACTGCAGGCAGATTCTTTACCATCTGAGCCACCAGGTAATCCCATAATGTACACCCAGGCCTGCCACTGACTTAGGATGATTTTTGTGCAAAGTGTACATGGTGCAGATTTGCTACTCATCAAAGGGACAGTGGGTTTGGCCATGCAACACTTGAGTACTGGTATGTGTATTTGGCCTTTGGTATAGAGAGTAAAGCGTCTGCCTGCAATGTAGGAGACCCAGGTTCGATCCCTGGGTTGGGAAGATCCCCTGGAGAAGGAAATGGCAACTCACTCCAGTACTCTTGCCTGGAAAATCTCATGGACTGTAGCCTATGAGGGGTCACAAAGAGTTTTACACGACTGAGCGATGACACGTTTAATTATAAGAAAGTGGCAGTTCTCATCTTGACTCTTTTCTTTGCAAGATGCTGCTGGAAACAACTACCTTCTAAGGTGTAAGCAGAGGGACACATACTTTGCTAAGGGACACTCCTGCTTCTTGGATGCTCTTCATCCTTGAGAGGAAGAGCCCTCATCTGGGTCTTTAAAGATGGGTCTCCTTCTCTAGACACAGAGAAAAGCCTAGTAAATGCAGGCACACACAGCAGAGACTCAGTCTCAGGGATTCATGAACCAGAAGGCTCTTAAGGAGGACTGTTCAAATTTATCTGAGTCACATTCTTTCTTCCCACCCTGCCACTGGAAGAACTGAAAAGTGAGCACTTTTATCAGAAAGGCAAGCCTGGCAGGAAACAGGGAAAGTGAATCCTCTCAGGACTGGTAGGGAACAGTGTTTACTGCAGGCTGCAAAGTTGAGAGGGATGCTTAGATGGAGGACTAAGGGGAAAGAGAAAAAGCAAAAGGCTAGTGATGGGGAGCAACCCACTCCAGTACTCTTGCCTGGAAAATCCCATGGACAGAGGAGCCTGGTAGGCTGCAGTCCATGGGGTCGCGATGAGTCGGACATGACTGAGCGACTTCACTTTTACTTTGTACTTTCATGCACTGGAGAAGGAAATGGCAACCCACTCCAGTGTTCTTCCCTGGAGAATCCCAGGGATGGGGGAGCCTGGTGGGCTGCCATCTCTGGGGTCGCACAGAGTTGGACACGACTGAAGTGACTTAGCAGTGATGGGGAGCAGGGATGGTAAGATATTTTAAATGCTTGAAGGGAAAAAAAGAGAGTTCTGAATGCCATATTAGATATTTTAAAAATATAGACCCCTTCCATTTTTGAATATAGATTTTGAATAGCTAATACAAAGGTTTGGGGCAATTAAAATAAATCAAGGAAAAAATAAAGATCACTTGGTTTCAACAGCACAACGTCACCTTCCATTCCACAAAATGTTCTAAGCTATTTTGAGTTTTCAGAGCCCTACTTTTTGGTTAAAAAAAAAAAAAAGAAAGAAAGAAAATGCACTGCAAAATCCTTCTAGGAGTTCTTCACACATAGCAGGGAGGATGCTCAAGGAATGAACTGTAGAGAATAGAAAAAGACTAGCATATTGGCGTCTCAAACAGTCTATACAGCAGTTGTTGGCAGGAAGGAGAGGTGGTGTGGAATCCTGAATAGAAGTCCTGACTTTTGGAATAAGAAGCTGAATCACATTCAGATTGCAAAATGAGCCATAATTGATCGTTTTAAACAGTTTCCCACCTAAGATTACTGAACTGACATTTGTCAAAGAATAAACTCACCGTGTAGCACACCACTCTAGTTCAGAGTAGACGAGGCTGCTTTAAAGGCAAGAGAAGATGTTTATCATTTCAATTTGCTTTTGCTGAAAGCAGAGGAAATGAGTCCCCACCAGAGTCCTCATTATCTGTGTTCTGGCCTCAGAGCAACCTTGAAGCCTTCTAGATGTTATCCTGGCTCAGGACAGGTAGATGTTTCCTTAGGCAGTCAGTGAAATGACCCCCAGAGGGAATTTTGTGGCTGGCTCTTCAGATGCAACTGGGTTAAATCTGAACCTGTGAACTCAATACCTTGTCTCCTAGCTCCTCGTCCCAATGACCTCAATGACTCACCATTCATGGATGTCTTGGCTCAAATAGAGTTCATGGTTCTGTTTAACTCTCAATGTCATGGAATCCTATGGACCTTGACTTCCTCATGTGTCTCGTCCCAGAGCTTGCTTTTCCTTCCTTCCACTTTATACAGGGTCTGCCTCTCCTCTCCCTGCTTTCCCATCCACATAAGCTATGCTTCTCCTGGCATCCTAGATTTCACTCTCATTTTTCTCTAAGGAACTGCCTTTAGAACTACTACACTAACAATCTTCAAATACCACTTTTAGGAAGATATCTATTTCTTTTCTTAAAAATCTCCCTGTTTCTTCAATGCCTCTGATTATTGATAATGATATTAATCATTATAAATTCTGATTAATAAAAACATCTTCATAGGAAAGAATAGGATTCTGAAAAAGTCTTTTAATTTGTATGCTCATGTATGAACTTATTAATTGAATTGCTTTTGTTAATTACATGTCATCAAAAAGATATGGGCTGAGATGAAATAAGGGCAATCAAATAAGACACCTTGCTGTTTGACAAAACTTGAAGAGGCCATTCTTTGGTATCAGAAGGTGCACCTGAACATCGCTAACAGGTTGCTTTATCAGAAGAGTGTTTATAGATCTGTGAGTGGGTTACATTCTAGAGGGAAAGCCTTCAACAGAAAGGTGATTATGGCCCAGTTATGCTGGCCTTGTTTTAAATTTTAGTTACTTAGTTATATATATTTTAAAAGTCCTTCCTTCCTTTAAGGAAACAGCTTCTACAAATACACACAATTATAGCTATTTTCCATCATGTACTTCCTGGAATTACTATTACTACTGGGGCTTTTGGCCAAGAGCAATGCAATTCTGATTAGTAAAAACATCTTTAGAGAAAAGGAGAGGATTCTGAAAAAGCCTTTCAATTTGTATGCTTGTGCATGAACATATTAATTGAGTTGCTTTTGTTAATTACATGTCATCAAAAAGATATGGGCTGAGATGAAATGTATATTACAGAGCAGGGGCTTCCCATCAAGGGGCTTCCATTCTGTTTTTCTTCAGTTGCATCTGTGCCACTATCGATAGCAAATTTCAGTCAGTTTAAAAGAGGTCAGTCAAGCCAAAGCATGCTTTTGAAGCTTCAAAGAGATGATCAGATGTCATGTTAAGATCAAATCTTGCCTCTAGGAACCTGACGTGTTTTCAGTCTGATGCCTTTGCTAAGTCCAACTCTAGGGTGGATTTAATTACATGACATAAAAAGAGAAGGATATTTGAGGTGTTGATTTTTCTCCAAAATTCTTTGCATACATTTGGTTCCACTATATCTTGAGTAGCAAATCTTTGGTCTGTGATGTAAAACATGAATCGAAAATGTCCTGCTCTTGTGGACATATGACATTGACTATAGTGCTTTCAAGGGGCTTCCCTGATGGCTCAGATGGTAAAGAATCCGCCTGCAATGCAGGAGACTCCAGTTTGATGTCTGGGACAGGAAGATTCCATGGAGAAAGGAATGGCTAACCACTCCAGTATTCTTGCCTGGAGAAGTCCATGGACAAAGGAGCCTGGTGGGCTCCAGTCCATGGGGTCATAAAGAGTCAGACACAACTGAGTAACTAGCACTTTCACTTCACTTTCATAATGTTTTCAAACTAGAGAAGAGTCCAACAGATAGACAATCAACACGATGAAAGCACATTGCATGGTACATCCAGATTAGTTTGTCAATTCTACTTAAATAAATTTTACCCTGTGGGCTTCTTTGGTGGCTCAATGGTAAAGAATCCACCTACTAACGCAGGAGAAGTGACTTCGATCCCTGGGTAAGGAATATCCCCCAAAGAAATGGCAACACACACCAGTATTTTTGCTTGGGAAGTACCATGGAAAGTGAAGCCTGGTGGGCTACAGTCCATGGGGTCCAAAAAGAGTCAGATGTGACTTAGCAACTAAACAACAACAACAAAAGACTATTTATTTTTTTGGTTAAAAAATAAATTAATTTTTATTAAGCATGAATTATGTACTGAAGATTTACACAAAGCCTTTGGCATATGATTGTCATGTTTATTTTTTTCTGGAATTTGAGCTATGTTTGTTTTATTATTCCAAGTTTACTTTTTTAAAAAATTTATTTATTTTTTTAATTTTACTTTACAATACTCTATTGGCTTTGCCATACATCGACATGAATCCCCCACAGGTGTACACAAGCTCTCAATCCTGAATCCCCCTCCCACCTTCCACCCCACAACAAATTGAAAAATAAAAGTCATATGATTATCTCAATAGATGCAGAGAAGGCCTTTGACAAAATTCAACATCCATTTATGATAAAAACTCTCCAGAAAGCAGGAATAGAAGGAACATACCTCAACATAATAAAAGCTATACATGAGAAACCCACAGCAAACATTATCCTCAATGGCGAAAAATTGAAAGCATTCCCCCTAAAGTCAGGAACAAGACAAGGGTGCCCACTCTCACCGCTACTATTCAATATAGTTCTGGAAGTTTTGGCCACAGTAATCAGGGCAGAAAANATGGTGAAAAATTGAAAGCATTTCCCCTAAAGTCAGGAACAAGACAAGGGTGCCCACTCTCACTGCTACTATTCAATATAGTTCTGGAAGTTTTGGCCACAGCAATCAGGGCAGAAAAAGAAATAAAAGGAATCCAAATTGGAAAAGAAGAAGTAAAACTCTCACTGTTTGCAGATGACATGATCCTCTACATATCTGTAGGATTCTTTAGGCAAGAATACTAGAGTGGGTTGCCATGTCGTCCTCCAGGGGATCTTCCCAAGCCAGGATCAAACCTGAGTCTCCTGTGACTCCTGCTTTGCAGGCAGATTCTTTACTGCTGAGCCACCCGAGAAGCTAGATCATCTAAGTAGACCCAATGTCATTACATGAGCCCTTAAATGCAACATTTTTTTGTTTTCATTTGAAGTCAGAGATGTGACATAAGTGAATGTCAGATTTAAAGAATGAGAAGGACTCAACTCCCTGCTGCAGAAGGGGAAAACATGGGAAGTTTGAGAAGTAGCATAGATGTCATTTATGAGCAAAGTCCTGCCCCAGCTGTCAGTCAGCAAGGAAACAAAGATCTTGGTACCACAATAGCAATTAGATATATTTTGCAAAGTAATAAATAGGTAAACAAACTCTGATCTAGCCTGGTAGCAAAGTACAATAATTATCACAAAGAATTTAAGTGGCCAAGATCCATCCATTAAATCATGTAGCACCTCAGAGTGAGTTAAAAAATAAAACTCAGTAATATGTTAAGTAGTTAGAAAATACCAGAAACAAGGAGAAATTGAGGGAGACAAAATTGCAGCATGATATGTTTAACTTATCAATCTACAACAGATAATACAAATAAAAAATAACATGGAAGAAATTAAATCAAATAAATAAGAGAATTAGCAAGCATGCTTTGACGCCTGTAACCCACTGAGATTATACCTTTTTTTCAAAATGTTTCTCTTTGTACGTAAAAATTTATATTGTTACCAAGAAAATGTAAATAAAGTCAAATGTGCAGAAATAACACAGGCTAACTTTTGATAACAAAATTTAAAATTAGTAGTATCATAAGAGATCAAATGCATAGAAACAAAATGATGTACTCCTAAATAATTATTTGGTCACATGATATATTAAATATATCTTATTATCTTAATGTTTAGAAAATATGTATGTATCCCTTACTAATGGGCTTCCCTGGTAGCTTAATTAGTAAAGAATCTGCCTGCAATATAGGAGATCCAGTTCAATTCCTGAGTTGGGAAGATCCTCTGGAGAAGGTATAGGCTACCCCCTCTAGCATTCTTGGGCTTCTAAGACAATAAAGAATCCACCTGCAAAGTGGGAGACTGGGGTTCTATTCCAGGGTTGGGAAGATCCCATGAAGGAGGGCATAACAACCCACTCCATTATTCTTGGCTTGAGAACCCCATGGACAGAGGGGCCTTGTGGGCTACAGTCCGTGGAGTCACAAAGAGTTGGACAATACTGAGAGAATATGCACAGAGCATCCTTCACAATATATGCTGTCTCTTATACACATCTAGATGTGTATAAGAGACAGCATCTAAGTAGACCCAATGTCATTACATGAGCCCTTAAATGCAACATTTTTTTGTTTTCATTTGAAGTCAGAGATGTGACATAAGTGAATGTCAGATTTAAAGAATGAGAAGGACTCAACTCCCTGCTGCAGAAGGGGAAAACATGGGAAGTTTGANTCTCCATGACTCTATGTGATATTTGTGTGTATAATTATTTATAACAATTCTCACTTTATAGGAAATAATACTGGCAAAAATATTAAAAATTAAATTAACTTTAAAGACATATTTTATAGTGAGAAAAAGGAAATTACTGACTTTTCAGAAACACTTATAAGGTTGAAACCTCCAAAATTTGTGTAGTGATAAAACAAGTTCACCTGAGGCATCTCGGGTTACAAGTGCCTGTGAATATGACAATAAAGTTATCCAACAGAGGTTTTGATATGTAGTTTAAGGCTTAGGAGAAGATATTATGGCTAAAATTTTAAAGCTAGGGAACATCAGCCTCTAGTTAACTGTTGAAAAAATTTACCTTGCTATGTAAAATCAATCTCTTTACCTATATGTCTATATGACCTATATGACTTTGAGCTCCTTCAGCGTAAAGACTGTCATATTCATAAATAGATGCTATTCTCAAGTAGAAGGTAAAGAANATCAGCCTCTAGTTAACTGTTGAAAAAATTTACCTTGCTATGTAAAATCAATCTCTTTACCTATATGTCTATATGACCTATATGACTTTGAGCTCCTTCAGCGTAAAGACTGTCATATTCATAAATAGATGCTATTCTCAAGTAGAAGGTAAAGAATCAGTTCAGTTCAGTCGTTCAGTCATGTCCGACTCTTTGCTACGCCATGGACTGCAGAACGCCAGGCCTCCCTGTCCATCACCAACTCCCTGAATTTACTCAAACTTATGTCCATTAAGTCCATGATGCCATCCAACCACCTTATGCTCTGTCATTCCCTTCTCCTCCAGCCTGCAATCTTTCCCAGCTTCAAGGTCTTTTCTAACAAGTCAGCTCTTCGCATCAGGTGGCCAAAGTACTGGAGTTTCAGCTTCAACATCAGTCCTTCCAATNGAGTAAAGACAATCTCTCTAACAAGTGGTGCTGGGAAAACTGGTCAACCACTTGTAAAAAAATGAAACTAATTGTCATGTTTAGTCACTAAGTCATGTCCAACTCTTTGCAAACTCCATGAACTGTATGTAGCCTGTCAGGATCCTCTGTCCCTGGGATTTCCCAGGCAAGAATACTGGAGTGATTTGCCATTTCCTACCTGCAGGGGATCTCTTCAGTACAGGAATCAGACCCTTGTTTCCTGCACTGGCAGGCAGAATCTTTACCGCTGAGCAACCAGTGAAAGTGAAGTGGAAGTGGATGTTGCTCAGTCCTGTCCAACTCTTTGCGACGCCATGGACTACATCGCCCATGGAATTCTCCAGGCCGGAATACTGGAGGGGGTAGCCTTTCCCTTCTCCATGGGATCTTCCCAACCCAGGGATAGAACTCAGGTCTCCTGCACTGCAGGCGATTCTTTACCAGCTGAGCCACAAGGGAAGCCCAAGCTCTTAGAGTTGTGATGTAACTTCTCTGACTCAGACGTCTTAAGGGTTGGTATGAAGGCCTCCCAACCCTTAAGACATCTGAGTCAGAGAAGTTACATCACTGGCCTAAGATCACACAGTAAAAGGAGAAACCTGAAATTTGACTCGGGACTTGGATTACAAATTCAGCTTTGCTACACAGCACTTTACTGCCTCCCTTTTTTTTTTTTTTTTTGGTTATTGATTTTTTAAAATATAAATTTATTTATTTTAATTGGAGGCTAATTACTTTACAATATTGTATTGGCTTTGCCATACATCAACATGAATCTGCCATGGTATACAAGCGTTCCCCATCCTGAACCCCGTNGATTTTTTTTTTTTTTTGGTTATTGATTTTTTAAAATATAAATTTATTTATTTTAATTGGAGGCTAATTACTTTACAATATTGTATTGGCTTTGCCATACATCAACATGAATCTGCCATGGTATACAAGCGTTCCCCATCCTGAACCCCGTTCCACCTCCCTCCCCATACTGCCTCCCTTTAGATAACAGATTTTGATTTATTATAAAGAGAATATTAAGGATATTTCACTTAGTATTTAATAGACAAAAAAGGATAACATTTGTGATAACTTAGCTTATTGAAAGGGAAATCCATATGATTCAGTTTAACAAATGTGGTTGTATTTGTCTTGTAAGGAGGAATTATCCTATAAGGGAGGGAAACATCAGGGAATGTCCAGGTGAGAAACAATTTTAAGAGACACCGTGCAGGGCTCCAGTGTCCCCTCTTCACCAGCAGCTTTCTTTCTTTCTCATTTTTTTTTCCCGGGCAGTATGTAGAATTTCATCATTTAAATGCATTATATTGCATACCAATCCTAAAGGAAATCAACCTTGAATATCTATTGGAAGAACTGACACTGAAGTTGAAGCTGCAATACTTTGGCCACTGGATGGAAAGAGCTGACTCATTGGAAAAGACCCTGATGCTAGGAAAGATTGAGGGCAGGAGAAGAGGGCAACAGAGGATGAGATGATTGGATGCCATCACCAACTCAATAGACATGAGTCTGAGCAAACTTCTGGAGACAGTGAAGGACAGGGAAGCCTGGTGTGCTGCAGTCCATGGGATCACAAAGAGCTGGACACACTTAGCAACTGAACAGCAAAACTGCATACATTAAAACTCCCCTGGCTCTGGTGGTTGTTCAGTCACTCAGTCATGTCTGACTCTTTCCAATCCAATGGACTGCAGCATGCCAGGCTTCCCTGTCCTTCATCATCTCCTGGAGCTTGCTCAAACTCATGTTCATTGAATCGGTGATGTCATCCAACCATCTCATCCTCTGTTGTCCCCTTCTCCTCCTATCTTCAATGTTTCTCTGCCTCAGGGTCTTTTCTAATGAGTAGGCTCTTCACATTAGGTGGCCAAAGTATTGGAGCTTTAGTTTCAATATCAGTACTTCCAATGAATAGTCAGGGTTGATTTCCTTTAGGATTGATTGGTTTGATCTCCTTACAGTCCAAAGGACTCTCAAGAGTCATTTCCAACAACACAGTTCAAAAGCATCAATTCTTTGGTGTTCAGCTTTTTTTATAGTTCAACTCTCACATCCAAACATGACTACTGTAAAAACAATAGTTTTGACTAGATGGATCTTTGTGGGCAAAGTAATATCTCTGCTTTTTAATACTCTGTCTAGGTTTGTCATAGCTTTTCTTCCAAGGAGTAAATGTCTTTTAATTTCATGGCTGCAACCACCATCTGCAGTGATTTTGGAGACAAAAAAAAAAAAAAGTCTGTCACTGTTTCCATTGTTTCCCCATCTATTTGCCATGAAGTGATGGGACCAGAAGCCATGATCTCCATTTTTTTGAACGTTGAGCTTTAAGCAGCTATCTCATTCTTCTCTTTTACCTTCATCAAGAGGCTCTCTAGTTCCTCTTCAATTTCTGCCATTAGAATGGTATCATCTGCATATCTGAGGTTGTTGAAATTTCTCCCAGAGGTCTTGATTCCAGCTTTTGCTTCATCCAGCCCAGTATTTTGCATGATGTACATTGCATGTAAGTTAAATAAGCAGGGTGACAATATACAGCCTTGATGTTCTCCTTTCCCAATTTGGAGCCAATCTGTTGTTCCATGTTCAGTTCTAACTGTTGCTTCTTGACCTGCATACAGATTTCTCAGGAAGGAGGAAAGGTGGTTTAGTATTCCCATCTCTTTAAAAATTTTCCAGTCTGTTGTGATCCACACAGTCAAAGGCTTTAGCATAGTCAGTGAAACAGAATTAGACGGGTCTTGGTGCTCATTAAATTAGGGTGATATCAAAGTTAGCTTAAACTGCAACTTGGATGGATTGATGCTTTGTGAGGAATAGAATTCTGAAATCACGTCCAGGCTCTATAGGCTCAGTTGCCAATGTCAGCTGAGGGAGGTGATAATCATACTAGTTCAGCAGTAGCAGTAGTTAAGTAAAAACAGATTTTCTCTGTTACAACAACATTAAGATGTGCAGTTACTAACACCACACTGTGAGTTTATCTGATAACTTTTCATAAACAGATGGGGAAACAGTGGAAACAGTGTCAGACTTTATTTTGGGGGGCTCCAAAATCACTGCAGATGGTGACTGCAGCCATGAAATTAAAAGACGCTTACTCCTTGGGANGGATTCAAATGTATTCTTTTTAATGGCTGAGTAATACTCCATTGTGTATATGTACCACAGCTTTCTTATCCATTCGTCTGCTGATGGACATCTAGGTTGCTTCCTATTTCATATAACTTTGTTTGGGGGCAAGACTTATTTTTGGTCATGCAGTGTATTCTTATTGTCTGAGACTGTGCAATGTGATATATATAGTCAGACTACTTGGGTTCATGGTGTGGTCCTGCCACCTACCAGCTATTTGTGACTTTACGCGAGTTACTTAGTCTTTCTGGATCTCAGTTTCCTCAACTACAAAATGGGAATAATAATAGTACTTTCTTTAGGGAGTTGTCGTGAAGACTGAAGGAAAACTCCCTTGGCCCACAGTCAGTGTTGCCGAACTACTGTATGTGTGTACTATAGAATACATTTTCCCAACCTTTGTCTGATGGTTCTGACCTGTTTGCTTTTCTGCTCCATGCTTTCAGCCTGTGTTCCCTGACTCCCCTGCTCAAAGCCCTGTTCTGGTTTCCAGCTAAAATCTAACAAAGCCATGTGATTTTCCTTCTCAAGTTTTCAGTTCATCACAACAGGGTAACCAACCTTAAGGATGGAGGAATAGGAAGAATTTGGATGGTGGTTTGCATTTCTTATTTCGAGGAGTTCCTGCTTTTTTCATTTTAACCCACTATGGCAGTTTGTATGATAATCATCTTCCCTCTGTGGCATTTTAACTTGAAACATAGTATTGCTTTATTTTTTTTGCAAAACTGATTTATAAGTGAAGAACTTGTGTGAATGTAGTAGAAGTAATTGTAAATTAATGTGTTTTTTTTGTGTGACTGAGTTTTTTTTCTAAAGATAATATTAATTAGCTTAGTTTCAGATTGCTACCCATATAGTTATAGATTGCTACCTGTGTTATACAGCATATATCAAAAGTGTATTTTATAAAATACTTTTCTTATTTTCAGAAATAGTTTCCTATAGGTAGGTTGTCATCCACAGTAATATTATGAGGAACAGTGTTTGTTACAGTAATTCATTGCAGGTATCAATTATGGCTACTGTAAATAACTTTACTAATTTAGCAGTAGTGTGTTGAATTTCCACTATGGCAAAAGCACTTTGCTAGGCAGTGACTATTCAAAAATCAATAAGACGTTATCTCTACCTTTACAGGGCCGGAAAGTTAGATGTATGAATAACCTGCAGCATGAATGCTGTCGTTCTTCCTAGCACGAGATGTTTACAGCCNAAAAAATAATATGTCAAGGAAATTATAATAATAACAGCTGCTACCATTTACTGAGCACTGACTAAAGGTCAATCGCTGTGCAAAGCACATCATGTGCTTTCTTTCATTAATCCTTGTAACAGCTCTCTAATCAACACTTTACTTATCCCTGTTTTTTAAAGGGTGGAAACAGAGTCTCAGAGAATGTAAGTAATGTGCCCCAAGTCACATGGCTAAAGAGTGGCAGTGGTAGGATTTTATCCCAGGTGCAAGATTTGCACTTTTTCGTAATTATGCAAAATTTCTCTTACTGAAGATATACAGGATCTCAAATCTCCATAAACTGTGACTTGCTTTAGAGCTTGTGTGGGAGTTCAGGTATTAAAAAGAAGCTGTCCAGTTGTACAGCAGGATAGTTTTGGCCTCCCATGTAATACACCCTTAGTTGTATCATTGTTTTCCTTTTTTTGTCCTGAGTATTTTCCTTTTTGATGAAGAATCATCATACCTCTATTTTTAAGGAACATATCCTGTGTATTGAAATGAAACATTTGGCCTTCCATCTATCAATATGATGGTGATCTAACAGAAACAAACACCTTTAGTGAGAGTGAGTTTGTGCTGATCCATTCACATCTCTACTGAGAGCGTGGGGGACCTGGGTGCAGGTAGGGAGGTACCTGAGGGCCTGCTGTCTGAGAACCTGCATAGGAAGAGGTCTCTTGATGTGGATGCTGTGAACCAAAATGATTCTCACTTTTGAACCATATTTGTGATTTCACCCCACCTGTTTATCACCAGGTAGCATTTTTCAGCTTAACATTTGTTTCTATGGGTGAACTTAAATCGACTTACTTTTTTCTTTACTCAGCCTCATAATCAATAATCCAATATTCATGAAATCATCAGTTTAATAAGCTAGTTACATTTTAAATAACGCACCTGAAATAAATGCATCTAATAATTAAAATGAACACATTTATGTGTGTGCCAGGAACGTACGAATCACATTTTGGAAAACACTGCATTGAATCAACAAGCAATAACTTGAGACAGACAATGCTGTTAGACTGGGATGGATAAAAGTCTATGTTTTTTTTGTGAGGTTGGTGGCCTAATCTCCTCCTTAGAGTTTAAAAAAGTAATGCGTAAATGCGCTGATATTTTTAGTCACATTAGCACTAACAAAGTAGTCATCTATTAGCAAACATCACCCATGCTCTGGCATGTAGTTTGATGCAATAATGGCTGTGTATCTGGTTGTGCCGCTTTCTCCTTCAATTATCTCTTATAAATCCTGTTGGGTTCTTTCTAAAACTAGCTTGAGATTGAACTAACATTACATTTTGCTACAATTTCCCTCAGCAACCCAGATGCAGATATTACTTGAGTCTCTGGAGAATGTAGGTCCCCTGGACTCATGAAATACTACATTTCAACTCAACTGCTCCCAGAGTTATAAGTATCATCACAGTTAGCATCACGTGCTGGGGAACAGGAGCCTGTTTCCCCCCAGAAGGCGGCCTCAAGCTGCAGCTCTGGGGTTCTCCCCAGCCCCCTGACCCATGCATGCCCTGGGCTTTGTGGCCACAATACAGGGTGGGGTGAGCAGAGGTTAGTGTTCAGCTGTTGTCAGATTTCATTTCCCTCCAGAAAGAGCCTCCATACTCCACTGTGCCAGTGAGCATGTTTCTCTTTTCCCAAAATAGGGCAAGAAAATCTGGTGTTGGCTTTCTCAACCTCTAGCAGTACAGCTCTAAAAACAAGCTTAACTGGAAAGGATCTCGTCTGTGTGGGAGGGGGAGGTGCTACATCTACGGTTACTTTTTCTCCCACATAAAAATAAAGCTCACAAGTTAGAACATGTGAAAACGAAGTGCTTAAACATATATATGAAACCAGGAGCATCCTCCACCTTCAAGAACACCATGAGAACTGAGTGTGCTTAGGGCTGCTGCCTCTGGACCCTTCCTCTCTCCTTCCCTGCCATCCATCCTGGACCTCCAAGCCTGCCCACCATCCCTCACACCCAAGCATCTTCCTTGTGACTAAATAGAGTGCTTCTTTGGGTCTGAATTTATGGGGTTCAGGAGAAAAGCCACGACTCCAATCCTCTTTTTAGTAATTGTGATGATGAGAACAACAAGGAAGATAACACGAAAATAAAAAGTAGTTGCCAGTATTCATCAAGTGCCATGCACTGTCTCATTTGATCTTCACCTCATCCTTATGATGCCAATATTATTAATAGACCTGTTTTTGCACAGAGGAAACAGTGACGGAGGTACGTTACTTAATGTTATATGCTGGTAGTGGGGGGAGCTGGGATCTGAACCCAGGTTTGTTCGACTCTAGAGCCTGGTTCCTGACCACATGCCATCCTCCTTCACTGATGAATGGCCCCCACAGAGCCGGCCTTTTCCAGCAGTGTACTTCTGGCTCTTTTGAAACTCCCCTGGCTTATCTGAGAGGGATTCTGCTTGGAACTGGTGCTCGTTCAATTCGCCCACCACTCTGGGCACTATATTTTTCAGAACCAGAATTTGGACCCAGCGTCTGACCTAGGATTTTTGTGTTCTCTGATGTGATTTTTTTTTTTTAGGAAATGTAAGTTGAGACACGATAAAGGATTTCTTGTTAACTGATGGAGGATTTTCTGAGTTCTAAAAACATTTAGGAGTCTAGTTTCCAAAAATTCAACGGTGTGTGGGGATGACAAGAGAGCATATTTTACATGCATTCTCTTTAAAGTCAGTCTTCTTCTTACATAGCTCTCAAGGAAGACACACACCCCCAGCATGTGTGGGCGCGCCCTTCATGCTGGGAGGGAAGGAGAAAGGAAGGGAGTAATGCCTGGCTCCCTGTGTTATCTTGGAAATGGAATGATGCATGTTGACAGTCAATTTTCTCTTCCTCATCTTTTAGAGCTCTCTATCCAAATTATTTCCCTGTTATCCCAAAGAACTAAACAGCAAAGGCAAAACAGAGCAATGGATTCACGGCTAATATACGAGGCAGACAGCCAACAGATTGCTATTAAATTAACCCTGAGGCTTGACAGATCTGTTCATCCTGACCCCAACCGCTTATGGCATTCCTTATTAATGCTGAGCCCGGGCAAATTACCTCTGCTAACAAAAGGGGTTAATATGCCTCTCTGCTGGGACTGGGGGCAGTGCTAGGGACGGGAGGGGACACAGCCAGTTTGGCAGCTGAGCTCTACACTTGGAAGGCAAGAGGTGGGAAGGTGAAGGCACTGCTGTGCCAGGCAATGGCCTAAGGCGTCATTTAAAATAATAATTGAAGACACTAGGAGGTCACCTCTTAAGGGATCAGCTTCAAACAAATAAAAAGCCAAGGCGATAAATTACATCAGCGGTGGGGTAAGGAGAGGAAGAGGGTTATGGCAGGATGCTCAAGGGGAGGTGGGGACCCTTCAAGAGTCATTTCCTTGATCCCAAATTTGGAAAAGTTTTCTATAAAAATGTCTATAGAAACATTGTAAAGGAGAAAGACTGACAACAACCTTAATACACAGAAATAGGGAAATGATTGAGTAAATTCTGGTTGATATCATTAAATTGTTTATGCAATGAAATGCCAAGTCTGTTAAACAACTTGCAGGAAAAATTCTATCTATAGTGTGACCATAATGCCATTTAAAATTTATACCCTGAAACTGATGGCCTAAAAGGCAAAACTACCAAATGTCATTGATATTTCTACTGGGGTGGGTTTATGAATTTCTTTTCAATTATCAGTTTTTTCATTTCTACATTTTCTTTCAATGAAGTTGTACTATTTTAAGATTGAAAAAGACAAGATTTTTTTTAATGCTTATTATACATATGTATCAGAGAAGGCAATGGCACTCCACTCCAGTACTCTTGCCTGGAAAATCCCATGGATGGAGGAGCCTGGNAGGCTATGGTTTTTCCTGTGGTCATGTATGGATGTGAGAGTTGGACTGTGAAGAAGGCTGAGTGCCGAAGAACTGATGCTTTTGAACTGTGGTGTTGGAGAAGACTCTTGAGAGTCCCTTGGATTGCAAGAATATCCAATAGTCCATCCTAAAAGAGATCAGTCCTGGGTGTTCATTGGAGGGAATGATGCTGATGCTGAAACTCCAGTACTTTGGCCACCTCATGCAAAGAGTTGACTCATTGGAAAAGACTCTGATGCTGGGAGGGATTTGGGGCAGGAGGAGAAGGGGACGACAGAGGATGAGATGGCTGGATTGCATCACTGACTCGATGGATGTGGGTTTGGGAGGACTCCGGGAGTTGGTGATGGACTGGGAGGTCTGGCGTGCTGCGATTCATGGGGTTGCAAAGTGTTAGGCACGACTGAGCGACTGAACTGACTGACTGACCGACTGACTGTTACCAAGCTGATTGGACTTAGCAATGTACCTAACACACCTGTCCTGAACCCAAAGTAACAAGTATTTCCTCTTACAAGCATTCTTCCTGTTCTTATAAAAACTTATCCTGCCATGTGTCACTCAGACACACATGCACATACATACATACACACACACACACACAGTTTGACAGCAGTTTGCTGAATATACACATAAGAAAGCTAGATGACATGGAAGGTTGGGAATCAACTTGTTTTCATCTTGCCCACATTCATAGGAGCTTAGTCTAGACCATTGACACCAAAGATTTTCCTCTTCACATTTGCTTTTGAAGCCTGCTTTTAGAAGCTTAGGTTCACGTTTTAATCTCAACTCACTCTTTACATGTAATTGATACTATAATGTGATTTCACTGTAAGTATCAGTAGAGAAGTTACAGTGCCAATAGACATGGAGACTGAGCTGGACATCTCAGAATTATGGTATCATTAATACATAATTGATATTGTAAATAATCCAAAAGCTTGACTCAAAAATCTCCCTTAAAATCTAATGATGACCCACTCTGTTTGGGGGTCCATGATGTGAGAAGTTAAAAGTTAGTTAAGTCTCTCAGTCATGTCCGACTCTTTGTGACCCTGTGGACTGTAGCCCACCAGGCTTCCCCATCTATGGGATTCTCCAGGCAAGAATACTGGGGTGGGTTGCCATTTTCTTCTCCAGGGGATCTTCCTGGCCCAGGGATCAAACCCAGGTCTCCCACCTTGCAGGCAGACGCTCCCACCTCTGAGCCACCGGAGAGGGGTCTGGAATTAAACTCACAGCCCTTGATGAAACTGCTTCCCTTTCTGTGTGTTTTCTAATCTTTATCAAAGATGTAATAATTTTCCAGTTACCCACAAACAAAACATTAAAAAGATGCATTCATTCTTCTGTTTAATCAATAATCATTTGTCAAGCATGACTATCCTGGAGATGACAAATGAGGCTGAGTGGTTCGCAAGGAGATCAGTCTGGAAGGCATGATGGAAAAGTTGACAGCATTTTAAACCTCACAATAGCTCTATGCTCAGTGAGCTACTGAAGTCTGGGGAAGATACCAAAAAAGTTTGTACGTTGACAAGTCTGCAGGGGAGTGTGCTCCAGGGAAAGTTTACTCCCTTTTTCCAAACAAGGATTATATTCACTTCATCTCTAAAATGTTTCTTGGAAATCATTCTCTCTTCTCTATTATGGCTGCAGTGATGCAAGTTGGGGACTGACTCCTTTGTATTTGGCCTTTTTGAGGTTGACCCTTAGTCTCCCAACCTCCAGTTTCACCTGCCTACAACCC
The DNA here is from genome assembly GCA_006410875.1 of Neotragus pygmaeus. Taxonomy (NCBI): domain Eukaryota; kingdom Metazoa; phylum Chordata; class Mammalia; order Artiodactyla; family Bovidae; genus Neotragus; species Neotragus pygmaeus. The sequence goes on along the minus strand of SJYV01034433.1, from coordinate 40,541 downwards.
GCCCTTCCCAATAACTGGCACTTCAGTTTTCCTGGAGCACAATGTCCTCACTGTATCTTGAGCTCTTCATCTAGCCTCCTCTAAGCTACATTCCCAAGGGTTCACCTTGTTCCTTCCTGGCACATCCTTTCTTGCTCATCCCTCATTTCCATCTTTGGAAATCTTGCTGTTTTCTCAAAATCTAGTTGGGGGCAAACACTCTTTCTCCCAAGCTTCCATAAATGTTTGCATTTTTTTGTAGCACTTATTACAGACTTCTTTGTCTTATATTTTATCTCCCTTGCAAGATTCTGAGCTTTTTGAGAGCTCCGATCACATAATATACTTATTTTTCTATGTCCCTCATAGCAACTGACATGATATCTTTACCTATAGGGGAGGAAGAGGACTTAAATTTTTAAGATTTGAATTATGCAAACTTTGCATAACTATTAATATTAGAGCAGACTAAAGAGAAATCTTAATTTAATCCAGTATAACAAATTTTGATGGTAGGTGGAGTTACACTGGAAAAGCATTAAACTTGTCTTTTACATACATTCAGTGATTAAAGAGTCACTTAACTGAAAGAAGTAAAAGTTATAACTTTTATATATACAAGTCAGTACAGAGAAATATTATTAAAAACATTTAACAGCCTTCTGTGTTCCCAGGTCCCTACTGAATTCTATCATAAACATGCCCTCTTGTAGCCTATAAGTTGCATGTTGAAACCAGAGTCTGGAAATTAACTACTTCCTTTTCTTAAAAAAATTGTAATTTAGTAGCTTTGTTTTCAGGTAAAAAATTTCATGTAGAGTATGCTTTATATTTGGAAACACAGACTGCCTACCTTAAAAACAATCCATTTCTTCCCCCATGTAGAGCTGTCAGAAAGAAGGAGAGATTCGGTAAACCGCATGTCACTATCAGCCATTGATAGCCGGTGATTTGTTCCAAATCCAAAGGCTAAACCAAACCTCATGCTGCTGTATGTCAGATACAATTGGTCCACAGTCAAAGTTTTACAGCTCAGACAGGGCACACTTTATCCTTCAGGCTGCTACTTAAGATAGCCATGACCCTGAGGAGAACCAGTCAACAAAACAGACAGACAAGAGGATGTGATTTGTATGCATCCCTGAGCTAGCTCACGTCACCCCTGACCTAGAGGTCAGGCTGCAAATGACAGCAGGGTGCATGCACCTGATCAGACAGAATATTCTTATTATAAAGCCTGGGAAGAGGGAGCAATTCCTCTGTGTTTACCCACAACCAGATGCAATCTACCTGAGAAATGAGCCAAAAAGAAAAAACACTGATTTCACTCAACAAGCGGATGTGGCAAACACGTCAATACCTTACAAAATTTTTAGTCAATCGTTTATCCTGACAAACTTGGGTGAACACAAGATGATTATACAAAGGGAAGTTTATCAAAAGGAAGAAACAATTTGTTTAATCACAGATGGGCCATCCAAAGAAAATTAACCCAGAAAAAAATAACCCTTATTGAGCTGCAATAGGAAATCCTTATCAAATACAGTCTTACCTGGTGGCTCAGACAGTAAAAATCTGCCTGTGATGTGGGAGACCTGGGTTTGATCCCTAGGTTGAGAAGATCCCCTGGAGAAGGGAATGGCAACCCACTCCAGTGTTCTTGCCTGGAGAATCCCACGGACAGATGAGCCTGGCAAGCTACAGTCAATGGGGTTGCAAAGAGTTGAACATGACTTAGCAAGTAACACGTACACTAGGCCACCATCATTTGTTTATGGAGTAGATTTTGGTTAAGCATGAGTTTGAAACAGTAGTGCAAGCCTACAACTGTGGTTCTTTTAAATTATTGGAAGGTGGCAAAAGCTTTCATATTTTTAAGTGAAATCTGGATTTCCAAAATGATCTGCACTGAAATGAGAACATCCGCTGGATCATGGAAAAAGCAAGAGAGTTCCAGAAAAACATCTATTTCTGCTTTATTGACTATGCCAAAGCCTTTGACTATGTGGATCACATTAAACTGTGGGAAATTCTNTGAACAGGGAGGCCTGGCGTGCTGCGATTCATGGGGTTGCAAAGAGCTGGACACGACTGAGCGACTGAACCGAACTGGTTAATTTAACAATATGTCAGTTCTGATAAGAAGGTTTGATGGAGAAGATGAAGCTATTATATAAAATAAGTTTGAGGAATTACCAATAGATTTCAATTATCCATGTTACTTTTACTGAAGGCTGATTCATTGTGAAGAATAGAGATTTAGCTGGACAGTCTTACTGTTTCTAAGACAGAATTGTCCTTAGCCTTTTTGTAATTATTGTACAGAACATATATTATATGTGCAGTTGTGAACATACAGATCCTTATTTCCCCAATCCCGTGACCTGTGATTAATGCACTGAAAACATGATCATGATCACTTAAATCAACTTTCAGTAACATATACAAATAAAATAAAGGAATTAAGTTTCAATATTCATGCCTTTTATTGTGGGGCCATGGTCTTGATACAAAGAAGAAGAAATACTGGTGAGCTACTTTTTGGAAGGCAAGAAAAACAATTAGAGTCCACATGGTGTATAACCAATGGCATATAAGGCTACTAAATTGTCTTAAAATGCAATGTTTACGAGCTTAAGAATGAAAGGAATGTACCATGAATATTAGAAAAATATTGCCACACACAGAAGTATTGGCTTCTCCTACGTTAATTTGGCTTCTCCTTAAATTTAGTTGGATAATCTCTTCACTTATTCAAATCTTAATCACACTTCAAAGTCTAAATTAATATCTACTTCTCTTTTTGAAAGTTGTTATCTATTACAAATCCAGTGTCTCTCTGTGTTCTCAGCTATAAATACCCATAATGCTCATTTGTCACCTAACTTATACTATCTTGAAATGTCACTGCAGTTATATTATTTAATTTATTATTTATTGCTTGACTTTTCATATCAGAAACCAGTACAATCTCCCAAACCCAAACCATATTGTAAATTCTTTTAAAGTGGGGGCCATTTGTGATCTAACCTTGTATCTTTCCATGCATGCGTGCTTGCGTGTGCACGCGCGTTTGTGTGTGAGTCACTCAGTCCTGTCCCACTCTTTGCAACCCCATGGACTGTAGCCTGCCAGGACCCTGTCCACGGAATTCTCCAGGAAAGATTACTGGCGTGGGTTGCCATTCCCTTCTCCAGGGGATCTTCTCAGCCCAGGGATTGAACCCAGGTCTCCTGCACTGCAGGCAGATTCTTTACCATTTGAGCCACCAGGGAAGCCCCTATCTTTCCTTAGGAGCTAACAAAATTTTAAATGTATTTAAGTTGGATTGTATGAAATTACCCATATTTGGTCATTTTTGATAAATGATCAATAAAAAGTGAATTTTATATGGTTCAGCCTAATAACAGTTGTTCTAGAAATAATTGTGGAATGAGTAGAATTATATTCAAAATTTTAAAATCATATATATATATCCACATATAATAGATCATTTAGAATAGATCATTGAATTTGTTTTACTTTTTCTAGAAGCTATTTAGTCCCAAATGGCTTTATTATTAGTTCATTAGCTTCTAGACATGATTTTTAAAAAAATGAATATGACTATTTTCTAGGGAAATAAGCATAATTGAAATAACAGATCATAAAGTACTAACTCTCTTAGCATAGTAATGCTAATATTGAAATTTTCTGGCACTGTTTACCAGTTGATAAAACCATTCTTTAGACTAATATTAGTTATAGGTAATCTTTATTTTTGAATATATATAGTATCCCAGGCACTGTTCTAAGCATTTCCTATTGATACACTCATTGAAGAACCTGCATCTCAACCCTGTGAAGTGGGTAATAATATCTTTTTTGAGATAAGCAAATTGAGGCATGAAGAGGTAATTTTCTCAAAATCACACAACTAGTAATCATAGAACTGGGTGTCAAATTCAGGCAGTCTGGCTTCAATCCTTCTTTTAAATGCCACTGGAATTCTAATCAATAAAAACGGAGTTATTCAAAAGTTAGAATAAATTAAAAATAATTTAGCCTTATGAAACATATAGCATCTGGTGATGACTTTATAATTTAGAGTTACAGAGTTGAATAGACCATATTTAGGGCCTGAAACCTGCAGCTTTAGTTCTTTCATAAGCAACTCAAAGCCAGTTTGCGTTACAGGGCCTCAGTTTTCTGCATTAAAATCTGGAATTTATAGCTTTGAATCCTCTACAAGAATTTTCTAAGAGGAGAGAAAATAAGATTATGTAACACATGATAGTAAGATAGGACTATATAACGCGTGTGCCTCAATTAATCAGGCACGTTTATTTTTATATTTAGTTATGAATATATGCATGTAAATATTTTTTAAGATCATGTTTAATGCTACTTTTTTAATAATCAATGTATGTTCTCTATTGAAGATATTTGATTTCTTTGGTACTTGAAAATGATACAAAATCACATGAACAGAGAATACTGTTGATTCACTCCGAACAGTAATCAATAGACTGAAATATGTATGCATATATAATGTATATTATGTTATCATATTAAATATACATATAAAACATGATCAGTAAAATAATTTGTCTTAATGTATAACTATAAGCATTCTTTATAATTGAACTTTTTTTAACAATAAATGAAATAATCCAGTGTGATGTTTCTTTGTTTTCAAGAAAAGAAATACACTTTCCTCTGGAATTCAGCATCAAGTAATGACAAATGCATTAAATAGGAAGTGAGCATTTGCCTTTAAATTTCTGAGCCTGAAATTGGGTTGAGTAGGCTTGAAAAATGGGATCGTTAAATTAGATGATTTTATGTTGTTCAAATGACAACTTTCTCCAAGTGTCTGAAAGCAAGATTTGTTTATCAGTTCTAAAATCTATACTCTAGGAAATGCAATTCTGTTCCTAATAAAATAACCAAGTGTACCCTCCCGTTTAAGAAAACAGCTAAAGGAAAACAGCCATGAACGTATTTTTCTTAGATATAGACTTAGGAACTTATTACAGTAAGCTGAGTCATTCAAAATCCATGAAAATGTTTCTGTAAGGAGATCCAAGAAGCCCTTATCCATGGTTAAGTTTAGGAAGAGCTAATAGAAAAGGTTGGAGGTGTGGTGTATGACTGGAGGCTTAAATTTTTTAAATCAGACCTTTCTGAAATGCTTGATTTTTCTGATCATTTCCATGAATTACATGTTTAATGTCATCAGGGGGTTATCCCCACGAGCAAACTGTGCGCATGATTTTGCTGTGTGATTTTACTGCTGTTTCTGCTTTAGAAGTGCTTGAAAACTCAAACCAGTGTTCAATCAGCTCAATCAGTTCAGAAAGAGCGGTGTTAGAGGCAATGTTACCTTCTTACACGCAGTGATGGAGCCGCCCAGGCTACTTCCCGAGCTGGCGCTGGCGCTGCCCTGCTGTGTTTCCGGAACCTGGTACATCAGGGGTGACTCCAAGCTGCTGTTTGTTCCCCAAAACACAAAAGAGAACACATTCAGTGAGTCATCTGCATATTCAGAAAGAAAGAAGCACAATGTGCTTTATGCAAAATCATCTTTTCAGATTGAGCTGGACACTGCAAACCTCCTGCTGACATTGATGTTTGTTTCCTTGCTGGTTTCACTTTTGTATTTAGTGGAACCACAATGACCTATTCCATTCTGAATATAAAATTGTGACCCATCGCCCTCCACGGACTGTGGATGGACACATTTGCATGATTTCTAGCAGACTTGACACATTTTCTTAAGCAAGCAGTTTTAAAACCCAAGTAATATTCTTTCCATCATCACATTATTTCTACTCAGCCAAAATGAATACATAAAAAATACTCATACTATTTTTTCAAATGAGAGGAAAACAATTTTAATTGGGAAGCAGTGTGGTACCATGAAAAGAACATGAGCTTTAGAAAACACAGGTCATCTCTTTATCATCCCTGTGACTGGAGACAGTATCTTAACTTTCTTGTCACCAAAATTCTAGACTTAAATCCTCTTCCCTTGTTCCTGTCAAATCTTGGTGGGCTTGACTATATACAGTGGTGTATAAATATTTAAAAAAATCTGAAATTGCTTATACAGCCTCAAGACATGATAAAAATCAAACTTATTTTTAGAAAATAGTTTTAGAATATTGAAGGGAACAGCTACCCACTCCAGTATTCTGCCCTGGAGAATTCCATGGACTGTATAGGCCATGGGATCATAAAGAGTCAGGCAAGACAGTGACTTACTGAGCTGAGCTGAGAAATATTAAGATTCAGATGGCTTCTTGTATATTTAAATTAGGCTGAATAATTTTCTTCTGAAAATATGCANCCCTGGAGAATTCCATGGACTGTATAGGCCATGGGATCATAAAGAGTCAGGCAAGACAGTGACTTACTGAGCTGAGCTGAGAAATATTAAGATTCAGATGGCTTCTTGTATATTTAAATTAGGCTGAATAATTTTCTTCTGAAAATATGCAAATCTAGATTTTAAAAAAGTATACTGATATCTCAAGTCTACATATTTTATTTTTATTTTATTTTATTTTATTTTTATTTTATCTTAAGTCTACATATTTTGTGGTTGTTGACCACATAAAACATGTACAATTCATTAAAACACATTTTTTGAAATATTGTCTAGTGACTCTTTATGTAATTATCAACCCAACATAAATAAATTTTTTTCTTCAGATTAAGAAGCACCGAACAGAAGATCTGTTAAATAAACATTTTGTTTCTAAATAACCTATAAGTCTCATGCTTGAGGTTCTGAATTAGTCAATTTTCACCGCATTGCAATTAGCCATAAGTCAAATATTGCATGCATACAGTCCATTTGTATTTCTGTTATTAACTACTATGAATAACATTCTTTTTTTAAATGACCGCAGAGAGTGCTTTGTAACAGATCAAAAATTTGAGTAAAAAGTTTATAGAATAATTCAAGTAAAATATGTTTTGTTTTAAACATTATGTAGTGTTTTCTGAGTAACTGCCACCTTGAGGAATAGAAGGAAAAGACAGCATCCATATTATTTTTGATGAACTAGGGAAAGATTGGGAAAGGAAGGATGAAAGGAAGAAAGGGAGGAAGGGATAGAGGAAGGAAAGAAAAAGGAAGAAGGAGGGGGAGAGATCAGGAAACAGAGGGAAAAGGTAGCTGACTCTAGATCCTGGTTCCAATGCCTTAGCCAAGACACTGCCTAGCTTTTCAGTGTCTGTCTCTTTTTCGTTTATAAATGAAATGCTTGGAGTCAAATCTGTGGTCCCTGCTAGCTCTGGACCTCACGTTCAAAGTATCATTGAGAGTCTGAGTTTTCAGCCCTGTTTTTCCAGGCTTCTTGCTACTGTAGGGCCTATACTCGACTTACTGTCAGTAACTGATTCTCCCTCAAACTCAGCTCCAGATATTCTGAATGCCTTCTCGGCCACAGGTGAGTTTGACTTTTATTCCAAACAGGTTATCATTGTGAGATTCTAAATCATTTACACATGGAAGACAAGATCACCGACCAAGGTAACTACGGTCTGTAACAACTTGGCCCATGACTCAAAAGAAATTGAGTTATTATTCTTAGTAGGAGCCAGTCAAAGCTCTGTGTGCAGGAGTTCAGAGAGACAGGCTAAAGAGTCTACATAGCTGCCTGCCCTGCTTCTGCTATGTCCATTAGGCATCTCTAGTGACCTGGAGGATCACTTCCATCCGGGCCACCAAAGGATTTAAGGCCAGTGTTGGGACATTCCTCATGTCTCATTGCAGGGTTAGCAATTCTGACAGTGGGAAGGAGGAAGGCTGAGAAATGAGATGGACACAAACCTGATGCAAAACACAGAGCTTCAACAATTGGTATCTCTCTAAAGGGGGTTCACATCCAACTTAGGGAAAGTTGGGTGGGTCCAAAATCAGGGAACCTTGGTTAGAGTAAAAGATCAGCCATGGAAACTCCTTGTTTTCCCATAAAGCAAATTGTACATGGCTGCAAACAGCCCCATTGCTCAGCCGTGTCTGACTCTTTAGGACCCCATGAATTGTAGCCTGCCAGGCTCCTCTGTCCATGGAATTCTCCAGGCAAGAATACTGGAGTGGATAGGCATTCTCTTCTCCAGGGGATTTTCCTGACCCAGGGATCAAACTTAGGTCATCCCCACTGCAGGAAGATTCCTTACCGTCGGAGACACCAGGGAGAGTAGCCACAATACCACAGTGATTATTATACACATAAAAGTTTAACTGCTGAATTAGTCACAGATAAAGAAGAAACGCCAAGTTACCAGATCACCATATGGTCAATACCAAAATCAGACTGATTATATTCTTTGCAGCCAAAGATGGAGAAGTTCTACAAGTCAGCAAAAACAAGACTGGGAGCTGACTGTGGCTCAGATCATGAACTCCTTATTGCCAAATTCAGACTTAAATTGAAGAAAGTAGAGAAAATCACTAGACCCCATTCACGTATGACCTAAATTAAATTCCTGATGATTATACAGTTCAGTTCAATTCTACTCAGTGGTATCCAACACTTTGTAACCCCATAGACTGCAGCACATCAGGCCTCCCTGTCCATCACCAACACCCAGAGCTTGCTCAAACTTATGTCCATCGAGTCAGTGATGCCATCCAACCATTTCATCCTCTGTTGTCCCCTTCTCCTCCCGCCTTCAATCTTTCTCACCATCAGGGTCTTTACCAATGAGTCAGTTCTTCGAATCAGGTGGCCAAAGTATTGAAGTTCCAGCTTCAACATCAGTCCTTCCCATGAATATTGAGGACTGATTTCCTTTACGATTGAATGATCGGATCTCCTTGGAGTCCAAGGGACTTTCAAGAGTCTTCTCCAACACCACAGTTCAAAAGCATCAATTCTTTGGCACTCAGCTTTCTTTATAGTCCAACTCTCACATCCTCTCACTACTGGAAAAAGCATAGCTTTGACAAGACAGACCTTTGTTGGCAAAGTAATATCTCTGCTTTTTAATATGCTGTCTAGGTTGGTGATAGCTTTTCTTCCAAGGGGCAAACATCTTTTAATTTTATGGCTGCAGTCACCATTTGCAGTGATTTTGAGAGCCCAAAATAAAGTTTCTCACTGTTTCCATTGTTTCCCATGATTATACAGTGGAAGTGACAAATAGATTCAAATGATTAGATCTGATAGACAGAGTGCCTGAAAAATTTGGACAGACGTTTGTGACATTGTATAGGAGGCAGTGATAAAGACCATCCCCAAGAAAAGTTCAGTTCAGTCGCTCACTCGTGTCTAACTCTTTGCGACCCCATGAACCACAGCACGCCAGGCCTCCCTGTCCATCACCAACTCCCGGAGTTCACTCAAACTCACGTCCATCGAGTTGGTGATGCCATCCAACCATCTCATCCTCTATCATCCCCTTCTCCTTCTGCTCCCAGTCCCTCCCAGAATCAGTCTTTTCCAATGAAGGAACTCTTCATATGAAGTGGTCAAAGTATTGGAGTTTCAGCTTTAGCATCATTCCTTCCAAAGAACACCCAGGACTGTTCTCCTTTAGAATGTACTGGTTGGATCTCCTTGCAGTCTAGGGGACTCTCAAGAGTCTTCTCCAACACCACAGCTCAAAAGCATCAATTCTTCGGCACTCAGTTTTCTTCACAGTCCAACTCTCACATCCATACATGACCACTGGAAAAACCATAGCCTTGACTAGATGGCACATTACTTTGTTGGCAAAGTAATGTACTTTTCAATATGCTATCTAGGTTGGTCATAACTTTCCTTCCAAGGAGTAAGTGTCTTTTAATTTCATGGATGCATTCACCATCTGCAGTGATTTTGGAGCCCAGAAAAATAAAGTCTGACACTGTT
>SJYV01034433.1:0-27543 GCA_006410875.1 Neotragus pygmaeus | reverse complement strand
CACTTTCACAATATCATCTTTCAGGATTTGAAATAGCTCAACTGGAATTCTATCACCTCCACTAGCTTTGTTCATAGTGATGCTTTCTAAAGCCCACTTGACTTCACATTCCAAGATGTCTGGCTCTCAGTGAGTGATCACACCATTGTGATTATCTTGGTCATGAAGATCTTTTTTGCATAGTTCTTCTGTGTATTCTTGCCACCTCTTCTTAATATCTTCTACTTCTGTTAGGTCCATACCATTTCTGTCCTTTATCGAGCCCATCTTTGCATGAAATGTTCCCTTGGTATCTCTAATTTTCTTGAAGAAATCTCTAGTCTTTCCCATTCTGTTGTTTTCCTCTATTTCTTTGCATTAATCCCCGAGGAAGTCTTTCTTATCTCTCCTTGCTATTCTTTGGAACTCTGAATTCAGATGGGTATATCTTTCCTTTTCTCCTTTGCTTTTTTGTTTTTCTTCTTTTCACAGCTATTTGTAAGGCCGCCCCAGACAGTCATTTTGCTCTTTTGCACTTCTTTTCCGTGGGGATGGTTTTGATCCTTATCTCCTGTACAATGTCACGAACCTCAGTCCATAGTTCATCAAGCAGTCTATCAGATCTAGGCCCTTAAATCTATTTCTCACTTTCACTATATAATCATAAGGGATTCGATTTAAGTCATACCTGAATGGTCTAATGGCTTTCCCTACTTTCTCAATTTAAGTCTGAATTTGGAAATAAGGAGCTCATGATCTGAGCCACAGTCAGCTCCCAGTCTTANATCTATTTCTCACTTTCACTATATAATCATAAGGGATTCGATTTAAGTCATACCTGAATGGTCTAATGGCTTTCCCTACTTTCTCAATTTAAGTCTGAATTTGGAAATAAGGAGCTCATGATCTGAGCCACAGTCAGCTCCCAGTCTTATTTTTGCTGACTGTATAAAGCTTCTCCATCTTTGGCTGCAAAGAATATAATCAATCTGATTTTGGTGTTGGCCATCTGGTGATGTCCATGGGTAGAGTCTTCTCTTGTGTTGTTGGAAGAGGGTGTTTGCTATGACCAGTGCGTTGTCTTGACAAAACTCTATTAGCCTTTGCCCTGGTTCATTCCACACTCCAAGGCAAAATTTGCCTGTTACTCCAGGTGTTTCTTGACTTTCTACTTTTACATTCCAGCCCCCTAGAATGAAAAAGACATCTTTTTGTGGTGTTAGTTCTAAAAGCTCTTGTAGGTCTTCATAGAACCATTCAACTTCAGCTTCTTCAACATTACAGGTTGGGGCATAGACTTGGATTACCGTGACATTGAATGGGTTGCCTTGGAAATGAACAGAGATCATTCTGTCATTTTTGAGATTGCATCCAAGTACTGCATTTCAGACTCTTTTGTTGACCATGATGGCTACTCCATTTCTTCTAAGAGATTCCTGTCCGCAGGAATATAATGGTCATCTGAGTTAAATTCACCCAGTCCAGTCCATTTTAATTCACTGATTCCTAGAATGTCAACATTCACTCAACTGCCATCTCCTGTTTGACAACTTCCAATTTTCCTTGATTCATGGACCTGACGTTCCAGGTTCCTATGCAATATTACTCTTTACAGCATGGGACCTTGCTTCTATCACCAGTCACATCCACAGCTTGGTATGGTTTTTGCTTTGGCTCTGTCTCTTCAGTCTTTCCGGAGTTATTTCTCCACTGATCTCCAGTAGCATATTGGGCACCTACCGACCTGGGGAATTCCTCTTTCAGGATCCTATCATTTCGCCTTTTCATATTGTTCATGGCCTTCTCAAGGAAAGAATACTGAAGTGGTTTGCCATTCCCTTTTCCAGTGGGCCACATTCTGTCAAACCTCTCACCTGAGGCCAGGGGTGGCGGCCGGGAGGTGCTACCCCATGTCACAGTAGCAGCGGCTGCACGGGCACAGGACGGCTGAGAGGATCTACTCCAAGTTGAAGGTCAGGAGGGGTGGTGGTGATGAGATATCCCTCCTCCAAGGTAAGGAGTGCTGCTGCGCTTTGCTGGAGCAGCCGTGAAGAGATACCTCATGTCCAAAGTAAGAGAAACCCAAGTAAGACGGTAGGTGTTGCGAGAGGGCATCAGAGGGCAGGCACACTGGAACCATAATCACAGAAAACTAGTCAATCTAATCACACTGACCACAGCCTTGTCTAACTCAGTGAAACTAAGCCTGTGTGGGGCCACCCAAGACAAGCGGGTCATGGTGGAGAGGTCCCCAAGAAAAAGAAATGTAAAAAGGCAAAATGGTTATCTGAGGAGGCCTTACAAATAACTGAGAAAAGAAGAGAAACTAAAGGCAAAGGAGAAAAGGAAAGATAGGCCCATTTGAATGCAGAGTTCCAAAGAATAGCAAGGAGAGATAAGAAAGCCTTCCTCAGTGATCAATGCAAAGAAAGAGGGAAACAATAGAATGAGAAAGACTAGAGATCTCTTCAAGAAAATTAGAGATACCATGGGAACATTTCATACATAAATGGGCACAATAAAGGACAGAAATGGTATGGACCTCTAAGTGGACCAACAGTTAGAACTGGACATTTCTGCTCCTTGGAAGAAAAGCTATGACCACCCTAGAGGGCATGTTAAAAAACAGAGACATTACACTACTAACAAAGGTCCATCTAGTCAAAGCTATGTTTTCTCCAGTAGTCATGTATGGATGTGAGAGCTGGACTGTAAAGAAAGCAGAGTGCCGAACTGATGCTTTTGAACTATGGTGTTGGGGAAGACCCTTGAGAGTCTCTTCGACTGCAAGGAGATCCAACCAGTTAATCCTAAAGGAAATCAGTCCTGAATATTCATTGGAAGGACTGATNAAAGAAAGCAGAGTGCCGAACTGATGCTTTTGAACTATGGTGTTGGGGAAGACCCTTGAGAGTCTCTTCGACTGCAAGGAGATCCAACCAGTTAATCCTAAAGGAAATCAGTCCTGAATATTCATTGGAAGGACTGATGCTGAAGCTGGAACTCCAAAGTTTTGGCCACCTAATGCGACGAGCTGACTCACCGGAAAAGACCCTTATATTGGGAAAGATTGAAGGCAGGAGGAGAAGGGAACGACAGATGATGAGATGGTTGGATGGCATCACTGACTTGATGGATGTAAGTTGAGCAAGCTCTGGGAGTTGGTGATGGGACAGGGAGGCCCGATGTGCTACAGTCCATGGGGCTGCAAAGAGTCAGACACGACTGAGTAACTTAACTGAACTGACTGACCCACATATATCCTGGTATGAAAATCTTTCTGCCTTTAAGATGTTTGTGAGATTGAGATCCTAGTCAGAGGTGAAGGTGAAGAAGGGATTTGAAAGTGTTGCTTGCCTGCAGGGCTGGCTCCATTTGTTTAAGGCTAACCATCTATAGCATTAAAAAAATTAACAATGTGTCCTCGATGCAGCTTCTGCTCTCCTGAAACACATTATGAATCAATTTAATGATGCCTATATCTAAAATATATCTAGAGAGGTGCATCTTTTAAATCATGTGACATGAATGTAAGTTTCCGGTAGGTGATTACAACCCAGCTAAATCTATTCCCATGCCTTTGGGAAGGAGATGGAATTTTCAGAGTATCTGCAAAAATATTTTCTCTCTAAAAGCAGAACATTTGCTGCTACAGGATGAGATAGCGATGGCAAGAACATGAAACTCATGCATTTCATTTATTAAAAATGAGCACAAACTGACATTAAAAGAACTGCTGTCAAGATACAGCACAGCCTTATAACTTGCTCTTAATGGGGAAGGATGTAAATACTTCCCTGGGACGTTTTTGTTTGATTTTGACAAGTGTTGACAGTATTTATTAAGCACATCCTTTCTGTCTGGTTTCACACTGAAACTACTAAATGCATTTCAGTGAGGAGGAAGATCAAGGTAGGAAGGAAGGCACCAAAGCAGAATTTAAAGTAGTGACTTTAAAAGTATTATAGGAGGAGAAGCAGATACCTTTGTAGAACAATGCCATATATCAATGAGATCCTGAGTTGCCACCACACTGCAGTCACTGATTCATGCAATGTGAATAAGTAGGTCAGCATTTAGTGGTGAAAATAGCTTAAGGAATATTCAGTGATTTCACCAGAGAATGAAGTGACCCACTAGTGGAAATTGAGTGGTTTTTATGTTGCTACTCGAAGTTCAGTCTATGTACCAGCAGCACTCTTGGAAGCTTGTTGCTACCCAGGATCTCATGACCTGATCTAGAGCTACTGAATCAGATCTGCATTTTGACACTAAACTCATGGTATTCACATTTAAAGCTTGAGAAGTATTTATCTAAAGCCTTAAGTTAAATATATATTGTTTTTGCCCTTGAGCCTTTGCACATGGTATTACTTCTTTTAGAAATGTACAGATGAACCTATCTTCAGGGCAGGATTAGGAATGTATTTGAGACGTAAGGAACAGACACACGGAGACAGGGTTGCAGGTGTGAGGTGACCTGGGAGATTGGGATTCACATATATGCACTGCCATGTGTAAAACTGAGAGCCAGTGGGAAGCTGCTGTATAGCACATGGAGCTCAGCTTGGTGCTCTGTGATGACCTAGATGGATGGGATGGAGGTGGAGTGGGAGGGAGGTCCAAAAGGCAGGGTACTGTTGCTGTTGTTCAGTCATCCAGTCGTATCCGACTCTCTACAACCCCAAGGACTGCAGCATGCCAGGCATCCCTATCCCTCACCAGCTCCCAGAGTTTGCCCAAGTTCATGTTCACTGCATTGGTGACGCTGTCCAGTCATCTCATCCTCTGATGCCCTCTTCTCCTTCTGCCCAATCTTTCCCAGCATCAGGGACTTTTCCAATAAGTTGCATCAAGTGACCAAAATACTAGAGCTTTCGCATCAGTTCTTCCAGTGAATATTCAGGGTTGATCTCCCTTAAAATTGATCAGTTTGATCTCCTTGTCATCCAAGGAGCTTTCAGGGTCTTCTCCAGCACCACAATTCGAAAGCATCAATTACTTGGTGTTCTGCCTTTTTCACGGTCCAGCTATCACAACTGTACCTGACCACTGGGAAGATCATACTCTTGACTATATGGACCTTTGTTGGCAGAGTAATGTCTCTGCTTCTCAATACAGTATCTAGGTTTGTCATTGCTTTCTTGCCAAGAAGCAATTGTCTTCTAATTTCATGGCTGCAGTCACCGTCCAGAGTGACTTTGGAGCCCAAGAAGA
Organism: Neotragus pygmaeus; assembly: GCA_006410875.1. NCBI lineage: Eukaryota > Metazoa > Chordata > Mammalia > Artiodactyla > Bovidae > Neotragus > Neotragus pygmaeus. The sequence goes on along the minus strand of SJYV01034433.1, from coordinate 22,347 downwards.
GGAAATCTGTCACTACTTCCACTTTTTCCCCTTCTATTTGCCATGTAGTATTAGGGGCANCTTCAGGGCAGGATTAGGAATGTATTTGAGACGTAAGGAACAGACACACGGAGACAGGGTTGCAGGTGTGAGGTGACCTGGGAGATTGGGATTCACATATATGCACTGCCATGTGTAAAACTGAGAGCCAGTGGGAAGCTGCTGTATAGCACATGGAGCTCAGCTTGGTGCTCTGTGATGACCTAGATGGATGGGATGGAGGTGGAGTGGGAGGGAGGTCCAAAAGGCAGGGTACTGTTGCTGTTGTTCAGTCATCCAGTCGTATCCGACTCTCTACAACCCCAAGGACTGCAGCATGCCAGGCATCCCTATCCCTCACCAGCTCCCAGAGTTTGCCCAAGTTCATGTTCACTGCATTGGTGACGCTGTCCAGTCATCTCATCCTCTGATGCCCTCTTCTCCTTCTGCCCAATCTTTCCCAGCATCAGGGACTTTTCCAATAAGTTGCATCAAGTGACCAAAATACTAGAGCTTTCGCATCAGTTCTTCCAGTGAATATTCAGGGTTGATCTCCCTTAAAATTGATCAGTTTGATCTCCTTGTCATCCAAGGAGCTTTCAGGGTCTTCTCCAGCACCACAATTCGAAAGCATCAATTACTTGGTGTTCTGCCTTTTTCACGGTCCAGCTATCACAACTGTACCTGACCACTGGGAAGATCATACTCTTGACTATATGGACCTTTGTTGGCAGAGTAATGTCTCTGCTTCTCAATACAGTATCTAGGTTTGTCATTGCTTTCTTGCCAAGAAGCAATTGTCTTCTAATTTCATGGCTGCAGTCACCGTCCAGAGTGACTTTGGAGCCCAAGAAGAGGAAATCTGTCACTACTTCCACTTTTTCCCCTTCTATTTGCCATGTAGTATTAGGGGCAGACTTCCCTGGTGGCTCAGATGGTAAAGCATCTGTCTACAATGCGGGAGACCCGGGTTCAATCCCTGGGTTGGGAAGATCCCCTGGAGAAGGAAACGACAATCCACTCTAGTACTATTGCCTGGAAAATCCCATGGACAGAGGAGGTAGGCTACAGTCTGTGGGGTCGCAAAGAGTAGGACATGACTGAGCGACTTCAATTCACTACACTTCACTTCACTGGGGGCAGATGTTATGATTTTAGGTTTTTTTAAATATTTAGTCTTAAGGCTGCTTTTTCACTGGGATATATGTGTACGTATAACTGATTCATTTCATTGTATAGCAGAAACTAACACAACATTGTAAAGCAACTATACCCCAATTAAAAAAAACACCCTTCCTGTACCCAGCCCCTACCCCAGCCCACATCCCTGCTTCCTTCAGAATAATCTCTACTCTGTCCTTTGAGTCTCCATTTATAAATCACCTCTTGCACCTCTTTCTTCCCCTCTCTCTGCTAAGGAGACCACTGCTCCTCTCCAACCTCCAATGCCCAATGCACACACATGCATACACACATGCACACACACACACACTCACATCCACACCCTCACATTTCCTCCACCCTCATCTTCCAAATATCAACTCAACCCAAGAAATGAGATAGATACTCTTGTGAGTTTCAATAGCACTTGTCCTATGAGAGCACTTGTCAAAATGATATACAGTTGCATGATGTTTGTTTGTCTCCATGTTTAGGCTATCAATAGTGCTTTCACTGTTAGGGATCCCTTACCACCTAGGACAGCACTGGGCAGTGATGGATGCTCAATTAGTGTTTATCAATGTTGTTTTTCCTTATCTTTCTGAGCATCCTGGTTGACCTCAAAAGATTACGCACTGAAAAGTGTTTGAATTCAATGCTAAATTTCCTGCAGTGGTGACAGATGGTGAGATAAGCCACATCTGAAAAGATAATTTAAAGCATTTCCCAGGATAATTCTAACAAAAAGGGATCCTGCTGCTGTTGTTGCTGTTGAAGTCAAGTAAACACCGTGAAAGTTAGATAATTTGAAGATTCTAAGAGCTAAGGTTTATTCTTAGCTTCTCCCCCACATAAAGAATGCTCTTAGTAAAATATGGTATTTGGTTTGATTGTCTCAATCCTATTAAGGATATCTATTCTTGGGCCTTCTACTAAATCCTCTAATCTCAACACCAGAAGAAAAATAAAAGCTCCTATCTATCAGAAGGGATTTTGAGCAAGAAATCAAGTGCCCCTTGTTAAAACTAGTTTAACAACATGCCACAACCTAGAATTTAGAGGATTTTAAAATACACATTTGTGTGGTTCAAAATGAAAGTTTGCTAAAGTGAATGTCCTTATTTTACCCTTATCTAAAGGGATTAATTTGTTAGATGAAGAAAAGAGGTTTAGGTCAGTCTTTCTAAAACTGATATGTTTTTGGAAAGCTGAAAACCCAAAGCAATCTTGAGAAAGAACAAAGCTGGAGGCATCATACTCCCTGATTTCAAACTATATTACAAACACCTATAAAACAGTGTGATCTTAGCATAAAAAACAGACACAGAGACTACTGGAACAGAATACAGCACCAGAAGTAAATGCACTTATATAGGGTCAGTTAATCTATGATGAAGGAGCCAAGACTATACAATGTAGAAAAGGCAGTCTCTTTAGTAAAGGGTATTGAAAAATGGAACAGCCACATGAAAAAGTATGAAACTGGACCCCCTACCTTATGCTGTGCTGTGCTTAGCCTCTCAGTCATGCCTAACTCTTTGAGATCCCATGGACTGTAGCTCATAGGCTCCTCTGACCATAAGGATTCTCCAGGCAAGAATACTGGAGTGGGTTGCCATGCCCTCCTCCAGGGAATCTTCCCAACCCAGGGGTCAAACCCAGGTCTTCCGCATTGAAGGCAGGTTCTTTACCAGCTGGGCCACCAGGGAAGCCCATGAATATCAGAGTGGGTTGCCTATCCCTTCGCCAGGGGATCTTCCAGAACCAGGAATCGAACCAGGTCTCCTGCATTGCAGGCAGATTATTTACCAGCTGAGCTACGAGGGAAGCCCCCCCACTACTTTATATCATACACAAAAATTAACTTGAAATAGATTAAAGACATGAAAATAAGACCTGAAATCATAACACTCCTAGAAGAAAATAAAGGCAGTAAGTTCATAGATGATTTTTTAAAATCTGACACCAAAAACGAAAGCAAAAAAGCAAAAATAAATTAAAGATTCTGCACAGCAAAGGAAACCATCAACAGAATGAAAATGCAACCTACAGGAGGGGAGAAAATATTTGCAAATCATATATCCAATAAGGGGCTAATATCCAAAATATGCAAAGAACTCATAAAGTTTAATAGCAAGAAACTGAACAGCTCAGTTAAAAAGTAGACAGAAGATCAGAATACAGATGGCCAATGAAAAGATACCCTACATCATTAATCACCAAGGACACGCAAATCAAAATAACAAAGAGATATCACTTCATACCTATTAGAATGACTAACAGACAAAACAGCAAGTACTGGAGAGGATATGGAGAAAAGGGAACACCTGTACACTGTTGGTGAGATGTAAATTGATGCAGTCACTTATGGAGAACAGTAATGCAGTCTCCTCAAAAACTTAAAAATAAAACTACCATATGATCCTGCAATTCTACCTCTGGGCATTTCTCCAAACAGAACAAAAACACTCATTTGAAAAGATATATGCATCCCATGTTTACTGCAGCATTATTTACAAAAGCCAACACATCTTAAGTACATCCATCAATGGATGGATGAATCCAAACACACAAGCATGAGTGCATACATGCACACAGGAACTGGAATATTATTCAGCCATAAAAACAAATGAAATCTTGGCATTTGCAATGACGTGGATGGACCCTGAGGGCATTATGCTCAGGGAAATAAGTCAGACAAAGAAACACAAATACTTTTTGTACAATTTCTCTTATAGGTGGAATTGAAAACATACATGTATTTATGTGTATTTATCTATATCTATATCATCTGCATCTATAAAACAAAAGGGAGAGGTAGGTGGAAGAAATGGGTGACTGTTTTTTGCTTTGTTCTTTACTTTTTTTTTTTTTTTTTACTTTACTCTATTTTACAATACTGTATTGGTTTTGCCATACATCGACATGAATCCACCACAGGTGTATACGAGCTCCCAATTCTGAATCCCCCTCCCACCTCCCACCCCACATTGTCTCTATATTTTTTACATTTTAAATAAATTACTTTAGAACTGATTTGCTTTAAAAATCACATGATGTGTAAATTTCTTCGTCTTCTGACCAATCTATTGACAAATACTCCCTCCTCGGCCAAGCGTTAGTCAAGTTCATTACACTGTTCGTGAATCAGAAATCTCAGCCTAATGATACTGTCAATGCTGCTAATGAAACCCTAAGGCCTGATCTCCCAGGTGGCTTAGTGGTAAAGAATCTACCTGCCAATGCAGGAGACATAGGAGATGTGGGTTTGATCTCTGAGTCAGGAAGACTCCCTGGAGGAGGAAACGGCAATCCATTCCAGCATTCTTGCCTAGAAAATTCCATGGATAGAGGAGCCTGGTGAACTACAGTCCATGGGGTCACAGAGTAGGACACGACTGAGCATAAGCACAAATTGTGATTGTTAGTTGCTCAGTCGTGTCTGACTCTTTGCAATCCCATGAACTGTAGCCTGCCAGGCTCCTCTGTCCATGGAATTCTCCAGGCAAGAATACTGGAGTGGGTCTCCATTCCCCTCTCCAGGGGAGCTTCCTGACCCAGGGATTGAACACGGGTCTCCATCATTGCAGGCAGATTCTTTACCATCTGAGCTGAAAGAGTGGAAAATGACTGAGCACAAGCACCAATTAGCTATACTGTAATTCAATATTGTTTTGCTAAAGCAAAAACAATACCCAGTTGTGGATGTGACTGGTGATAGAAGCAAGGTCCAATGCTGTAAAGGGCANTATGTTTGACCTCCCTTGAAATGATCTACTACACAGACATAGCTGATTCAGGTCTTATGTAAATTTTGGATTCAAAGCAATTTAGCAATTTTTTTTTCAGTTTAGCAAATCAAAATGTAAGTTTATAAACATTTCCATGTACCATACAGTGCTATTAAAACTATGACAATTGATAGTATTTTTTTAAAGGTAAAGTCTAGATCAGCATTGCTCGATAGAAAGATAAGGCAGTCACAAGGGTAACTTATTAATATAATGTCCTAGAAGCCCCCCCTTTTTTTTCAAAGCAAAAGCAAATAGCTAAAGTCAATTTACTACTATATTTAATTTAGTATATACAAAAAATTACATTTAATGTAATGATATAAAAATTCTTATGAGGTATTTAATATTTTTTGTATAAATCTTTGAAATTTATAATGTGGCTCAGATGCTAAGGAATCTGCCTGCAATGCAGCAGACCTGGGTTTGATTTCTGAGTTGGCAAGATCCCCTGGAGATGGGAATGGCAACTCATTCCAGCAATCTTGCCTGGACAGAGGACCCTGGTAGGCTATAGTCCATGGGGTCGCAAAGTCCATGAGTGACTACACTGATCGACTTAACAATACACCTCAAATCACACTACATTTCTAATGCTCAGTGGCCATATGTAGCTAGTGGCTATAGCATTGGACAGCTCAGGTCTAGAATATAATTTTTAAAAATTGGATTTGATTTTCAAAAATTNCCGTCCCTGGGATTCTCCAGGCAAGAACACTGGAGTGGGTTGTCATTTCCTTCTCCAATGCATGAAAGTGAAGTCACTCAGTAGTATCCGACTTTTAGTGACCCCATGGACTGCAGCCTACCAGGCTCCTCTGTCCATAAGATTTTCCAGGCAGAGTACTGGAGTGGGGTGCCATTGCTTTCTCCGACAATCTTCTCTACATTGCTTCTAAACATATTGCCACCATTTAATGCATAGCAGATGCTTAGTGTCTATTGACTATTTTACACTGTCTTTTAATTATACCCCTTTTATAAATCAGGAGTTAGAGGTTAGCGTAATCCAAGTTCATATCCCTGGTAAATAACTGCTCTGCGATTTGCTCAGCTTTTCTTGTCTCTACATCATGCTATTTCCCTTAGTAACTTCTAATTTTCTCTCTAATCCTTGGCTTCCGTGACTGTGTCCTGTAAATGAGCCCCAATGGATCCAAAACCTAGTGCTTTGGTATTTGAGAAAGTCTAGGTTCAAGTTTCTACTTTAGTACTTATTAGTTGGGTGAAATTGGACATGTGACTTAAACCTCTCTAAGCATTCATTTCCTCATTTGTAACATGCAGATTATGATAGAAGCTGTGTCATGGAACTGTTCTGGTGGTTAAATGGGGTTATTGGTTAAATGGAGTTACGCTTCTGTGAAGCCTTTGCTTCTGGTATCATCGGAATTTACTGTGTGACAGAAGGAGTTCGAATCTGGTGCTTGGTGACAACATAGAGAGGTGGGATGGGGTGGAGGGTGGACGGGAGGTTCAAGAGGGAAGGGACGTGTGTATATGTATGGCTGACTCATGTTGATGTGGGGCAGAAAACAACACATTAAAGTAAATCCAGCAGTAGCATAATGCTGGCACAGGGAAAGAACTAGATATTAAATTGAGAAATGATACCATGTTAAGCTCCATAAATTGACTTATTCTTAAGATTCTCCTTATCAGATTCAAGCATTTTTGATAATAAACATAATATGTGCAGACCTTTTGAATAAATGCCTAAGCATTTAATACCTATGATTTTCTTTTCTTTTAATTTTTATTGTAGTTGCTTTACAATATTGTGTTAGCTTCTGTGGTACAGTAAAGTGAATCAGCTATACATATATCCCCTCTTTTTAGGATTTCCTTCCCATTTAGGTCACCAGAGAACACTGAGTAGAGGTCCCTGTGCTGTGCACCAGGTTCTCATTAGTTGTCTATTTTATACACAGCAGTGCATATATGTTAATCCCGATCTTCCAGTTCATCCCAGCCTCTCCTGTTCCTCCTTGGTGTCCATACATTTCTTTTTCACATCTGTGTCTCTATTTCTGCCTTGAAAATTGGTTCATCTGTATCACTGTTCTAGATTCCACATACATGCGTTAATACCCAGAGGTGGTCATACAGAGAGAAGTAACTCAAAAAGAGAAATAAATAATAAATACTTATGGTGACATTTCTCTTTTCTGTTCTCAGGCCTGAGTTTCTAAAATATATACATACTTATGCTGTCTCTTGACTGTCACCATGAGATTATAAAATAAAGAGCAATGAACCGCTTTTAAATCCAAGGAAACAGAATTCATTCAATGAGTCTAAAGCTGTACAAATATATGGCCTGTTCAGACACACAGTCTTTTATTTGTCAACAGGGGGAAATATTCAAGCTTACAGAGGACTAATGTGACTTCAGTGAAAATTCGAATTGAAAGTGTTTATTGAGGAAAGAGGTATTGCTATTTTAATCAAAAAAAATTAATACTTTAATAAATACACAAGAATTACTTTTCTCTACAGTGGGACTACATGTAACTTTGTCCTGTATATTCTAAATCTCCTATACCTGTATTTTCATGTGTTCATAATTTAAAAGATAAAAAACGAATTATCTTTCTAAGACATTTTATGTATATTTCCCCTCTGTTTCTGTTTGCCTTCTTCGTTTGCTTGCCAAACCCTTTCTTCTGAGATACTGGGAGTTACGCTTCTGTGAAGCCTTTGCTTCAGGTATCATCGGAATTTACTGTGTGACAGAAGGAGTTCGAATCTGGTGCTTGGTGACAACGTAGAGAGGTGGGATGGGGTGGAGGGTGGATGGGAGATTCAAGAGGGAAGTAGTGTGTATACATAGTGTGTATACCTATGGCTGACTCATGTTGATGTACGGCAGAAAACAACACATTAAAGTAAAGCAATTATCCTCCAATTAAAAAGAGAGAGAGAGAAACATTAGGAGAGGGAGGAGAGGAGTCATGCACTCAAGCCAGCTGGCTTAAGTCATGCATGTTGTTTATTTACATTGAAAGTCAGTTATATCTGGATTTCCCTGGTAGGTCCAGTGGTTGAGACTCTGCAATGCCAGTGTAGCAGGTACAGACTTGATCCCTGGTTGAGGAATTAAGATCCCACATGCTGTGCCGTGAAGCCAATACATAAATAAATAAATACTACAATGATTCACTAAAGAAAACCAGGTCACTTATGTGAAAGTGGGTTAATGAAGAAAAAAGGAGTGAAAGAAGAAAGGTAAGAAACGTAGGTGTGTGTGTGTGAGAAATATGGGCCTCCATCATTCTGATTCTGACTGTTGTATGGATTTTAAGAAGTCTTTTTTGATACATAAGTGAGTCTCCTATTGGTCTCAAGTTAAAAAACTGACATATTATTCTCTTGATCAAAATAATGTCATCTTTTACAAGTTGCTTCTGAGGGCATAAATGTATATGACACTTTTGGAAAACAATCTGGACGCACATTTCATGACTCTTCTTCTTACCTGTTACTCAATACTGTCACTTAAAAGAATTTACGCTAGAGGACTGACAGTAATGTCTGAGATAAAGACTCGTGTATTGAGATTTCCATTCAACATTATGAATAGGGAAAACTGAAATAAAGAATACACTCACTAATGGGTACACACTGATGGAGCCAGTATGCCTCTTCCCCATAAATACAAAATAATTTGGGGAGACGCTCCCCTGTTGAATGACCACAGTTGAACACAAAATGTTATACAATATGACTATTGACATAGGTGGCATTGTTCTAAAATGTAAGCTTGATCAGGTTATGTTTATGCTTAAAACCTTGCTGTAGGTTTGTGTTTTACTTCGAGTAAAATTGTAAGACATTCCCATGGACCACCCAGCTCTACATGCTTGGAATCTCATCACCTCTGAGGCCTTGTGTCCTTCACACTCCTCCTCTCCCCACTCTGGCCACACTGGCCTTCTTGCTATTCCGAGAACAGGTCAGGCACCCTGCTGTCTCAGTCCCTTCCCTCGCTGTCCCCTTGCCTGGAATGGTCTTCGTCTGCAAAACCCCTTCATCACTTCCTTCAGGTCTTTCCCAAATGCCCCTTTCTCAATGTGGCTTTTCCTGACCTCTCTTGTTATCACGCAGACCTCCCTACACTGGACTTCCCAACCTCTCCTACTTTGTTCTATTTTTCTCAGTATCAATATCATCTTCTAACATTCTATAGGATGTATTATTTACTACATATATTATTTATTACAGGTCTCTCTTCCCTGCCCTCCCTCACTTCACCCTGCTGGTTGTAAATTCCAAAAGATGTAGGGATATTTGTTGATTTTTCATGATGCATTCTCAGTCCAAGCATAACATCTGGAATATAGCAGGAGCTCAGTCAATGTTTGTTGAATCAATGAGCTACTTGAAACAAATGTATACATAGTTTCATATACATGGAAACATACTTGAGTGGGTTGCCATTTCCTACTCCAGGGGATCTTCCCCACCCTGGGATGAACCTGTGTTTGTGTTTCTTGTATCTTCTGCACTGCAGGAGGATTCTCTACTGAGCCATCAAGGAAGCCCCTGAAAATGTAAAGAGAACTTATCTTTGGCTTTTGGGATGACTTGTGACATTTTCTTTCTTGTTCTTTGCTAAAATTTCTAGATTCTTTACATTCTTTACATACCCATGTGTGTGTGTGTGTGTGTGTGTGTGTGTGTGTGTGTGACTCAAAAGAATTCTCTATTTTAAAATGTGTGATCTCTGTAAGCTCTGAAAACCCAGAGCTTCTGAAAAAAAAAAAAAGAGAGAGAGATGCAAAATTGTATTATATCTACAGTCATAAGGAATTTACCTGGTTAGTAATTTTTTTCTTCCTTCAAAATAAATGAAAATTTCCATCTTAGCATATAGGTTACTATTTTAGTAATAAGTTCTCATGGGTCCCATCAAAGGTAGCAGACTGGCAAATGCTGCATTTAACCAAAGGTAACTTCCATGGCAAAGATTTTACGCAGAACCCTTTATCATGGATGACTGGGTATGAGCCTACATCTTGTTTTCCTTACATTTCTGGGGGATGAAGATGCTGAACGGTTTCATAGATGTCTACGTAGATAAATGGCACAATGAAATTAAACTTTGACAACCCTATGGAACACTTCACTGACTCTGGATAATGAGACTTAGATCAGGAGCAGAAGATGTTGGAAGCTGCCGGATGGAGTTACCTACACAGGTTAAGAGAGCACCATCATGCCAAAATATAGATCGCCTCAAAAAAAGTAGCTCCTGTTCTCCTGATGGGTGAGGACTGCCAATGCTAATGGCTTCATTTCTCTGTAACTGTCAGAATAGTCTAATGGTTTTGAATTGAACTCTTTATTGGGTATACCAGATTGTCTTTTAAAATATCTAAAGCCTGTAGGAAGCCTTTCATGTGTTAGAATAACAATGAATAACATTCCTTTCAAAGGGTAGAGGGATAACCTTTCCCAGATCATTTTTGCTCTCAGACTTGCTACAAGTGCATTTGGATTTAATATATGGATCTTCTGAGTGAACCTGGAATTTGTATTACTACAATTATAGATTATTTTCATAGAGTCCAATTAACTTAATTCCTTAAAGATGAATGTATTTNAGATCATTTTTGCTCTCAGACTTGCTACAAGTGCATTTGGATTTAATATATGGATCTTCTGAGTGAACCTGGAATTTGTATTACTACAATTATAGATTATTTTCATAGAGTCCAATTAACTTAATTCCTTAAAGATGAATGTATTTTCATTTTATGGCTTTAAAAGGTACAGCTTGTTAAATGTCAAAAATTTACAAATAGAACAAAATAAATTTAAAATTGAGGTAATTTTACATCCCAATCATTAGGCCATGAAAGAGTTTAAATAGAATCCACAAACTGTGCAGTATTAAAATATTTTAAACTAGTTGCCAACTTTTGAAAACTGGAAGAATGCGCCTTAAAAGGTTTGAGTTTTGTCTCCTCTTGAAATATATAAATCAGGCTACCCTGGCAGAACTTGTTGCACTTGGGACCTGTTTAAATTCAGCATGGTGAATGGAATTGTTGCCTTAATTTCCTTTTCTACTTTCTCATTATTAGTGTACAGGAATGCAGGGATTTCTGAGTGTTGATTTTATATCCTGAAACTTTACTATATTCATTGATTAGCTCTAGTAGTTTTNGCTGATAATTTCCTTGGGGTTTTTTTCCCTTTGTGATCATGAATGAGATAGACTGTATTTCCTTTCTTCTTTTGTCGTGTTGGTATCAAAGTTATGCCAGCCTCATAAAATATATTAAAGCTATTCCTTTTTTCCTGTTTGTTGGATGAGTTTGTGTAATATGGAAATTATCTATTGTCAAATGTTTGGCAGAAATCTAACAAAGGGAGATGGAGCTTTTCTGTTGGAAGGGTTCTGATAACAGAATAAATATCTTTGATGTTTACCATGGTTTCTATTTCTTCTTGAGCTACTTTGGTAAACTATATTTTTATTCAAAATTGTCCATTTAATCTAAGTTGAGTATTTATGTGTTGACATAATGTTTTACAATATTATCATAGTTTTTTCTGTGATATATGTAGTGATGTTTACTCTTTTTTTCATTCCTACATTGTTTTTGTTCTTCACCCCCATTTTGAAATGAACTATCCTAGGGAATTAATAAAGTATATATAGTTATGAACAGTGTGAAATCAAATGGGCTTTAGGAAGCATCACTATGAACAAAGCTAATGGAAGTGATGGAATTCCAGGTGAGCTATTTCAAATCCTAAAAGATGATGCTGTGAAAGGGCTGCACTCAATATGCCAACAAATTTGGAAAACTCAGCAATGGCCACCGGACTGGAAAAGGGCAGTTTTCATTCCAATCCCAAAGAAAGGACATGCCAAAGAATGCTCAAACTACTGCACACTCGCACTTATCTTACATGCTGGCAAAGTAATGCTCAAAATCCTTCAAGTTAGGCTTCAACAGTACGTGAACCGAGAACTTCCAGAAGGTCAAGCTGGATTTAGAAAAGGCAGAGGAATCAGGGATCAAATTGCCAACATCTCCTGGATCATATAAAAAGCAAGAGAATTCCAGAAAAACATCTGCTTCATTGACTACACAAAAGCCTTTGACTGCATAGATCACAACAAACTGGGAAGTTGTTAAGGTGGTGGGAATACCAGATCACCTGACCTGCCTCCTGAGAAACCTGTATGCAGGTCAAGAAGCAACAGTTAGAACCAGACATGAAACAATGGACTGGTTCCAAATTGGGAAAGGAGCACATCAAGGCTATATACTGATACCTTGCTCATTTAACTTATATGCAGAGTACATCATGAGAAACGCCAGGCTGGATGAAGCACGAGCTGGAATCAAGATTGCCAGGAGAAATATCAATAACCTCAGCTACGAAGATGACACCACACTTATGGCAGAAAGTGAAGAGGAATTAAAGAGCCTCTTGATGAAGGTGAAAGAGAAGAGTAAAAAAGTTGTCTTAAAACTCAACATTCAAAAAACGAAGATCATGGCATCTGGTCCCATCACTTCATAGCAAATAGATAGGGAAACAATGGGAACAGTGACAAACTTTATTTTGGGGGGATCCAAAATCACTGTGGACAGTGACTGCAGCCATGAAATTAAAAGATGCTTGCTCCTTGGAAGAAAAGCAATGACAAACCTAGACAGCGTATAAAAAAGCAGAAATATTACTTTGCCTACAAAGGTCTGTATAGTTAACGCTATGGTTTTTCCAGTAGTCATACATAGATGTGAGATCTGGACAATTAAAAAGACTGAGGGCCAAAGAATTAATGTCTTCAAACTGTGGTGCTGGAGGAGACTTTTGAGAATCTCTTGGACAGCTAGGAGATCAAATCAGTCAATCCTAAAGGAAATCAACCCTGAATATCCATTGGAAGGACTGGTGCAGAAGCTGAAACTCCAGTACTTTCGCCACTTGATTCGAAAATATGACTCAGTGGAAAAGACCCTGATATTGGGAAAGATTGAAGGCAGGAGGAGAAGGGGACAACAGAGGATGAGATAGTTGAATGTCATCACCAACCCAATGGACATGAGTGTGAGCAAACTCTGGAAGATGGTGACGGTGATGGACAGGGAAATCTGGCACAGCGCAGTCCATGGATTGCAAAGAGTTGGACATGACTGAGTGACTGAATAACACCAATAAATAGCACTCAATGTCTTTCTTGAAAAGCAGTATACCTTCGAAAAAGTTTACCTCTAAGTAATATATCAAAATGCCCATGCAAAGAACACATATTATGTGGATTTATTAATGATCTTATTAAATCTTATTTTTTGTGTTATAAATTAATTATACCAATATTTTGTCATTGTGAATGTAGGTCTTATTTTCAGAAAAACCTTAAATAAATAGCTCATGTACAAAATTCAAGTAGGATGCATGCTGCCTCCCTGCCAGTTCTAAATTGCTTTTCTGACAAAAACATTTTTACCCTAATGGAAGTTGAGTAGCACAATCCAACATATTAGAGAGGCAGGTAGAATGGCCAATTTTTCTATGACTCTTCTTCTAGTTCAGTTAAAAAAAACTTTACAACTATTAGGTTTTAGAATAAGATGTAAAAATGGAAATAAATATTTATTTTCTCATTTTCATGAATTTATTCAACTAAACAATAAGTGAATGAATTAATAAAAAGATAGATAAACCAGCTTATCATGCTAGGTCCTAAGCTATAATGCTTAAATACATTGGCTTTTAAGCTAAAAAATAAATACCTCTATATTTTCCACTTCATAAAAAAAGTATGTGAGTCAAACATTTTCAAAGCGCAAAGAATATTAGGGAGATTTTATAGTACTCCTCCAAGCTTTTATATTAAAGGGGAACTTTTTTTGTTAAAAAATGATACTTTAATTTGAGCAACATTTCAGAAATTGTAATAACAGATATTATCAGCTAATTTATACCTTTGTATAATTTATAGACAAAATTTTAAGCCAATTATACCAGCATGTCTGTTGGAAATTTAGCAGTGAACACTCCTTTCACCCATTCAGCAGTAGCTATTTCTAAGATAAGACCTGGTAAGAGTAAAATTTCTTTACTTTCTAAAAGTAGGTGATGAGAATAATGCAGCTAGAACCCAAATTATTAAATACAATAATCTATATGCAACTATTATTAATGAGAACTTCAAGTATTAGGCCACATATGAATTATAGCAACATAAAAATGTTCACTAAAAAGGCCATAACATAAATATGATATAAACAAACACTTTAGATTTTATAAATGTCCAAATCACCAAGATTCAGAAAACTGTCATTTGTTCTTAGAAATCACATTCCATCCTTTCTAGGTGAAGCAGAGCAGAGAATTTTAGTGAGGCTGAGCAGATGAACATGTTTCCTCATTATTAGGACAATATATCCAATCGCACAGGAGATTTTATCTTATTGTCTCATGAGATGCCACTGAGAAAGGTGAGCTGAGAGCAGACAGTGAACAAATCCCACTAGAGGGATTATGTAGAGACATCCAGGCTGCTTAAGGGCTTAAAACAATTATTCCCTTATTTCAGTGTTCAAGAGTGCTAAAAACATATTTCTGAGAGAAATCTCATAAATTTAATATTTAATATTTATAGCAAATTATCATTTCACACAGGAAATAGAGCTTCTATGCAGCACAGGCAAAGAGAGCAGGCAATGCCTCAAAATTTAGGAAACGTTAATCATGGCTCAGGGAGGGCACGCAGCAGGCCATCTAATTTATTAGCCAGTTTCTTTGCGGAAGAGAACAGACTGTGTCCTATATAGAAGATCACCATGGTGAGTAATACCTTCCCTTGTGAAAGAATTAAGCTAAGATATGCCAACTAAGAGAATAAGACTCCTTCCCCCTCATCAAGACCTTCTTTGAAATAAGGTTGCTGCTGCTGCTGCTGCTAAGTCGCTTCAGTTGTGTCCGACTCTGTGCGACCCCACAGATGGCAGCCCATTGGGCTCTGCCATCCCTGGGATTCTCCAGGCAAGAACACTGGAGTGGGTTGCCATTTCCTTCTCCAATGCATGAAAGTGAAAAGTGAAAGGTGAAAGGGAAGTCACTTAGTCGTGTCTGACTCAGCGACCCCATGGACTGCAGCCTACAGGCTCCTCCGTCCATGGGAGTTTCCAGGCAAGAGTACTGGAGTGGGATGCCATTGCCTTCTCTGGAAATAAGGTTACTTTCTTTTATCTATATTCTCATAATGTCTACAGGACATTATGAGAAATCTGATATGTATGTCTCAAACATGTCAAACCAATCAGTCCTAAAGGAAATCAACCCTGAATATTCATTGGAAGGACTGATGCTGAAGCTGAAACTCCAGTATTTTGGCCACCTGATGAGAAGAGCCAACTCGATGGAAAAGATTCTGATGCTGGGGAAGATAGAGAGCAAAAGGAGAAAGGGGCAGCAGAGGATGAAATGGTTGGATGCCATCCTTGATTCAATGGACATGAGTTTGAGTAAACTCTGTTAGATAATGACAGACAGAGAAACCTGGCATGCTGCAATCCATGGAGTCGCAGAGGTGGTTATGACTTAGCAACTGAACAAAAGCTGTGGGAGAACTACAAACAGGAATCATGAAGAAGCTTTATTTATATCACTATTGCTGGTCTTCTCTGATGACTCAGCAGTAAAGAATCTGCCTGCAATACAGGAGACGTGATTTCGATCCCTGGGTCAGAAGATCCCTTGGAGAAGGAAACGGCAAAGCCCATGGACAGAGGAGGCTGGCGGGTTACAGTCCATCAGGTCGCAAAAAGTTGTACACTACTTAGCGACTAAACAACAATAGTCTTCTCCACTAAAGACAGAATTAAGTTTATCCCTCCAACCAAAATTACAAGTGCAAGGGTTAACATCAATAAATAGTCATAGATACATATCTCAGACCTTCTGGTCATTGATTCAGATTTACTTCTGAGCTTCTCATTTTCTAAGGCAGGATCTGGAAACACAAATGTTTCATTTCTTCTGAAATTCAATCAGCATGAGCTCTCTTTCTAACAAGATATTAACAGTTCCATTAACCACTCTGTAAGTAGAAAAAGCAGAAGAAATATACTTTCTGAGCAATTATAAAACTAAGCAGAAAACTGAATTCACATACTTTTATTCTTTCAACAGATAACTACTGAGCACTTGCAGTAATAAAATTAAAAAAATCCTCACTTTCATGGAGTTGATGCTGTATTGGAGAAGAAAGAAAAAAGTAAAATATAAAATTAAAACTATGTAAGAGACTAAAAACATTTAAATGTTTTCATTTAGTTTGCCTAGGTTTTTTTTCCTTCAAACAAATAATGAGAATCAGGTCAGGAAACATTAATAGACAACTTCAGGATAGGTAAACAATTTTGCTGAAGTCACACAGTATTCCAAAAGATATGATTTCAACTCTGTCTTCCAATCCCAATTCTGGGATTTTTCCATTATAAAACATTGTCTATACAGCAATAAAAGTGAATTAAGTGTTCACAAAGTGTTGTGTACTGAGAATTATTGAAAGAGAACAGCCAAATGAACTGAAAAATTGAATATACATCTGAATATTTCAGAGTTCTCCACTCATTGTTTCAAAGAAAGCAGGACTCAATGAGAAAAAAATAAAACAACTGTATAATTTGCAATACAACACCTGTTATTCTCTTTTTACATTTTTTTTTTTATGGTACTTGCTTTGAGAGGATTTTTGAGTCTGTTTCATTGCATGTCCTTCTATTACATAGTTCTATCGATACAAGGGATAAAGAGATAATATTTAGGGTGGGGAAGCAGTGGAAGAAAACTCAAGAACAGCATAAGTATCTAAGAACAGGAATAGCCAACAGAGACCACCGGCATCTGGGTGAGTCTGCTTGTTCGACAATTGCTAGGACAGCTTCATTGGATAGATTTGGAAATAAACATCTATGCTGAAATATTTTCATAGGCTATTTAGATGGCCACAGATGGGTAGTAGTTGTTTTGTCTTGGTAGAGTAATTATGATTCTTGAAGGGAAAGTAAAATTACCAAGGAAAACAGGAAATCAAATTTTAAATAGTACTGCTTTTTATTAAGCCATCATTATTAGCCTGCTTCAGAATGCACAAGACTGATGTGGAAATGCCAAGGGCACAACAACATGCCAACTGTACTGAAGTTAATTATGACTGATGAGCTTGCAAAAGGTCAGGAATTAAACGGTAGAATGGACAACACACTCACAGGTTTGCTTCTTCTAGGACTGCACAAAGGCAGAGCAACAGGGAGAATTGAGCAATTAATTATCCAGTGAATTTAGTCAGTGCTGACTTTCAGTGTTGCTCATCCAAGCAACTTCCTATTTCCTGTCCAAATGGTCCACTAACTACATTCTTCACCTACTTTCTTCTTTTTCAGACCTCAGAGGGCTATGTGAAAGTAAAACAGGCACATGTCAGATAATTGTGATTGTATTTTACTTCTTTCCCAGCATAGACTGTATTATTTTACTGTATAAAATAAGGCCAAGAGACCAACCGCATCCAGTGCAGGAGGTGGTTAAAATAGCCAGGTGTGGGAAAAACCAGGGGCAAAGTTAAGGTATGTCCTCGGGAGTATGAAAATCAAGTCTAAGAGACTGAATTCTATTGCCATTTCTACAGAGTGAACATGGGGTCCACCAGGAAATTAAATATATATATGTATATATATTAGATAGATAGATATGGGCTTCCCAGGTTGTGCTAATCGTAAAGAATCTGCTGCCAATGCAGGAGATATGGATTCAATCCCTGGGTCAGGAAGATTCCCCTGGAGGAGGGCATGGCAACCCCCTCCAGTATTCTTGCCTGGAGAATCCCAAGGACAGAAGAGCCTGGCAGGCTTCAGTCCATGGGGTTTCAGAGTCAGATAGGTCAGAAGCGACAGAGCACACACATGTATGTATAGTAGGGTGCATATGTCAATTACAATCTCCTCATTTATACCTCCCCTCCCTTCCTTGGCTTCTCTGGTAGTTCAGACGGTAAAGCATCTGCCTGCAACGCAGGAGACCCCGGTTCAATCCCTGGGTCAGGAAGATTCCCTGGAGAAGGAAATGGCAACCCACCCCAGTACGCTTGCCTGAAAAATTCCATGGATGGAGGAGCCTGGTGGGCTACAATCACTCCCTTCCTTGTTCCCAGGTAACCATAAGTTTTTTGCTTTTTTGTTTTTATTTTTACACCTGTAACTGTTTTGTTGATAGGTTCATTTCTGCACTTTTATTAGATTTCTCATATAAGCAACATTACGTATTTTTCTTTGACTTACTTCACTCAGTATGACAATCTCTATGTCCATTCATGCTACTGCAAATGGCATTATTTCATTCCTTTTCATGGCTTAGTAATATTCCATTGTATACATGTACCACCTCTTCGCTATCCATTCCTCTATTGGTGGACATTGAGGTTGCTAAGGAGAGCTATTCTTAGTTAACTAATTTACCCAAGAGATCTCATACCTCTGATATATTTGCCTAGATTCATTCTTTTACTCCAAACTTCTCCCTTGAGTTTCAGATGTGAAAACTCAACAGCCTGCTGAATGTCTTCATCTATATGTCTTGCACCTATCTCAAAGTCTACTTATTTCTACCTGACCTGCTTTTCCTCATGAATTTTCAGTTCAACTTTTGCTATCATAAAGAACTCAAAATTCCCAAACTAAAACAGGAATTTATCTTTGAATCCCTTTCATCTCATCTATAATATCTAACCAATTACCAAATCTTTCCAATTTTATTCTCTAAAATATGTCTTTCAAAACAAATACATCTTTCATTCTATCCCATTCTTTCCATTATTATAATATTACCTCTGAAAGAATTCAATGCCTGTTCATGTATCATAGATGAAGAAATTCAGACTGAGGGATAAAGTAATTTACAAATGAGCAGTAGTAGAGACAGAATTTTAGTTCAGGTCGTAGGACCTCCAAGTCTGAGTTCTCCACCACTATCCTACTAACTTAGACAAAGTCCAGGTTCTTAAACATAATCTCAAAGCTAATTTCTACCAGACAAAGTTAAACAGGTAAGACAAACTTTATTCAAAGTTATTGCAATAGGGGACAGAGACCAAAATGCAGTCCAAACTCAATTCCATTGAAACAAAGAGTGAAGATTGTTTAAGAGCAGGGATGCTGATGCTTGGTGGAGCACAGGCCATTTGTATTTGTTAATTGACCTTACCCAAAGGAAAAATAAACTCTCATATCTTCATGACATGGGATCGTTTTATAATTTGGAGCAAGATGCTCACATAATCCAGGCTCCCCTCTCCCACAGAAGCTAGAAGATAGGCACAGTATCTCCCATGATGCTTATATTTCAAATAGATGACTTCTAGGTCCTTGAGAAAGATACTCCTAGTTTGTAAAACTGGCAAGAGGCTTTTGAAAATATTTTCATTCCAGAGAGGCAGAGAAAGAATGTCTAAGTTTTTTTTTTTTTTTTTTTTAAAGGCTCTAAGAAAAGAGGTCTACTCCCAGAGTCAAGAAGGTAATTACTAGTGTAGTCAAGATGAGGAAAGTGTCAAGTTCATCTTGGTCAATGGACTGTGCAGCTTCCATCGTGGAGACCTTGGCTTCTTCTCCATCCTTATTTCTCATCACAGGATACCATGCCCTTCACTTCTACACCATCCTCACTATATCTGAGGAAGTAATTTCCATATAAATGTGTCTTTAAATTCTCCCTCCAGATGGGTGCTGGGAATGTGGTCTGGTGCTAGGAGCCTGAAGCCATGTGTTGTTCTTGTTGTTGATAGTGGCTCAGTCATGTCCGACTCTGTCACCCCATGGACAGCAAAAGGCCAGACTGCCCTGTCCTTCACTATCTCCCAGAGCTTGCTCAAATTCATGTCCACTGAGTTGGTGATGTCATTCAACCATCTCATTCTCTGTCACCCTTTTCTCCTCCTGCCCTCAATCTTTCCTGGCATCATGTGAGTCTTGTTCATTAGGAAAGGAAGCAAAGGGAATTTGGCATTCACTACCCTCAGCTGAAATATAAGGTCTTTAAGTAAAACTTATCATTTGGGGGAAGGCAGAAATAAGTCAATATTGATTGGAGAGCAGAAATTTAGTTTCGTGTGATGTTTTGAATGATTTGAGATTTGATATTGTCAGTGGAATTTGTGGGCTTGGAAGTAGGGGAGGTGGCATATTGCAATAATCATGTTAGCCTTCTTCATGATCATGAAATCCAGATAGTCTTTATATCTGAAATGTCGTTATATCTGGATAGCCTGAATCTAGTTTTTAATTAGTGACTTTCCATAGCTGTTATATTTGTTAGTAGATGGCACCCCACTCCAGCACTCTTGCCTGGGAAGTCACATGGACCCATGGACGGAGGAGTCTGGTGGGCCGCAGTCCATGGGGTCACTGGGAGTCAGACATGACTGAGTGACTTCACTTGTATGCATTGGAGAAGGAAATGGCAACCCACTCCAGTGTTCTTGCCTGGAGAATCCCAGGGACAAGGGAGCCTGGTAGGCTGCCGTCTATGGGGTCGCACAGAGTCGGACACGACTGAAGCGACTTAGCAGCAGCAGCAGCAGCAGCAGTCTGAATCTATGTGAACTTGCTGAATGAAATACTGTACAATACATACATGTCTCATTTTATATTGCACTTTTCAGATACTGGGTGTTTTTTTTAATAAATTGAAGTTTTGTGACAACCCTGTGTCCTGCAAATCTATTGGTGTCATTTTTCTAACAGTGCTCACTGCTTGTCTCTGTCACATTTTGGTGATTCTACTAAATGTGCAGTACCTTTATGTTTAAAAAGCGATTACCTTAAGTTGAAAACACATAAACCCACTGTACATTTAATAGATTACAGGGTAAACAGAACTTTTATATGCATTGGAGAACCAAAAAAATTGTGTGACTTGCTTTACTGTGATAACCACTTTATTGTGGTGGTCTGGAACTTGGCCTGTAATATCTATGAGATGTGCTTGTATTTGTTTTGCTAGTGGTAAACTTTTGTTTACTAATTAATGACACTGTAATAGAGCAAAGAATGCTTTTAAAGTATATTCTTTCAAGATATTCTAAACCTTTGCATATTTGTAAGGTAATGTTTACATCTAGTGTCCCAGACTCAGTGTCTCTTTCCTTATACAGACTTTCGTGATCTCTCATATGTTAGAATATACAAAGGGGAAAAAGTGGAAGCAGTGACAGATTTTATTTTCTTGAGCTCCAAAATCACTGCAGATGGTAACTGCAGCCATGAAATTAAAANCTAGTGTCCCAGACTCAGTGTCTCTTTCCTTATACAGACTTTCGTGATCTCTCATATGTTAGAATATACAAAGGGGAAAAAGTGGAAGCAGTGACAGATTTTATTTTCTTGAGCTCCAAAATCACTGCAGATGGTAACTGCAGCCATGAAATTAAAAGACACATGCTCCTTGGAAAGAAAGCTATGATAAACCTAGACAGCATATTAAAAAGCAGAGACATCACTTTGCCAACAAAAGTCCATAGAGTCAAAGCTATGGTTTTTCCAGTAGTCATGTATGGATGAGAGAACTGGACCATGAAGAAGGCTGAGCATTGAAGAATTGATACCTTTGAAATGTGGTTTTGGAGAAGACTCTTAAGAGTCCCTTGACTTGCAAGGAGATCAAGCCAGTCAACCCTAAAGGAAATAAATCCTGAATATGTATTGGAAGGACTGTTGCGGAAGCTAAAGTTCCAGTACTTTGGCCACCTGATGTGAAGAGCCAACTCACTGGAAAATCCTGATGCTGAGAAAGACTGAAAGCAAAAGGAGAAGGGGGCAGCAGAGAATGAGATGGTTAGATATCATCACCGACTCAATGGCCATGAGTTAGAGCAAACTTTGGGAGAGAGCAGAGGACAGAGGAGCCTGGCATGCTGCACTCCATGGGGTCACAAAGAGTCAGACACAGTTTTGTGCCTGGAATAAGAAATTCTCGGCTCAAGAATTATCAGGAAACATGTGTGTGTTTAATTAGTTCACCGAAATAATTTATCAGAACTGATATGGTGCCGAATACTATATAAGGCACTGCCAACACAATAATGACTGAAGTTAAACATAATATCTGCTTTTAACTAACCTGAAGTGAGTGGAGAAGGCAGGCAGTAAATATTATGAACAAGAACAAATGCTTGGTGAGGTCATATTCCTACTTAGAGGCGTCTGAGTTAGTAAAGAGAGTCCGGGGAAAACTTCGCTGTAGGTCCAATCCAGAAACAATGCTATTTTTGCTTCAGAAAGTTGGCAGTTAAATTTTCATGTGCCACAGGGATTTCACCCATCAACAAGTCAAAAGAAAAAAAAAAAAA
>SJYV01034432.1:0-15137 GCA_006410875.1 Neotragus pygmaeus | reverse complement strand
TGGCAACCCACTCCAGTACTCTGGCCTGGAAAATCCCATGGACAGAGGAGCCTGGTAGGCTGCAGTCCACGGGGTTGCACAGAGTCGGACACGACTGAAGCGACTTAGCAGCAGCAGAGATGAGTGCAATTGTGCAGTAGTTTGAACATTCTTTAGGGATCCTGAGCTCAAGATCTGAGACAGAATTGAAGGCACAAGAATTTAATGCAGGAGTAAAAAGTTCACATCTGATGCTGTTGGTGCCATTACACTCAGTTAAGGTGTCAGAGGTTCTTCCCGATTTGGGGAATCTTGTTACAGCCACTGATTTTACCTTTTATGTAAAAGTGGAATTTTAATGACTGTATATATTGCATATTCTAAATGTCTTGGTGAGACAGTGCTGTTCATCCCTTATTGCAAACTCACATTTGCTTTGCCCCGTAATGGAGCATCACACACAAAGGATTACCTGATAACGTTACAGGTTTAGAGAAGGAAGTTCTGAAGGAATGTGAGCGTTCCTGGTGTAGAGATGAGCACCAGAGTGTCTCTTTCTTCATTTTCAGCATTTGGCTCTATATGCTGACAACCTAACTTTTTTTTTTTTTTTTTNCATCACACACAAAGGATTACCTGATAACGTTACAGGTTTAGAGAAGGAAGTTCTGAAGGAATGTGAGCGTTCCTGGTGTAGAGATGAGCACCAGAGTGTCTCTTTCTTCATTTTCAGCATTTGGCTCTATATGCTGACAACCTAACTTTTTTTTTTTTTTTTTGGAAAGCCAGAAATTGTGTATACAACATACAGCAGCTCTGTATTATGGTAGGAGCCAGTCTATTTCCGGTTTGCCCCTATCTCTAGGGCATAGCATTTCAGGGATTTCAACTGAAAGCCTGGGGTGTTTAACAGGGATCCTCCACCTTGACAGGCCTAGAAACTGAATTTCTATCTCCCCTGCATTGTGAAACTGTCAAATGTCTGCTCAGATTTTGACTGTCTTACTGGAACTTGATACTTGAGTTCCATTCCTTTCAATCACTGCAACTTAAGAACTGGCAAATATGTTGAGGTAAAAAGGAGCATGGGATGTTTGAGCTCACTTCTTTGAAGTTCCTTTTGTTCCAAGACCCAAACCCCTTGATTCTGACTGCCCTCGCAGCCCTGAACTACAGTTTTTGTCTAGTTCCCGTGAGGCTGCCGAATGCTCGAAGGCACTGCTTTTCACTCTGCCTTCTGAACTCATGCTGCAAATCAGCAAATGTCTCAAGGTAAAAAAAATCAGAAAATACTGTCCTGTTATGGACCGTATGGGCTTCCCAGGTGACTCAGTGGTAAAGAAGCTGCCTGCCGAGCATGGAGACTTGGGTTTGATCCCTGGGTCGGGAAGTTCCCCTGGAGAAGAAAATGGCAACCCACTTCAGCATTCTTGCCTGGGAAATGCCATGGACAGTGGAGCATGGCGAGCTACGATCCATGGGGTCACAAGGAGTTGGACAGGACTTAGTGACTAAACAACATCAGCATGGACTGTACCCCCTCTAAATTCATTTGTTGAAGCTCTGACTTCCAATGTGACTGTATTTAGAGATAGGACTTTCAAGAAGTAATTAACATTAAATGAGGTCATAAAGATGGTCTCCTAATCTGAAAGGATTTGCGGCCTTACAAAATCTTCCTGCCTCTCTCCCCACCACCAGTGAAGACACAGGGAGAAAGGAGTCATCTGCAAGCCAAGAGGCGAGTCTTGGAGCAAGTCAGCCAACACCCTGGTCTTGGTCTCCCCTGCCTCTGGAGCTGTGAGAACTAAATTTCTGTGGCTGAAGACACTCAATCTCTGGTGCTTTGTTACAGCAGCCAGAGCTGAGTAAGACATGCTCTTTCATTTCATTTTCCTTCTCTCTGAGGTCTTGATCCCTAAAGTTCCGGCTGGCTTGGTTGTCCTCTGATGCCTTCAATTGTTTTGCTTTTTACCTGGTTTTTAAATATTTGTTATACTAGGAATTTTGAATTCATAACTATTCTATTAAAGGAAGAAGCAAAAATCTCAGAAAGTCCCATTAAAATATTTCATTCCAAGAAAAAGAAAGAGTAAATATAAAGACTCTGGAGCAAAAACCTGCTCAGGAAATAGAATATAGTTATAATTATATGAGATATTTAGGGCACAACCTAATTCAGATGCTGTCACCTCCAGGTCTTTATGTTATTTACATCTGCAAAGATTCTTATTCCAAATATGATCACATTCAGAGATTCTATGTTTGGGGGGACTCTATTCAACCCAATACTAAATATTCTAAAAAATACGTAATATTGACACTACTTCTTCTATTAATAAATGATACAAGGCACTACAAGATCTTGTTTGCTTAATACTATCACCTCCAGATAGGATTACATTCTTCATAGAGTTACATTCTTGAGATAAGCCATTGTCTACGAGGGTACTCTTTTACAAATCATATAAACTACCTGGGATTGTTACTCACATTCGCACTGAAAGTTTATTTTGAAAGCAAAATTCTATGAAGGCTGTAAGTTCCAGACGGTAAGGGCTGGGTTACTTTCATTGGCCTTGCTGTAGGCACAGTGGAAGCTTTATTCGATAATACTGTTCCAATCTATAAAATAGACTCAAGCATCCGATGGATTGGTGTGGATAGAGTTTGCCTCAGTTTAAGTTCCCATCTTTCAGAATGTGAGGAAAGTTAAGATAATCCATATTCTGACCTACAGGTTCTGCTAAACTTTCATGGCTGCCTATCCCTAGAGACATGCCATTTTCTTTGGGCTGAAAGCTATGCAAAGTGTCTGGGCTAAAGTGACTAGAATTGCCCTCATTTACAAACGGCCTCAGAGAGCAGATTAAGGACCAGCTCCCAATCCCAGGACGGAGGAGCTGGTAGGTTGCAGTCCATGGGGTCGCTAGGAGTCGGACACTACTGAGCGACTTTACTTTTACTTTTTTACTTTGATGAATTGGAGAAGGAAATGGCAACCCACTCCTGAGTTCTTGCCTGGAGAATCCCAGGGATGGGGGAGGCTGCTGGGCTGCCGTCGCTGGGGTCGCACAGAGTTGGACACGACTGAAGCGACTTAGCAGCAGCAGCAGTAGCCCCTCCCTTGCTGCCTTTTCATCTGACTCTTGTGGTCATTTCTGCTGATGTCAGCTCCACTCTCCCCAGCGATCACCGTCATTTTCCAACAGAGATGGATGGCTGAGCAGACTGCCGGAGCGGCTATCCATCACACATGCCTATGGATGATCAAGGCCATGTCTGTGACTCTAAATTCGGCATCAATTAAGTGTGGGTTGCATCCAGCCACACAGCCCTCTTGTGCCACCCACAGAGCATCAGGGAATCTGAAAGGTTTTTCTGCTTATTTCAGAAAGCTTCTAACTGCTCACCCACTGAGACTGAAATATGGGAGTGAAGATGAAATGAAAAGCTAAAAGGAAATGAAAAAAACTGAGTAAAATTATTCAGGAACCTAGGCACTGAAATCTGGTGGGTCTTCAAGCTCGCCGATTTTGTGAAAAGCAGTTTAGTGTGTGTGCCAATGCTTAGTGCACAAACAATAATACTTTCATGGGTCAAAGCAGCTAGGTGTGCTAAAGTGGTCATAGAATGAAAGAGATGGACCTCTGCTCACAGAGATATAGAAACTTGTTTTTTGATGACTCTCCCATGTTGAAAATCAAATTGAGCTGATAGCTTAATAAACATGACAAGAGTCTGGATCCTCTTCTAGAGCTTTTATTGTTATTATTATCTTTTGCTACAGTCATTGTTTCAGCACTTGTGGAGGCTCGATTACTGGATTCACTGGTGAACTGCAAAGAAATACTATAAATACAATGTACAACCCTGGGGTTAAGAACTATTTCAGGACAAGGGTTCAGATTTCTAGCCTGAGGTGCTTTAGCCCTATTTAACTACAGAAAAAGAAATAGTGGTAAGAAAACAGATTAAACTTCACATGTGAAAAATGTGACTATCTTCTAGGTGGGTCAGAAAATTCTTGAAGACATACACAAATCATCTTGCTTTCCAGAGCTTTCCTTCTCTTCTTCCAAGATGGTCATTCAACAAATATTAATTAAGCACCTACTGTGTGCTAACAGGTAAAAGACACTGCATCCAAGGAGTGTATAGTCCATCTAAAGACACCAAACTCATAATCCTTCTTTTCCTTTTGAAATATACGGATTTATGCTTTCTTCCCATTCTCTAAGCTGAGAATTTTCTTTTAGAGTGGCAAATAGACAAAACAATCTGAACTAGGGTTACAGATAACACTCCTAAAAGCGTCTTACATCATTTGTTATTGTAGAAGCAGTGTATGGGTGACTTCTAGAGACAGTATCATGGTTTGCGTTAAAGGACTATCTTGGCAGAGATTTTGAACATCTACCAAAAAGAGACGGGAGGACCAAGCAAGTCAGGGAGACACTTTTAAGAGGCTCATACCCTTGCTATTTTGTTGCAATCTGTTGCTGGTTTGCAACGTAACTGTTTGTTATCTGCTTGCATATATGTATATAAATATTATGTTATATATTCAATATATTGTATATATTGAACTAGTCAAAATTATGTCTGCTTTAGAGTTCTTTGTATTTTCTGAGACTTATTACAGAAGGAGGTAGTTGAAATGCTATGAAGAAAACCAACAGGATTATGTTCTGAGCATGGCTAGAATCATTTTTCATTCAATAATGCTGTTCTGATTGGANGAACTAGTCAAAATTATGTCTGCTTTAGAGTTCTTTGTATTTTCTGAGACTTATTACAGAAGGAGGTAGTTGAAATGCTATGAAGAAAACCAACAGGATTATGTTCTGAGCATGGCTAGAATCATTTTTCATTCAATAATGCTGTTCTGATTGGAAATCCATAGTTTGCTGTTAGCCCTGAAATTTTCCTTTCAAACAGTGGACAAACCAAATGATTTTTTTTTCATTTAGAGTCACTTTTCTCTGGAGCTTCTTATCCCTAAAAATGTGCTGAGTTTAGCGCTTTATCTCTCTCACAGTGTATTGTGCCTGCAAGAATGTTGCAAAGTATAAAGGCTTAGAGTAGACAAGTGACTTCTTCGATTCCACAGCAATTCCTGAAGTTGAAGTCGCTGCCATGGCTCATGCTTTGCACACTTGCTTTACCTTCCATGGAGAAGGTTTGGGGAGCTCCTCAAGATTTTTACCATCCCAATATCAGCTCAGCACTGATCAAATCAATGCATCCTAAAATGAGGTAAAATACAATTATTCGTATTGTCTCTGTTGCACTTATACAACTGAGAATTAGAAGGAACCCAGATGAAAGGTGAGTGGGGGCTGGAATTCAGCTCACATTTTGCTCAAAGCTGGCATCACACTGAATTCTCTCAGAAGNCCACAGCAATTCCTGAAGTTGAAGTCGCTGCCATGGCTCATGCTTTGCACACTTGCTTTACCTTCCATGGCGAAGGTTTGGGGAGCTCCTCAAGATTTTTACCATCCCAATATCAGCTCAGCACTGATCAACTCAATGCATCCTAAAATGAGGTAAAATACAATTATTTGTATTGTCTCTGTTGCACTTATACAACTGAGAATTAGAAGGAACCCAGCTGAAAGGTGAGTGGGGGCTGGAATTCAGCTCACATTTTGCTCACCAAGCTGGCATCACACTGAATTCTCTCAGAAGAAGAGGTACCCATTTTAATTTGCACAAACACACCAATTAAGTTGCTAGCTGCCCTGTGCATGGCAGGGTTCACACAAACTGGGCTCAGGGGCCCAATACAGTCGTCATCTTTTGTTTTTTTACATTCTCCTGCTTTCCCAAGTACACAACTCTTCCTCGCCATTTGTAGGAACATGTGTGCATGTGCACTAAGTCGCTTCAGTAATGTCTGATTC
This sequence comes from Neotragus pygmaeus, assembly GCA_006410875.1. NCBI lineage: Eukaryota > Metazoa > Chordata > Mammalia > Artiodactyla > Bovidae > Neotragus > Neotragus pygmaeus. The sequence goes on along the minus strand of SJYV01034432.1, from coordinate 9,249 downwards.
TTTGTGACACCGTGGACTATAGCCCTCCAGGCTCCTTTGACCATGGGAGTCTCGTGGCAAGAATACTAGAGTGGATTTCTATGCCCTCCTCCAGGAAATCTTCCGACCCAGNCGCTAAGTCGCTTCAGTCATGTCTGATTCTTTGTGACACCGTGGACTATAGCCCTCCAGGCTCCTTTGACCATGGGAGTCTCGTGGCAAGAATACTAGAGTGGATTTCTATGCCCTCCTCCAGGAAATCTTCCAACCCAGGGATTGAACCCACATCTGTTATGTCTTCTGCATTGGCAGGCAGCTTTTCTACCACTAGCACCACCTGAGGAGCCCCATTTGTAGGAACAGGCATCAAAAATCCATGACATCTCAATATAAGTGGCTTGGAGGAGTATTAGAAGAATCTTACATTGCCCTTACAATCAAAAATATTTTGATGACTTATATTTGTTATTTATCACATGGCGTGNAGGGATTGAACCCACATCTGTTATGTCTTCTGCATTGGCAGGCAGCTTTTCTACCACTAGCACCACCTGAGAAGCCCCATTTGTAGGAACAGGCATCAAAAATCCATGACATCTCAATATAAGTGGCTTGGAGAAGTATTAGAAGAATCTTTAATATTGCCCTTACAATCAAAAATATTTTGATGACTTATATTTGTTATTTGTCACATGGCGTGACTTTTCCATATACTTTCACCTTCTAAGTTTGGAGAAATAGTGCAATCTGGTTAACACTAGGTTAGATACTATTAGGAATGAAAGAAAAAAAAGCATGATGGGCATAAGAGTTTATTTGCACTGCTCAGATGTGTGTGTATGTGTGTGTTTGTGCACATTTAGCAGTTTTGTTCTTGCTTTTGGGCTTCCCTTTTAGCTCAGACTGTAAAGCATCTGCCTGCAATGCAGGAGACCCGGGTTCTTGCTTTTGCTAAATTTAGACTTTCATTTGGATCATTAGAGTATCTCATATCAATTTCATTTGTTGCATAATAAATTGTTTGTTCTTCAAGACCCAACTCAGATGTCACCTCCTCTGGGTAGCCTTGAACCCCACCAGGAGGTGTCCTACATGCTCCCATAGAGCCGCATGCATTTATTGCAGTCCTTACCGCCAGCAGTTTGTATTGGCCTGTTCTATTGGACCAGCCTAACCATGAATGAGTTCTTTGAAGTAAAGAATTGCACCTAATGCATTTCTGTAGCTCCAGAGTCAGTGTAGAATCTTGCCCATTTTAATTATTCAGAAAATCCTGATATACTTTCTGCAGTGTGATCATTCATCTTTGATGGTTATGACTTCTTTGAAAATGCTCTAGATGCTCTCCCCGGGAAAAAAAAGTGCTCATCTGCTTTACATGCAATTTTTGCAACATTTTTAGTTGTTCTTGGGCCCCGTGATCCTGTTCTTGGCCCTTCCCTGACCCTACCTATGGGTCCGTGGAACTCAGATCAAGGACCACTTGTCAAGAGAAACGGACTAAGGGTCTTGGTACAATAAAGTGCTAAATATTCCCCTGTTATTTCCTTCACTCATATATTAATCATGCTGAACACCGAGGATGTTATAATGAATATCATGCAAGTACTCAGCACCCAGGGAGAGAGATCAACAAATGAGTGGATAAAATTATACCACAGCATGGTAAATGTTACTGCATGCCAAATCACTTGAATCATATTTGACTCTCTGCGACCCAATGCACTTGTAGCCCTCCAGGCATCTCTGTCCATGGGATTCTCCAGGCAAGAACACTGGGTGGTTTGCCATGCCCTTCTCCAGGTGATCTTCCCAATTCAGGGATCGAATCCATATCTGTTATGCCTCCTCCATTGGCAGGGGTATTCTTTACCACTAGTGCCACTTGGGAAATCCAAATGTTACTGCAGCAGTGTACAAAAGATACCAGCTTCAGGAAAGTGGTTTCAGATTCCTCACTTAAGGACCAAAAATCTCCCCTCAAATATCCAGCAATCAATCTGAGTGGTAATGTTTTTCTTATCCCAAATCAGTACCTTTGAAAAAAGCATTCGATTATCATTATCATTTCATAGCATCCTACTGCTCCCAAAGACTATAATTCTGGAATAAAGAACAATCCTTTTATAACATATAATTTTGTGAGAATAAATTTCTTCTCACTTCATTGTGAATGTCTAAAACTTCTCATACTCTCCACCCAGCATTTAGTATTTGAATCACTTGTTTTAGGGAGTCATTGAAGGCTTCCTAGAAGAACTGTGCAAACTGAGTCTTTAGGTATAAATGGGGGACTAGAAGCTGGGAAGAATCAGAGGGAAAGACTTACTCCAGGTAGATGAGATAATAGCTGAATGTCTCAGAGGTTAAATATATAAAATGTGTGCATATAAGGTAGTAATGGAGGTGAGATCAAGTTAGCAGGAAAATCTTCAGGGAAAAGGTGAAATGGGCAAGAGTTGAAAATTCTTAGCAAAGGGACCTTGCAGAGGAAAGGCATTACAAGGGGGTAGGATACAGAAGCAGCTACTGCTGCAGGCTGGCGCAGAGAGGCAAGCTGTAAGATGTTTGAGGGCCCCACTGAAATCCACTGAAGTTGTGTGTTAAGAGCAAATTAGCCAGCAAGAGGCCTCTACTGCCAGCTTAGGAGAAGACCATGTAGGGCTGAAAGGCAATGAAAAATGGGTGAGGCTCTGTACAGGAAGAAGGTCAACAGAAAGGCTGGCTGGGGAGTGGCATTTATACCAGAAACTGATGCAAGGATGGGGGACCAGAGTCAAGGCAAGAGCACAGAAAGCTGTCCAGTCATAAAAGTCATAATAAAAACTGTGAAGAGGGCCTTGTGTGCTGGGTGGAAATGGAAACAAGAGTGTCAAGATGAATGCATGATACAGGGAAGAAATAGAAATTGAGGTAGATCCACATACATAAAATCTATAGTTAATATTATCTTACTGAAAAAAATAATATGAAGATAGTCTCTTCTATTATCTATATGCCATTATTTTCTTTAATCAGCATATTAAGCTAATCAAACCTTAGTAAATTCACATTTCACTTTCAAAAATTTTCTTGAAATTATATTAATGCTATTGGATGGTATTTACTGATTGACTTTTTTTTTTAAGTTTCAGCTTTGAAAGAGTTTATAAGTAGGTAGATCAACTACTCAGATACTCTAGCTAATTTCAAGTAGCTTAAACTATTATGTAATTCAAATTACTTCTTTAAGATAAACTGCTGGTATATATTCCTCATCCAGCCCAAAGCTGCTGCTACCAAATAATGCTCTAACAAAAAAAAAAAAAAAAGAAGAAGAAGAAGCTTTAAATGAAAGCCATTGTTAGTATTTCTGGGGATGTTTCCATTGAGAGAATATTGTACGTCATGAACAGCCCACTATCAAATGCTTTCTACTTAAGGCACGTGAATATTTAAAAGCTCTCTTCACCTGGAACCACCATTTCCTACCTGCCTTCTCTTCCACACAAGATCATCCTTTTAAATCTGTAGCAAATAATTTTTAGACTCATTTCTTATTACAGCATTACCACAGCCAGCACAAACATCTCCTTTCTTCTTTTTCCAGCCATGTGTATACATAATGGAGTTTCTTATTAAATATACATGCAACCCTTCGTTGCATATAAATGTACCTCATCAAAGAATAAGGGAGACCCTGCCACTCTGCTATCGATTGGTCATGAAGCCAGGGCAATATCTGAATGGTGTTCTTGGGCTTTCTCTCAAAAAAAAAAAAAACACAAAAACCCAAACTGAATGAGGGCTGTAACTTTAGCACCATCACAATGAAATCTAATGTGGTTCCCTTCTTACATATTTGTTAGGCTGCTTTATTACCTATTTTGGAGACCACATAATGCAGAAACTGCTTTCCTACTTCCTAAAGAAAATTTACAAAGTCATGGCTTTTGTCTTTATGGGGCAATATTCTTGTCTTTGAGGAGTAGGCCAGGGTGAAGAAAACCACAAGACTGGGTGACAGAGAGGGTGTGTGTTAAAACACATCAGTAGTGACATGCTTTCTGGTGATTCAAGTACATATGAGAGGCAACATCAGGCGCTGCCATAGATGGTAGCCTTGGAAAAAGCAAAGCAGTGGTTAGGTAGTCCAGTGGTTAAGACTCTGTGCTCCCAATGCAAGGGTTCCAGGTTCCATCCCTGGTCAAGGAACTAGATCCCACATGCCACAGCTAAAGATCCTTCATGTCTCAAGAAGACCAAAGAGCCCTAGTGCGCAACACAGATCCAGGGAAGCCAAACAGATAAAATAAATATTTTTTAAAAAGCAAAGCAGAACAATATTTCTCATAGCCAACAATTTCACTTTAACTTTAGACTCAAATGACTGGAAATTCACAAGAATGCTATGCAGAGGAGAAGGAAGAAAAATCAGAAGGAAATCCTTAATTCATACTAAGAAACAATAAAATAAGGACTTAGACTGACAGCAGGTTGTTCAGCTGAGGGTGCTGGCTTCCTCAGAAAGTGCTTCTCCTGGCTGGCTTGGGAGAGCTAAATTACCTTGTTGGAAAACACACTTGGATGGGTGACTTGCACCAAGTCCGCACACACTAGGTGAAACCTATCTATTGACTTACAAGCTGGATGCATGTGTCAAAACGCAATCTGGTATTTTCGTAATAATAGCTAGCAGTCTTGGCCGTAAATTATTTATGGAGAGTATTCAGTGCAAACAGGTTAGAGCACACATCGGCTTCAGCTTGACTGCCCTGGTTTTAGATCACGCAGACATTGAACTCCTCGGAGATCTGCTCTTATCATGGCAAACCCTTAAAGGGGGCCCACTCTGCTGCCGGTTCAGCAACTTACAGCCAACAGGCCACTTGCTAAGGCTCTGCCTCAAGGTTCAGTGAGTAAACGTGGTCCTTCTGCCCCTTCGCCCACACCCGCCTGGCCCCAGCAATGTAAGGTAATATCAGACATGAAGGCAGATCGATCGCCAGAGCAGAGGCATGGCCGTGCTCTGCTATATTTGTGCAGAAACATGGAAGAATGTGCACAGAAAAGGCCACTGGTGATGTTAACGCGAGCTGACATTTCACTAATGCTGCGTTTCTGGGGCTGGAAAGAGCCGGCTGTCCTTGCAAGCCCTCAGTTTAAATTTAAATAAGCGTGGTGTCCTATTGCAATGCGGGACATGGATTTCCCCTTCCGCCCCGGACTAGGACTATTTCAGCCATGGCCATTTCCATTTCTTCTCCGTGATCAATGTAGGCAGGCGGACTTCTCTGCAGGGTCACATAGATGGCCAGAAAGAGTACAGCATCTTTCACTTTTTAAGAATGAAAACCACAAGGGAAAGCAAACTCTCTGTTAATATTTCAGGAAGGCTATGGAGAAGGGAATGGCAACCCACTCCAGTATTCTGGCCTGCAGAATCCCATGGACAGAGGAGTCTGTTGGGCTGTGGTTCATAGGGTGACAAAGAGTTAGACACGATTGTGCGACTAACACACACACTCTGCATCCCCATCAATTGGGCAGTTAATGAGATGTGGACTTCAGATGTTTCAGGCCAGATATCTGTATAATTCACTTTATCTTCTTTGTCCTTTAAGATGAAGAGATGTTGCAGACATTCCACTGCTTCATATGGAAGAACTACTTTGTCATAAGAGATTCCAGCTTTTATTTGTTAGCTTAGAACAGAAAGGGGGTAACCTATCTATTCATCAATTTACAAGTGAAAGAAAAGAAATGCTAGCACAATCGTTGGAATAAAACTTGGAAACATAATAGGCACTGCAAAGTGGGGAATGTAGAAAATAAGACCTGTGGGTGCTACAGTCAGCTTTCCTTACGACTGGATAGCAAGTTTATCTCCTAAATGTTTTTACAGAGTGTTAGAGAGCAGATGATAACATCTCCATAGCTCAAAAGACACAGTACCAGGAAACAGGAGCCCTGCTTCAACTACATAAAAGCCATTCATTGACCATTCATTCAACTCTGCGTGCCAGTCTTTTTTCTGTTTTGTTTTTTTTTAAAGGGGGAAACCAAAATCTTCTTTGGGCATCATTTTGTTGTAGGGACAAAATGTCATTATATAAGGAAAGATTACGGTAGTAGGTTGAATGGTGGCCTCCAAAAGATTGCAACTTGTGAATATAAGCTTAATTTGGAAAAAAAAAAAAAAAAAACCGAAGCATATATTTCAACTTTGTACCTAAGGGACATGAGATGAAGAGATGATCCTGGATTATCTGAGGGGTCTCTAAATCCAATGATAATTTTCCTAAGAGAGACAAAGACCCAGATACAGAAGAGAAGGGCGTGTGAAGAGAAAGGCAGATAGTGGAGTCATGAGGCCATAAAGCAAGGAAGCCAACCAGAAGCTGGAAGAAGTCAGGAAGATTCTTCCCTGGAGTACTAGGGTGGAGCATGGCCCTCCCAATACTTTGATTTTGAACTCTGCAAGAGGGTACATTTTTGTTGTTTTGTTCAAGCCCACTAGTAATTTTGTGGTAGTTTGTCACAGCAGTCAGAGGAAAAATTGTTCAGAGTGGGAACTAGGAGCGTGAGGTGAGAGGGGCTTTCAATTATGGCACAAAAGTTCCAGTGGTGCCCCCAAACTCAGTATTCAATATAAATACTATTTTAAGGTGCCCTTTAAAAAAAAAAGCAAAGTTAATGGCAAAAAGAAAAAAATCCATGATGAGGAAAATACTGAAATTTCTAGATGGTAAAAGATTTGTCTTTGATATTGAAGAAGTATCTCATTAATATAATAATAATAATTTTTTTTAAAAGATGAGGTAAGGGATCAGTTTTCTGTTAGAGCATCTCACTGAGTGTCAATCAGAGACTTCCCTGGTGGTCCAGTCATTAAAAGTCTGCACTTCTTCTGCAGGGGATGCAGGTTCAATTCCTGGTCAAGGATCTAAGATCCCACATGCTCTGCAGTCTGGCCACAAAAACAAACTAACAGACAAGAAGAAGTGTCAGTGATTAAGCCAGCTTTCAGTTGAATTATGTTTTAGAAGCTGATAGTTTCAAAGCCCTAAGAAATGAAAAAACAGGATGCTCAGAATAAAATACAGGGTTAATCTCAAAGAAAATCATCATGTATCAAACTGCGTGTCTAGTCTTGGCTGCACAGTAGAATCACCTGGGAAGATTTACAAAATGTAAGTGCCCTGCTGCACCCTAGACAAATGACATCAGATCTTCAGGTGATGAGACCCAGACATCAGATGTGTGGTCCCCTGGGAGATTTCCATGGCGACCAAGGCTGAGAACCAATGCTGTGAAGAAGGTGGGTAGAGGTGGAGATCTCTGGGGTCTGGAAAGCTGCTCTGTGAGCCTCATCCTGGCAGGTTGTTTCAGCAACAAATGGTAAAGAGTGATTCTGAACCATGTCTGAAGTTATACACCAATCAGAGCTTAATTTTCTTTTCCAGGGTTTAGGTTCCTCAAAGAGTGTTTGTATGGGCTCAGCCGAGTCCAACTCTATGTGATTCCATGGACTGTAGCCTGCCAGGCTCCTCCGTTCGTAGGATTCTCCAGGTAAGAATACTGGAGTGGGTTGCCATTTCCTTCTCTAGAGGATCTTCCTGACCCTGGGATCGAACTCATGTCTTTGCATCTCCTGCATTGACAGGAGGATTACTTACCACTTGCCCCCCTGGGAAGCCCCTCTTTGGAGAGTAGTTGATGGTAATTCACAGGGGATGATGATAATGACTCTGATGAGGCTTGCAGTGTTTTGTAGACTTTGTAAAGTGCAAAACTATCTCCCCATCGGTCCTCAGTGTCGTCTGTCAAACATAGCTCTGTGTTTCTAGAATGCATTTCTCCAACGCTTCCTCACTGAAATAGGATGAATGGTTACCCCCTACTGTCAACCCCAACCAATAAAAGAAGATACATTCACTTGGAGGCCTATTTGAAAAAGCAGTCTTTGTGGATGTAATGAATGGAGGATCTCGAGATGAGGAAATCATTCTAGGTTACCCAGATGATATTTCAATCCAATGACAAGTGACACAGACATAGAAGAGAAGGCCATGCAGGCCCCACAGAGGGAGGGAGAAATTGGAGTTTTGTGACCACAAGGCAAGGAAGCCAACAGTCCCCAGAAGCTACCAAAAACAAGAAAGAGTTCTCACCTAGAGACTGTGGAGGGAGCACGGTCCAGCCAGCACCCGATTTTGGACTTCTAGCCTCCAGATTTGTCAGAGAACACATTTCTGGGCTTTAAAAACCATTTTTTATTGAAACATAGTTTATTTACAATGTTATGTTAGTTTCAGGTGTACAACAAAGTGAAATATAGTCTTCCCAGGTGGCTCTATTTGTAAAGAACCCACTTGCTAATGTAGGAGACGTAAGAGACATAAGTTCAATTCCTGAGTTGGGAAGATCCCCTGGAGGAGGGCATGGCAATGCACTTCAGTATTCTTGCCTAGAAAATCCCATGGACAGAGGAGCCTGGTGGGCTACAACCCATAGGATCGCAAAGAGTTGGACAGGAATGAGGTGACTTAGTGCACATGTATATCTATATATCTGTATATCTGTGTATATATATATATTTTTAGATTCTTTTCCATTACAGGTATCTGTAATACTTTATATATATATCTATTTTTCCATTATAGATTATTATGAAATACTGAATATACTTCCATGTGCTATACAGTAGGTCCTTGGTGGTTATCTATTTTATACGGCAGTATGTATATTTTAATCCCAAATTCCTAATTTATCCCTCCCATCCTTTCCCCTCAGTAACTATAATTTTTTTTAGGTCTGTGAGTTTATTTCTGATTTGTAAATAAGTTTATTTGTATCAATTTTTATATTCCCCTTATAAGTGATATCCTATATTTGTCTTTCTCTGTCTGACTTATTTCACTTACTATGATAATCTCTGAGTACATCCATGTTGTTATAACATGAAATTATTCCATTCTTTTTATTTTTTTACCAACTACTATTCCATTGTGTATATGTATCACATCTGCTGTTTTAAGCCACCAAGTTTGAGCCACTTGCTATCCTTAGGATAGAATTCAAACTTTCTATTACTAAGAAGTGCCTATGACCTGGCCCCCAGCTGTCTTTACACTTGGAGCATTGGCCAGGGCCTTCCATAGAGGTTCTGAGCATTCTTGCTTCTTACCCCTCCTGGCATTGTGCTTACACCAGCGTGGCTACCCCCCACCCCGCCTCCCCCAGGTTGCAGTTCTCAAGTTGCCTTTGTTTATTGTACCCCACCCCGCC